>MOOC01000053.1:0-359794 GCA_023376865.1 Colletotrichum filicis | reverse complement strand
ATTATATAAATAATAAATCTAATTAAATATATAATTATATAATAAGGTAATAATTTATTAAAATAATAAAAATATTTTCTTATTTTATTAGTTATTTATTAATTAATTTATATTTATAAATATTATAAGAATTAAATAAATAAAAATATTTAAAATATATTAAGGAAATATTTAAAATATATTAAGGAAATATTTAAAATATATTAAGGAAATATTTAAAATATATTAAGGAAATATTTAAAATATATTAAAGAAATATTTTAAATATTTTTAAAAAGTTTTTAAGAAAATTATAAGAAATTTTTAAGAAATTTTTAAGAAATTTTTAAGAAATTTTAAAGAAATTTTAAAGAAATTTTAAAGAAATCTTAAGGAAATCTTAAAAAGATTTTAAAAAAAAATTTAAAAAAACTTTAAGAAATTTTTAAGAAATTTTAAAGAAAATTTTAAGAAAACTTTAAGAAAATTTTAAGAAAATTTTATAATTAATATATTATTTACTTAGTATTTATAGTATTAATTTCTATTTATATATTTATTATAAATATTTATTTATAATACTATAGTATTTTTAATTTATATAGTATTATTTTAAAAAAGTAAGTAAAATATTTCTATTTTAATAAACTCTTTATTTATAAACTTCTTTAGACTAATTATTTTTTATTATCCCTTAACCCTTAATTATACTTTTTATCTATTTATATTTTTAATAAAAATCTAAGTAAAAGTAGCGGGGTTTATTTAAGAATCCGTCTTATTATTATTAGAATTATTAATAAAGTTAGGCTAGATCGGCTTATTTTTAATAATTTTATTATTCTAGCTTATTTATTTAGGGATTTTAAAGACTTTTAAAAATAATTAATATTAAGTATAATAATATATAAATATTAATAAAATAACTTACTAAAAATATCCTTATTTAGTACGAAATTAGGGTAATAATACTTATAAAATATTAAGTAAGTTAGCTTATATACGTTAAGAGGAGGGTAAGTTATAAAATCTAGTTAAGAAGAGTATTAATTAAGAAATAAGTTATATTTATTATAACTAATAATATCCTATAATTTATAAACCTAGTAGCTCTCCTCGGGGCCGAGCTTAATATTTATCTTTATTTAAGCGACGTTTTATTAAAAATAGTTAGTTTTATAAATTAAAAATATTTTAAAAATATTTCTATTTATAATATTATCCTTTTTAAAAGGGATAGTAAATAACGCCTTATTATTTATAATAGCCTTAAGCTTTTAGGGAGTATTTAGGGGCATATCTTAGCCCTTTATAAGTAATATTATTCTAATATAGTATTTTATAAAAGACTATTAATAAGGCTAAAAATATTAACGTAGAATAAGAAGTAATTTATAAATAACCTCGAGGTTAATAGTAATAGAGAGGGATCTTTTATAAAAAATTATAGAGTTAATATAATAACCCTTTTTAAAGTACTTCTTAAGTATATTAAGAAATAATTAATAATAGTTATTAAGGCAAAGGCCATTAGCTTTTAAATAATAATAATAAAGTTCTCTTAATAATAGGATTACTTAACTTCATTATTATAAAAATAAATAAATAAATCGCGTATTTAATTATAATAATAAAAATAAAACTTATATTATTAGTTTTAAATATAAGAAGATTCTTAGGCCGGCCCCTCTTATTATTAATATAAAACTTAAAGCTATTATTATTATAGTAGTAAAAAGGTATTATAGAATTAATTTAGAAATATTTCTAATTAATTATCAATAAATTTCGAGTATAATAATAAGTTTTATAATAAAAATTTCTAATAAAAGTCGTAATAAAGAGTAGAAGTTTAAAAAAAGGGACGCGACTTAGCTAAGGTAAAAGAAAAGTATAAGTTAGAATTATTTCTTATTAATTAAGTAATAATACTCTAATTAGCTATAATTTATTTTTAAAATATTTCTAACCTAAGTACCCTAAAAAAAAAAAAAAAAAAAAGTCCGATTAGTTAAATTTAGCTAGGATTTACTAATATTTAAATACTTATTATTATATACGGGACTCTTACCTTAACTAGGGGGGGTTATTATTAGTTTATGTATAGACTTAGCTACCGGACCGATTGTCCACTGGTGCCGCAGACGCGCACACAATCCGACAGGGTAATTACTAAATACCCTGTGATGTGGGCAGGGTTGGAAATTAGTCTAGTCTAGTCTAGTATGGCCTGGACTAATACTAGGCTAGTATAGTACGGCCTGGACTAATACTAGACTAGTATAGTACGGCCTAGACTAATACTATACTAGACTAGTATTAGTATACTAATTAGTATATATTTAAAAAAATTATTTATAAATTTATAATTAATAATTAGCTATAAATACTTATATATATTAAAATAAAACTAAAAAAAACATAATTTATATAATTTTAAAAGCTTAAATACTATTATCTAAATAAAATATGCTTAAAATATCAGTTTTTTATTATTATTTTTTAAGAATTTAAAAATTAAATTTTATATATTTTTAATTAAATAGTTTTACTTATATTTACTATAGGAATATTTTTTATTATATTTTTTTGAATTTTGTTAGTATAAATTAAAACTAATATTTAAATTTCTAAAAATAATAATAAATTACTATAAATAGTATATTTTATACTAATTAGTATACTATTAGTATACTAATACTAGTCTAGTTTAGTACTAGCTATACTAATACTAGTCTAGTATTTTAAAGGGTGGACTAATACTAGATTTACTAGTACTAGACTAGACTAATACTAAATACTAGTAGTATTTTTTCCAACCCTGGATGTGGGAGAGCCAAGGTTTTCTTCGCTGGACGGGCTAAGCGAAGAAAGAGGTGGAGGATGGGGGGGCACACAAGACGCCGATGTATCCTTGCATCAAATCACGGCGGTGGATTAAGCAGAGAGACAAGCTTAGTCCGAGGCGCCAATCAGTACATTCCTCGGGTTGAGCCACGCCCATCTAACCGCTGTTACGCGACCGGATGCCAAGATGACGAGAATTCGACTGAATGATAGATAGACTGGAAGCCTTCGTGGTTGGCTGAGCCAGGAGCGATGACTAGGAAAACTGCCACTGTAAATAAGCCAAGCAGGAGGCCAGCGCCACTGCACCATGAGCAGGTTTAAGCATGAATTTAAGCGTTGTCAGCCACTGCTCCTAGCGTCGTCTTGGTCTTCTTGGCATACCTCACAGCTCCTCTGGGATCTGTCGATGTTCTTCTGGAGGTTGTGGTCGGTAGCCGGGGGGGGGGGGGGGGGGGGGGGGGGGGAGGGGGGGGGGGGGGGGGGGGCCGGGTTTTTTGTTTGGCCCGGGGTGGGGGGGGGGGGCGGGGTGGGTGGTGGGAGTGGGGGGGAGCGGGGGGGGGAGGGGGGGTGGGGGAGGGTCAGGGGGGGCAGCGAAGGCAGCACGATTTTCTTGCTTACGCCCTGTGTTGGTGAGCGGCGCTGTCTTGGCCACTTATGAGTTATGGAGCCTAACGGACTTTTCGAGGAGCACCGGGTCCGAGAGAGAAACGGTTCTAGAAGGCGAGGCGAGAGACACATCCCACAAGAAGAGATAAAAAGTACGGCTTCAAGAAGTCTAAAATACCCCATGAAGCAATACGCCGCGGATGCAGTCTCTTTCGGCATCCAGGAATACATTTAGAGTCAACTCAATCTCTTCCTGTTAGTTCTTCTGCGCGCAGCATTGTGTCTCTATCGGCATGCAGTATCTATAGCCGTATCCGTAATTTCTCCAACTTGAGGCGGCAGCTCATAATGAAAGCCGGAATAACCGTCCTCTTGGCATGGGGACGTGGACTGGGCGGTCCATGGTCAAATGTCCGTCCAAGGTTTCCCTCTGCAGCAGATAAAGTGCGCCTTCAGAGCCCAATAGAACCTTCCCCGGTCTCTTCTCTTTTGCTTCCGTCCCGACAAAGGTAAGATGCTTATTCAGACGGGCGGTGAAATACCCTAGATTTAGCCTAGAGTTTAGTGACTATGCGTCTTTGGCTTTTGCGGGAAAAGGTTTATGGTTAAGATTACAAGAAACCCAAATCGAAGCCCGCGGCTGCCCCCTGCTCGCTTTCGGTCGAGCCGTGGACCGCGCGGGTTCCTCCTTGACAGCCTGACAGGATTCCCCGACATTGGAAGAGTCGATGATAATGCTTATCTCGTTGCTTAGGATCGTTCATGACTTAGACTTCATTGCGGAGTAGTCCTTGCAATACGGCAGTATGGCAATATGGAGGTCAGCAAAGTCAGAAAGGTTATTGGCCACTAGGCTTCCGGACCAGCCGCGCATTTCCAGAGAGAGAGAGCGGGTGGGCAGAGTCTAGAGAGCCTCACTATCTCAGATAATTTTTTGCATGTTTCGGCCATCGAGTCAAGCTTAAGCCCCCCCTCCCGCCCCGTCTGATAACTGGAGAATTCAGCGGAAAGAATGATGAGACGAGACGTACCGATGCGAAGGTCTTTCAAAGTTCCAAACCGACCCGAACCGACCAACGATGCTGCCCAGTGGTGCCGGCTAAGAGGGTCCTCGCGCGAGGCTTTGCTTCTCAGCTTACGCTCTTGCCCAGGATTACGGATTCCTTCACATGCTGAGACGATGGACTGTGCTCCAACGTACGGGTGTTGGAAGATACGACTCTGAGCGTAAGAAGGCGAGGGAATATGACAGTGGCATCAGCCCAAAAACCTAGAGAACCTAGGCGCTGGGTCTATACATACGAATAGAGTCCCTAAGAAGGACAACACTTGAGGTTCTCTGCTCAGAGTGGCCGGCCACCTCGCTCAATCTTACCTTAATCGAGCTTGACCCGCCATCCCATGTCCCTGAACGCCGACTCTGAGCCAACAGGTCAGAATAGGCTCGTAACACCTGCGGCGCCTGACAGGCTTCCCTTGTAAGGCGCGGCTTCATTGGCTGTGAGAATGTTGACTGCTGTGAGAGTCGATCCTTCAGGAGGATAGCTCCTGTATCCCTATGGAGCAGGAGTGCATGTACGAATACGCCTTTTCCAGCCTCCGTGGTGCTCATCTAGGTATTCGTACCTTGGTGTGAAGGGCACCCCGCCGATGTGCATCCCGCCTTGGTTCGCCGCAAAGCCGCAGGGCAAACGGAACCTCTTCTGGATCCGGCTCCCACGGTGCACTATTGCGCTGCCCACAACCCGCCGTTGGAACCCCATCCGACATGGCCGGTCTGTCCAACGCATGTCGCCGCCGTCAGCTCTACATCAAGATGACACAATATGCATATGGAGGCCAAGACCTTAGCTGCATCTCGGGATGCTCTTTCGCAGAGAAAGAAAGTAGAAGCGGCCGACAGTCGGACATAGGAAAGCCTCTAGCTCAGCACATTCATCGTAATGATCGCATAACCAGTCTTGCTAGTCTCCACTCTCCCAAGCCGAACCCGAGCAAGAGTCCAAGAAGGGGGCTGTTCTCGTGAAAGCTCTCCACCGTACGGATACTTGGTTGAGCAGCAGAGGCTACAGAAACCTGGAAGAAGGGCGAATAGAAGACTAGACAGGGCGTGGCCGCCAGTTCACGTTTCGCTCGTTGCGCCCGCGGTGGGAACCCGCCCCAGTGGTTATCCCTTCGGTCCACGGCCCAGTCGGGGCTCCGTTCCTCTGTTGCGAAGTGCCGCGCGCAAGTCAGCCAGCGTTGAAGCACAAGGCATCTCGCAACCCGGCCCCATGACTCGGTTTGCATAAAGGATAAGCCGTGACAGCAAACCCTAAATAAAAGTGTAAATCGCAAGTGAAGGGATGTCCCCTTGAAACGATGCTTCCTTTCACACCACCCTTGGGGAATAACGATAGACGTCATTCAGGGTCAAATATACCCACCATTGCAATTCGGATAGGAATAGAAACGTAGAGGTTCAGTTACCGGATGTACCGTACGAGGAGAGCAAATATTAGACATCGATCTTAACACTGAGTCCCTTTGGAGGAACTCGGATGTACGCTTGGCGTGTCACACGTTCACGACCGCTGGTTACCTTTCGTAGGGTCGCTTCTAGCGCCGGGTTTCCCGCTCAGTAAGCGGCTCAAGAGTCAAGAAGATGACGGCCTTGCTTAGTCACGACATCAAGGCGGCATAGAAGCCAGATGTTTGCTCAACTTCGGAGTATGTGTCATGAAGCTTGTCCAAATCGCCGAGGGCGCAAGCTTAGCTCAGCTTCGCCATCAGCGTGTCGAGTGAGGCAATGTACTACTTTGGGAGATTCTGTCATTCCAACATAAATGTAGCCGACTGGTGGGCACACCATCTGTGAGTTAGACTCGGCGCCACCACCACCACCGGTGAGCCAAGCTTCTCGGGTGATGCACCTAGAATGCGGCCATCCAATGTATTAGTCGACGCATTTGGTGGATGCATCATTGCTATGTCTGTTATTCGTTCGGGAAGATTTTGAAACGCAGATAGAAGCGAGAGGTATGGCCCTTCCACCAGCGAAAATCCTTCTAACTTTTTTGTCACAGTTCAACAGGTAGGATGGGATGGATCGGCTCTGGCACAGTTCATCCTGTTTCCGTAGAGCCTATCAGCACATTCGGTGCCAACAGTCAGTTTGAGCAACCGCTTGCCTGTAGCTCACATCCTCGATGTTGGTGAAGTGCAGCATTGGCAGAGAGCTCATATGCGGTACCTGTCGGGTTGAAAGCCGGGCTAAGGCGTGCATGTCTTGAAGCTGCAGGCGCTCATCCTACGAGTGAAGAACTCCATCCTACAACAAGGCAGCTGAGAAGAATCCATCTTTCCGTCCCGTATTTGGAGGGACGCCTCTTGATGCCTAGCGACGGCCCTACATTGACCAAGATGGGAGAGGCGGCCGGTACAGCAACAACTTCAAGCGAAGACGGGCCGCGGACGCGGGCTCAGCCTGATCAGTGAGGTGCTCATCCCCGTACGCCTATCCCAAGGGAGCATTCGAGGCCGACCTACATATCAAAAAGTCCAGCCTACATGGTTCAGGAACTCGTCTTATTGAAGAGGCAACAGCTTCATCGTTCTGGGAAGCATGCAGCGTGGAGTCTGTGGGCGAAATCGGGCGCCAGGACTACATGTAGCCATTTGAGCCAGGAACCGGTTTGCTGGGTCTGCGGACTTCCACTCAGCTCGCTAGAAGAACCGCCGCATGTATTCATCTTTCAAAGCCCATCACTCTTCACCTTCCCTAGGTCGGCAGGACCAGCGATACCGCGTACACGCTGGCGAATTCGGGAAGCTAGCCGGGATACCACTGTCGCCATTGGCGGTACAGGTCATCGAACGTCGGATGAGAGTTTGGGAATCGCGAGAAGTAAGTCGTCCGCGATCATAGACGCATCACATCATCACACCATCGCCCTTGGAGCAAGGTGAACAGTTGCCACGAGCAATCCTCTCAAGGACCGATGTTGGGATTCTCCATGGACACGTAAAGTAAAGGCCCCAAGTAAACAACTGACCATCCGAGAATGTGATGTATGGGTAAAGTCGATGACGAGCTCCTGAGCTTAACCTGAACGTGCCTTACTGAGCTTTCACGACTCCTCGTATAGACTCCACGCCTCTCTCCATCTTGCACACCAAGGTAAGTGGACCAACCATCAACCGAGTATCCGGATATGGGACTGTTGAGTTTTCAGACAACAAAATGAAGATCCTGGTAGATTTGCCGTATATGCAAGGTCAATGATAATGGCATCCCCGCTGTCTAGTGACTTCCGTTGGGCTAGGTGTACGAACTTCTGTATCAGTGATCATTCCCCGTAACATGAGCCATGAGCTGGGTATTTCACTGTTGCCTGGCGATGTCCAAAAAGAGTCTGTACGGCGTGAAAATTCTCACTTGATGATCCTTCGCCCGACAACGAAAGCCTCCAGCTCCTCTCCGATCCTCTCACATCGAGAATGGCAGGTGCCTGGCGATGAGAAGTCCACGACGGGTGTGCGGCGGCGTCGGTGACTGATGGCTGACATGGGATGAAGGGGACCCGCTTGAGCGGCACAGAACGGTGCCCGGCCACGAGAATGAAGACTCTAATCTGAACGGGCGGATGCCCGGATACGTCGGCGGCCCTTGGAGAAGATCCAACCGTTCCCCCTCCTCATACCAAAGGTCCCCTACGGTCCCGAAAGATTGGCAGCCTAACTCCGTAGAGAGACAACACTAAACCAACTGCTCTAGTGCCGTTTGGTCACCGGATTGATGCATTGGCATTGAGGCAGTGCTGGACCACCCCCTCTCCGAGTTCCCAGTTCCAGCCGAGCCAAGACCGGCCAGTCAGACTCGATGAGATGAGATTTTGGGGGTGTTGAAGCCTTGGAAGGATTTGTTGGACGCTGGGCGAATCCACGGCCCCGATACGAACGGTTGTCTAAACCAACGCCGGTGCTTGGTGAGGTTGGGACACTCTATCGCCCGTATACCACCGGCGACGCCCTGACTACTAGACGAGAGCCGCCGCCAATGAACCCCGAAGCCTGGGGCGCCTGCTCGGATACGTCTTGGCAACCTTGCTTGTCAAAATTCAAAAAAAAAAAAGGTTTTGTTGATGGGTGTCAATGTGAACCGGCGTCTTCGGGGCGGTTCTAACTTCCGACATACTCACTGGTCGCCAGCATCGTCCCTGTGGTAGAGATATCCCTTGCTTCGTGCACGCAGGTTAAAAACTACGTTCTCTATGCTGACCAGTATGAACCTCAACATCCCATGCAGGAAAGCAGAAGAACTTCAGCTGCGAGCTGCTAAGGCGGCAGAACGCAGTCGTCCACTTAGTGTTGGAAACTAGCATCGAAAAGTATGTGCGAGCGCTTGCGAGAGACAAATAAATGGGCCGGTGTGATGAAGTCACGCACCTTGCCTGTCGGTGTCAGGCCACCCAGGAGAGGATGAAAAACATAAACCTCAGCCAAAGAAGTTTAGTTCCCCTTGTTGGATTCGTGACCAACACCAACACCAAGTTCCAACAAGACAGACGGGCGTTGGTGCGCCATCCGTCCAACCAACTCTGGTGTGTGTGTGAGTGAGAACTAAGAAGACAGAAGAATGGCGCACAGGCCGTGACACTCCCTAGCTACCTTACGCAGGCTTCCTCGGCTGCTTGGCTTGGGGGGTCTTTTTCCCTCTTCCCACCGGGATCCCGAAGGTGTGCTTAAGCTTAATTCGATACTCAAATGTAAGCCACCACGCCATATCGGCCTTCATTCGTTCGATGGAATTCCGGGTTGCGCCCCACACACAGTCATTCTTCTGTTGCTTTTTGCTCTCTTCTGGCTCTCGTTATCCCCTGCTTGCTTCCGAAAGCGAATGCTGCTTCCGCGGTGGAGAGAGAGAAAGGGCCCTGTCGGCTGCCCTGGCATACCTGGGTTTTGAACAATAACCCGCGGCGTAATAAGGATTCAGGGGCCGGTTCGCCAAATCATACATCATCAAAAACCATGTGGGATTGAGGAGCGGTTGGTTTATTTTGCTGACGCGGCCACCACCACCCCCGGAGCAAATCTTTCTAGTCTCTGAAAAAGGAGCAATGCCAAAAAGGAGGATGGGAAGATACGGATAAAAAATGCGCACTAAATCATCGACGGCGGGGAACTATCGATAGCGCCATCCTAGATTCCCTCGTGGCATTGGGAATGGAATGCGCGCCGACAATATCGGTTCCGCTTGTTCCTCTTCGTATGGATATTCCCGCATCCCATCCGTCCAATGTCTATCACCACAACCGACTACGAATACAGTCGGCGTCCGTCTTCTTTGATAGCCCCTCACACCTTTCGGATTGTGGGGAGTCGACGGGTGATGCTCAGCTGCCAGGTTGCAGCAGTGGGCACATTCTCAACTAACTTGACCAAAGTGACAAGTGTCAAGAACGGGAGAGACGCCGTTCTCGACTGCCGCGTGGGCAAAAAATGTGCCTCATCCCCACGTCGGACGGTCGCCGTGTTGTTTTCAAGATGCTTGGCTACGGATGGCAGTCTGCCAGTCAAGGTCTTGGTTGTTGACGTCCCCCACTTCAGGCGAAGCTTTTGCTGATCTTCCTGTCCCCTTTCGGGTGCTGAGTAGGTGCCACTCACTCTCTTTCGGTTTTCTGACATGGACTCGAAGCCTTGTCTCTAGAGACCAGAAGAACTGTAGCATCCAGCTCCCTGTTATGGTGATGAAGGGCAAGGCGGGCGGGCACGCAGGTCAGCAGTCCTTTGACTCGGGCAGTTCATCGAGAACAATGCCCGGCTGGGGGCTCGGTGATGTGTGCCCTGTCTACTCCGTGCCCAATCTAGTAGATCGAAACCGAGCTGGACGCCAAACGTTCGCGTTCTTGTCTTTCATAAACAGCTCGTGCCAAGCATCTTGGGTGATGCTTGGCAGAGTTGGCGTGCGCATATCATATCAGGAAGGGCGTCCGTCCATCTCGTTCTCGAGAGAAAGCTAAAGGGGGCACTCGGTGGTCACCACACTGACTTCAGCGGTGCTGGAATAAAGAGGTGGTAGCCGTTAAATGCCCCAAGAGAGGCTCATGGCCTTGGCGTCACCATAATATCACGATCTTCGATGATCATTGCTCACGATCTGTCTTGTTTTCCGAGGGATTCCCAGACTCCAGAACACTGCCACACAATCTCCATCCAGTGTCTCGCCCATTATAGGAACGTAATTTGCCTGTGCCGAGGACGCATTCCACGGCGAACAATCAATCAAACTTTGCTATCCGAGGGACGGAATATCCCTTGCTGGCGCATATTCGTCGTCGATTTGAAGACTTGACCAGTCTATTCTAGTCTGAAAAGAATAGGATCAAATCTCACAGCCAGAGCTCTTCTCTAAACCCTCAATACTCAAGAAACGTTGCCGATAATTACGTCGTCAGAGGTTGTTCGAGGCAGCCGCAGAGCATCCTGATAGCAGAGATGGCGGCCTCCATTTCCGTAGTCACATCCGCAATCAAAAGAGTCGGGGAGCCGTGTAAATGGTATATCAGCTGCGGCACTGAGCACATTCTAAGTGATTCCTGAAATCCTGGAGCCGAAATACTGCTCAATATCAAACCATCAATAACATGAAAAGAGGTGATCCTGCAGAGAATCATGCTCGACGAGGTCAACAACCTTGTATGCTTGGGAGGGCTAGTGACTACTTCTCCTAAACAGCACTTATGGTAACAATTCAAGAAGTGACGCAACAAGTAATTGATATGTCTAGATATATCGGGTATTGGATTGTACAGGTGTTGATACAGAGTCCGGAGTCGTGTCATGTGGCACCGGACGCAAGATCATGGGCAAATTACAAAAGATTTAGACATGTGTTCCGTGAAATTTGAGGGTATGTGGTCGAAAATAGGGACGGCTTTGGTCAACGATCACCAACCCAAGTGATGCTCCGTGACTCTCAATTCTGACGGCGGCCTGCCTAGGCCCATCCGTCATTTTGATGGGCGACTTGAGATCGCCTTCAACATCGGCTTGCACAACCCTGTAATGTAGGTGGTCTGATTCGCGTTGCATACCATGTGAGACCGAGCCACTGGATGCTTGGTCCCTTCCGTCGTACAACGTCGCGTGATTGTCCCATGGGTATAGAATCCTGTCAACTGCAAGCCACGGTGTACATAGCTTTGAGCTTTGCAATCAGGTCTCAGACGTCGCGCTTGGCAGCTCAAGAGCATGGTGCACATGCACAAGGCGACTCAAGGTCGACCATCTTTATGCCAAGTGAGGTTGCACAAACATCACGCATCGCCGTGCAACTTCTGTCGTACTGGTTTCATCAAGCCCGTCTTCCAGAATCCCAGGTAGGCAAAGCTTAACGAGGCACCGCATCGTGAGTTGGTATGACTTGGGCCCCGGTTCATCCTAGACTGTCCTCTGACCACCTTAGCAGTCGCACCGGCCAAACCAGCGTGGAAAAGCCACAACGTCTCTGACATTAGGGACTCCCACAAGATAACTCAGCAATCTATCGAAGCCCAGGCCAAAGCCGCCGTGTGGATTGGATCCCCAACGACGGAGGTCAACATACCACTCGAGATCGCTGCCGTTGGTGTCATCGCGTCCGCCATCAGCTGGAGAGCCCATGCCGCGAGCCTTCATAGTCTCCAACAAGTCCGTCAAGCGATGCTCACGCATTGAGCCGCCGGCAATCTCGCACAAATCGGGGACCAGAAGATCAAAGCAGTCGACTGTGTCACCTGGCAGATCATGACCGGAAGTTGCGGTGTCTGATTTCCTCATGTAGAATGCTTTGATCGCCCGAGGGTAGTGGGTAACGAAGACGGGAGAATAGGCAGAGGAGTCGCTGGTGGCACCGAGAGTTTTGGCGAGGAACTTTTCATGCTCAGAATGCAGGCCGCTTTCCCATGTAGGCTTGATCTCGAACTGATGTTCTTCTGCCTGAAGCAATTTGATCGCATCGGCGTATGTAATGCGTGGCCATCTGGAAGCTGGGCTCTGCATCATCCCCTTCCAACGACGCTCCACTTCGTCGATCGGAACCAGGTCATCTTCCGCTGTTCGTTTCTCTCCGGGCGCATGTCGTTGTCGCAGTTCTTGCGCAGCGCGAGTCTGATATAAGCCAGTGACCAAGCTACGGAGCATGTCTTCAACGAGGTTTGTGACTTCGTCCAACTCATCGACAAAGCTCATCTCCGCCTCCAGCATGTAGAACTCGCTCATGTGTCTTGAGGTGTCGCTACGCTCCGCTCGGAAGGTCGGCGATAATGTCCATACATGCCCCAGAGACTGAGCTAACGCCTCAAGATGAAGCTGAGTGGACACCGTCAAGTACTTTGGCGAGCGGAAGAACATGTTTGCTGGCTTGTCCTTGCCCGTATTCGAGATTGCGGGTGTCTCGGACGAGCCCGTGGCAACGTTGAAGACCTCGCCTGCCCCTTCGCAATCTGAAGATGTGATGATGGGCGGATGAGTTTGGGTAAAGTCTCGAGAGGCGAAGAACTGAGTCAACAACGCGACGGCTTCTGATCTCAATCGCAAGATTGCGGCATTCAGTGGTATCCTGGTTCGAAGATGGGGCATGGTGCGAAGGTAGTCGGGTGTTTGGTACTTCTTCTGAATCGGGAACGTCTGGTTTCAATGACGGCATTAGCGATAGTTTAGAGAAAAGAAGAGGGGCAGTGAGCCTACCTTTGCGTCAGAGGGGCCTAGGATTTCGACATGATCGACCTTCAACTCGTGACTTTGACCGTCTGTTTTGGAGGGAGTCCAGACACCCCGTAGGCGGACTGCTGCACCGACTCGCAGGTTTGCGCTGGGAGATTATCAGCAATCACGGCTTCCGAGACAGTGGCCAAGCTTGGGGATCTGAGAGGGACACACCTTTCTTCGTCGCTCCTTGATACCAGTGCCTGGATAGGCGACCGTGAGGAACCGTCGCCAATATTGACGAATCGATCTGTCTTCATGTTGCGAACAGACCGGACGTATCCATTGACGACAACATCTTTGACTTCGGTTTCGGGCTTCCACTCTAGAAATTGGGCTACTGTTCTCCGTGGTGCTGTAGAGAGGTATCGTCTGTGGATGGGTTGGACAAGGAGCCCAGATGGGCGCGCAAGCTTGCGCAAAGGGAATGTTGCCGCAGTTCGCATGATGAAGATAACTTGGGATCCGTCAGACTACCGCGTCATGTTGTGGAAATCGAAGCATTCGACCCTCGTGATCTGCCAACAGCAGGGGTGAATGGTATAGTTGGACAGCGGAGGGGTTGCGACTACAAGGAAAGGAACGACGTCTTTCGCGACGACATGCGACGGATGACTGAGGTCGGAGCTTGAGAAAAAGTCTACGAATGGGAAGCTTCAATTCATCTAAGTGGGGCCCCTCAGTATGTTAAAGTAGAAATACTTATGATCGAACCTACGCTGTGCATATAAGAGGGTTCCTGGACTTCCTGCAGCTTTCCCGAGCAAGTTCTGGAGATAAGATAAGATAGGAAGCAGTCTTATCGGTGGGAACTCCTTAGTACCTACACAAGGTACTTACCGCCGAGTTGTCTCCTCGACGGCCAAAATACCCCAGCCACCACAGCTCCTCCCGTCTGCATCCCTCCACACCACAAACATCTCCTCTCGAATCAGATGACATCCCCGGCACTCGACGTCTCCCCCATACTCCAGCTCTAGACCTTCTCTCTCTACGCTTTGAATAAGACTTGTTATTGCCAAATGTCCACCTTAAACGCACCATGCCTGATCCATATCCCGGTCCGACTTGTAATCGCAAGAACCTGGGCCTCAAGTCCTTGTCTGGCTCATCGAGTCCAATTATTGACAGAATTCAACATTTCATCAGCTCCGCCCTCGACTCCCGAGACACCAAACACCGGACACGGGTGACGACTTCGGGATAATGCAGTTGTTGGCTAGCAACCCCATGACATGGATCTGGAATCCGATCGAGTACAGTCTTTTCTTCTTGGTCCCAAACTTCGTCTCCCTTCAGATCGAGGCCGCAAACCCGAGTCGGAACCTGTCTGCAAGTCATGGAGAGCATGGATCCGCATCCTCGGCGGGCAAACAGACACCCAACGTAGCCTTGTCACCTCCCATCGATATTTTGCCTCACTTCCAAGATGAGCTCACATCTCTCCTCATTGCGCCCAACCTTTGGACAGGCAGCCCTGCCTAGTGGGGGCCCAAGAACCATGAAGCTGGGTTTTTTGCTTCTTCCATGCCAGCTTATTGCTTATTAGCCCGCGATCTAAGCAAGGCACGGCACGGGCTGCTGGGACTCGCAACTATTCTCCCTCGCCATCTTTCCCTACTTTAGCTCCCGCCCCGCCCAAACTGTCTTCAGACCCTAGGTACGGATACCTCGCCTTAGCCAACAAGATATGTACGGACCCTGGCTTCGACCCCCCCGGTTGCACTGCTTGCTCCCATCGCCCTATTCCGGCTCGCAAGAACGCCTCAAGTGAGATCTTGGGAAACAGGAAGATCTCGTATAACTGCGGCAGATTGCAGTAGTAACTCGATCGGATCCCACCTACCAAGACCACGGGAAGACTGACGTGACACGACCCGGGTTTCTGTACAAGCAAGACATATCTCATCACAACCACGGCAAGCCCACCCACCCTTTACGCGCCCTTCCTATACACTACCCTGGAATGTCGCAGACTTGACTGAGATCCGGCAAGTATTGGTAACACTCTCCCATACACCCTTCACCGCCCTCGCTTCCTGGAGAGGCGAAGCAATTCATTCCTCTGCAAAGGGGCCCAAGATACCTCACCATGCTATTGTTTCTTTTCTTCCTTCCCGCGCTCCTGGTCTACAAGCCGCAGCTAGAGTTGCCTCCCGAGCGACTCTTCATTGCGAGGGGACGTATTTAAAGCCACGAGTGTACCCCACGGTTGGTGCTTCTCTGATCTCTTATTCCCAAGTCATACTCGCCGCATTGCGTCTGATCAAGGATCAGTTCTACACAGCAACTCGACCTTCGTCACCGCCCCAAGAATTTCTTTGGCCTGCCTTCGCAAGCTTACAATGCCTTCCTCGAAGCCTTTGAAGATCAAGCCCTCCGAGGTTGCGGCGGACACCAAGAAGAAACTGATCCCAGAAGTCAACAGATACTTCCGCGAGGAGTGGCCCCCATACTCAGTTCTCTACTCTCAGCCGCTACTCCAGCTTCCGCTCAGCCGCCCGGCCTTCATGAGCTCAGACTTACCTAACTTCTGTAAGACTCACCCATGGCCGTCATCGATTATGATTCGGAGCCACAGCTAACCATGGCAGATGTCGTACATAGCGATCCTGTAGACTGCGCACTGGGCTGGGCTCAAAGTGAAGGAGTCCGGATCCCCTTCATCTGCGCCGCGAACGAGAAGCGACCCGGAGGTGATTGGGAGACAGGTGTTGTGGGTTACGAGGTATGTCGTCGATGGTGCGCCTTGTATAACACAACTCTGACTCGACGCGTTATGTAGGAGAGATTATGCCGTCGCAGCAATCTGTCAGCAACGTTGGGGTCTCCCCATCCGGATACATGCATGCCAACCAACTACCCGATCCCGATCGAAGGAGCCATCTATTCTCCCGATGTTGGTAGGCACATGCGTACTACCTAGCATCTTGGTCATTCTTGACTAATGAAGTGTGCAGTTCGTTTCCGCCAGTTTCAAGACAGGATCGAGTCATTGGACATGAAAGATTGGAGGTCGCTGCCAGTTATTTCTATGCCGCCAGCTCGGTGGCCGAAGCTCACAGACATGGGACGAAAGTACTCTTTTTCGGAAGAGCGAGAATTGGTACGGAATAAGATGCGCGCCGCCTTGCGAATCTGCGTGTTCAACGGCTACAACCACGTTGTGATCGGCGACTTTGGCCTTGGCAATGGCTACCGCAACCCGCCCAAGGAGCTGGCGGAGTTGTGGCGCGAAGTCTTTCTCTACGACCCAGAATTGAGGGGCCAGTTTCTCGCCGTCATGTTCGCTTTCGAAGACGACAGACAGTGCACAGCCAAGTTCATCCTCGACGACATCGCCAAGAAGACGAAAGGGAGCGGCAGCAGCAGCAGCTCTTCGAAAAGCAAGTCAAAGAGCTCGTCATCATCAAGTTCAAGCGGCAGTTCATCCAGTCACAAAAGCGACTTCAAAATCTTCAGCGAAATCTTCGCGACGAGCGAGATAGCCAGAGTTCGGAGCCAACCTGACCCACGCTACGCCTTCTCTGCAATCATGGATGGGTCTTGACCGATTTGCTCTTGGCGCATCCTCGACCGGGTTAATGTCTCACTCATGGGTACTCGATGTGAGCCGGTGAGACCTGGCCGTACGTCAGGCTGGCTGAGGCGGTATATCCTGGGCAGAGTCTTGTCTCGCCGTACGACCTGTCATGTCAACACATGGCTACAAGAAAGGTGTTTATGTCTCGCAACACAGGCTTTTCAGCACTACTAACGACTGGTTCCCTGTCCAAGTGCGGTGATTGGTCGGCAATGACCGGGCAGGGGGATCAATTTTTTGCATTATTCGACGGGGCTTTCAGTTCAGCGGCCCACGCTGGTTGCTTTTTCTGCCCTTGCACGTCGGGCTGAAGCTACTTGCGATCTCGAGGGTCCCTGGATCTACAACGTCGGGTGTCGATTGCCTGTTCCGGCCAGTGTGCTCGGAGGGCTTCGATAGTGGTCTTCAAAGTTGTTTGCCTATTTCCTTTTTTTTCGACATCTCGATTTTCGCGGGAATTTGCTTGTTCTCACTGGTGCACATCATCATACGGTTGACTTCGGGTTGGCGGCGTTGGGAGTGGTAGGACAAAATGGCTAGATCCGATGTAATTGGGACCTAGGAGCTTTTGCAGGTGTCTGGCGTATTCTTCTGGTTCAAATCACAAATCCCTTCATATTCCATATCCGGAAGCAATTTTCAAGCATGATTGAAATCTCCCTCTTCCCTTTGCGCAACACGGTTCGCTCCAAAGATGTAGGGGCGACTGGACGTAGGGATAAGCATGGCGCGCGCAATTCTGTTGTCCAGTGGCCATTGGTGTGTGGAAAGGCATTGCCTTGCCGCAGCCGCCTGGTCTTCACCCTGGCAACGCGACCCTTCGGAAGGGCCTGGCATTCCATGCCAACGACAGCCTTGGCCACTGTGCTTGCTCAGCAGAACCCAGAGAAGGTTGACTCCCGGTGCCCCGCCAAGCTGAAGAAGGTAGTCAGACAGACCAAAGGGGAGAAATGCCTTCAGCAAGACTGGATAGCGGTACACTATTTCGACCCGAAATCCTCGCGCCTGAAGAGTCTGAGTTGAATGCTGAGGCTCTCGCCTAAAACGTCTTAGCAAGAACGGCAAGGTTAACATCCGCGACCATTGGAATGGGCCAGAGTCGCTTGTTCAGCCCGCTCCTCTATCGAATTCGTAATCGACATGTCCAAGTCATACTAAAGTGTTTGCCTAGGCACGTGCCGCGGCGCCACTTGACGAGAAAAAGCAAGCATACAGAAAGGCTCACCTGTCTTGCCCGTTTACCGGCAGGAAACCTTTGGCTCTCCAACGAACACTCAAGAATCGGTGTCTCTGAAGGGATGAAATAAAGAGCGGGAGCCTCTGACATGGTCTTCCCAATACCGCGGTTGGTCAGGCCGACGAAGAACGATAGGCCGTCAGAGCTGAACATCCGAGGGTGGAGGGATCTTCGACCAGGATGGTGAGTGGCTATTGGAGGGCTGA
This sequence comes from Colletotrichum filicis, assembly GCA_023376865.1. Classification (NCBI taxonomy): domain Eukaryota; kingdom Fungi; phylum Ascomycota; class Sordariomycetes; order Glomerellales; family Glomerellaceae; genus Colletotrichum; species Colletotrichum filicis. The sequence continues at coordinate 341,607 of MOOC01000053.1, read as the reverse complement.
GAAGACATCCATGTTTGCTTTTCCGGGAGCTGACATGATCTCAGGCGCAAAGAACTCTGCATATGTCCTCGTCATGATAGAAAAAAAAGTCTACCGCTCCCCCGAAATCCAAATACCTCACCCCTGCCTGCATGCCAGATCTTGACCGGGACATTCGATCGGCTGGAACTTTGGGTATCACTGCGTTGGCTCTCCCCACGACGACCCCCCACCCTCACCTACACAAGCAATGGGCTCTTTTCCCTCCCCTCTTGAGAGACAATACTGACTCTGGACACTGGTAAGGTGGCCCTTTGAGGCGGGGAGGATCCGCGAAGACTATGAGAAGTCTATCACTTCTCAATTTTCCGAACCACCAGATGGCTGATCCGAGGCATCTTGCCTGTGACACATAGTACGGCCGAAATGCGCAAGACCCGCTACGGCCTTTATCTACGGGTAGATATTTCGTGGGCCACGAGATTCCCGCCTTTGCACTTCTTATCCAAACATACGACGAACCTGCCTCCCTGCCTTGCTACCCGACTGACGGGGACACCACCCCAGAGATCCCAAAGACTTTGGAAGTCATAGGGAGGGTCGCGGGATAGAAAGAGGGTTTATCTTTCGAACCCCTGGAACCGGGGGCTGACGCCACCAGGGCCCGACCACGCGGGACCGGAGGGCACTCCGCGGTCGAACATCCCGCAGCCCTCTTCAAATGCTAGCCCTTGCATAGTCCCCTGCCATCCAATCACACCTCATTAGCTCAGGCGAGAGGTGCCGAGCTGGACTCCCTGCCAATACCCCGATGTGGTCAGTTACACCAGACACAGACATCGACGGAGGAGGGGCGGGGGTGAAGATGCGAAAGACATTCCGCGAGGACTATCTCCATTCAGGGAGAGTGTCCAATGCGAGAGGTATCTCAAGTCTACACTTTCTTTCTCTTGCTGTCCTTCCCCCCCAAGTGCCCCCTCTCTGCCCACGCGGCAGTCAAGGGATACACTGGCGTCGCTTTAGAAACTAAGTTTAGTGGGCGAATTCTGCCTTTTCTTCAAACTCTTCATGAAGTGGTTTCCCGTTCTAGGCTGGGGGCTAAGTAATGATTGCTAGCGCAGAGTTGTCGTCATGCCCCTCTTCTCTCTCTCCTCCCCCTGTATCATCAATGATGAATTTCTTGCCGCGTGCATGTTCATCCTTGGGCGCTGCATTGGACTCGTGAATGGCATGGGTGTGCGGGTGATCGCTGCTGCGTCGACGCCCAACCCGTCGTGCAGCATGACATGATACTCGACGGATAAAAGGAGTGGGACAAGGCGGCAAACCACCTTCTTTTCGTTCTCCCAACGGGAGGACCCAAAACATCGTGTGCGGCAGAGCATCAGAGACTCTCTCGTGGTACATCATCATTTATCACGGCTCACCGCTTCGAGGATGAGAGACATGTAGGGCGGTGACTATGCCCACCACTAACGCTTCCTCTTCTGGCACTTTGAGCCGCCCAAAATAAGACGAGGCGTTCCCGGATGGAGATCCCGCCTTGCGTTGGGGAATGGAGGGTTTTTGCTTGTCTACGGGTGGACTACCTACCTAGGTATTTCCCCCTCCCTCCTCTGAGACATGCATGTAAGCCTCATCGGGGAGAAGAGGTCGGCACGGTCGGTCGGTCGTGTGTAGGCAAGGTAGGTGAGGAAGAAGAAAAAAACGTATCGATCTTCGTCAGGGATCACGGATTTGCTGCAGCTGCGCGTAGATCAGCTAGATGAACACCCCGACCACCTAACGAATCCATCAATGCCGTTTCCTGCTGCCTGCCTGCCCGCCTTTCTATTCCGAGCGCCAGATTGACGGGGGTGAAGGAGGAAGCAGAGAGGCCCAGCCCGTCGCGGGTCGGTCGTCTCATATTGGACCCGTCCAGATTATGCACATCAACCTGACCCTGGTGTACCGAGAGAAACCTGTCATCTGGAGTTTGGGAGACGAGTGAGGAATACGGGAGACGGGATGGGGGGCTCGGAGAGAAGTAGTATGGGTAAGCAGCCTTGGTGAGCTAACAGAAGGCCACTCGGGAGGCTGCATGTTACAAGGCTCTCAGACCCAACGACGTCCAGTCGTTGGTGTCCTGTGCTATCATTTCGCCTTGTCTATCCTCGTTCCATCGGGCCTACCTTTATGCCGGCGTGGAAAACGGCCCAGGGAAATGAGGTACGGCGGGTAGCGACGCCGTATGACCAGAAAGCGAGCAAATTTGGAAAGGTAAATAAACAGTCGCGCTGGCTGTTAGGAGTAGGCAGGAACAGCATTGCGGAGCTATTCCCAGCACGCCTCCAACGGTCTAAACGAATTGTACAGACACTACAAAGTCAGAAAGCCACCGGCTTCGTGTCTCAGAAACCTTGAGCAAACGTCATCTACCGAGGGAAGCAGGTTTACACAAAAGCGCGATGAGATTTGACCGTGATCAGCAATTCCCCGCCCCTTCGAATTTTCCCACCCGGGTGATGTCGTGCGAAGCTTGGCGGAGGCAACTAAGAATTGGGTGGTGCATCTCGGGCGGTCTTCATTCCTCTATGATTACTCCCGTGCTTGGGCGTGTTCACATTTAGACACTGGTGTTCCGTCAACCATCACATTTCACATCTCACAGTTTTATATCAGATTTCGTGCGAATATGAGTGTGTTTGTGAGGTCCTGGCTTTGCTTTCAATGGAATTCGGTGGAGTTTGCCGTGGAGTCTTGAAATTATTCATCTGGGTGTGCCATTATGCCATACTGCATGGCCCAACCCAGAAAGAGAAGTACAAGACTTGTTTTCAATGGTGTTGAACGTAAGCCGGGAGGGATACAGAAATTCTTCATGGGCTGCGGTCGCACTGGCAGCTGCAGGTTATTGGATGAGATGTCATGAAGCATGCGCAGGCAATGGGCATCGAAGGGGATGTAGTGACCAGAATCGTGAATGTCCTCTAACAAGCATCGTCCGTTGTAGTCGATGGCCGAGCGGTACAGCTCCAGCCTTGAATAGGTGGGAGCGTATGTTGGCTCACGGTCCTACATAATGCCATGGATAGCTTGTTTTTTTGTCATTTTCCGCCATAGTAATTTTGGTGGCGGGCGATGTTTGGCCTCGTGACTTGTTGTTTGGGTAGGTACCGGTACTTCATGGAATACACGGAATACCATCACATGATTCGAGACGTCGCGGGTTCGAGTCGAGGTCTCCTCCCGACTTCTTCCATTTTTTGGGTATATTTCGCTATTGAGGAAGGATCTCTACTGACTGAGATGAAATAAAATGATAGCTGTGCTTGGGAGACTGGAGTGTTGCCTCTCGGAACGGCTCTCGAGATCAAGAGACAATGCTTTCTCCAGAAAAAACCGGTAGGCTGAGACTCTGCAGTCTAGTCTCCGCGGGTGGAGTGCTAATACTGAGGCGACGAGACCACGACGTGGCTTTGGCAGTGGCCATCGTGGGAGTCAGCGCACACGTAGTGGCCTGGGAAGTAGGGACGTTGATCTTCGAAAATTTCCTTGAAGATGGAGTCTTCCTGGCCTCATCTTGGCTTCCTTCCATGGTTTGGCCGGTGACACGGTTGGCATGCCATGACGTCCGTGACAGTCGACAGGCTGATTGACGGTTGAGCGCTCGCCAAGACACGACCAGCGACTTTGTCGCATGCAGAGCAGCATGGGCAATGCCCACTTCAGGAAAAGGGCGTGATGCAGTCGTGGAATATAGGGTGCTAAGAGGGTGAACAGGGCGATTGCTTGACACTACTCATCAACACAAAAGAGGCTAGCCAGACTCGTTCAGCAGTCTGCCGGAAGTAAATTTGAATGGTTGTTTACTACTTTCTTTTCGGAAACACTGGACACCCAATGTATATGCAGTTCTGACAACGCTCAAACCATCAAAAAAAAGTTGAACCCACGCCTCCGAGACTTCCGCTCGACCGACTGGCGCCTCCTACTCCCACACACAGTCACTTCCTCCTTGCCTCTGCCCTTTTTACCAGTAGTTGGGCCTCAGACCGGCGAAGCCTGCTAGTGCGTTGGCGTCCGTCAGCGGGTCCTCTCTCTTTCTTTGGCCAGAAAGCTATCATGGAATGTTAGCGGCATTTCTTGCTAGAAAGGGGTCATGGGGTAGATGTATCTTACCTCGAGCTGGACACTCCTGTGAAGATGGACGAGCCAGTCGACATAGCTCTGTGCCTCGTTGTTCCTGTCCTCGACGAGCATGCGCGCAAACTCGTACTCGGCACCATCAATTCCTTGTCTCGCAAGCTGGATACCCAGACCCTTGGAACCCCGCATCGTCTTCAGGAACTCGACGATATTCCGTACTTGCGCGTTCAAATGTGTCTGGAGCATGGGGAGCGATGAAGTATACGCGTCGAGGCTCTGGAGGGTTGTCTTGTCTTCGCCAAAGAGATCGGCAATGAGGTTCGGTGAGGTCTGGGAGTGGAGCCACAGGAGACACTGCTGGCCGTTGTCGACGAGATAGACGCCGCCAGGTTCCACGCGAGAGAAGGACGTGCGAATCGCAGGCGGTACTTTGAGATGGCCGGACTCGTCAGGGAAGCCCTCCTCTGGAGTGAGGTTGTGAATGGGGATCATGCGCGGATACAGGTATAAGCTAAGCTCCTTGGCGCCCATGGAACGGATCATCCTCATCTCGTGGACTCTACGGTCGGAACTCTCGTTACCGCCCTTGAAGGCGCGGCACTTGAGGAGACCGAGCATGTACATGGAGAACTCCTTGAGCCTTTCCGGCATGACCAACTGGCCGTCTGGTTGCGCTGAAGTCAAGAAGTTCTTACGGTACGCTGAGAGAATGTCGATCGTACGCTCCGTCAGGTGGTTGCGGACATCCTTCAGCGTTGCCGAAGTACTTGCTAGTTTTGTGCTTGCCTCCTTGGCCAAAATCGTGAACACGGCATCTTGGTCGATGAACTTGACGCTATCCCTGGGGTTGTCGCACACACTCGCAATAATGTTTGAGCAGCGCACTCTCCGCTGGCCGGAAGCCGTGGTGTACAGCAGCGCCGACTGGAAGTGGGCGTCGAGTTTCGAGTCGAGCTTGCCGTCATAGGAGAAGGTAACGCCCATAGCCTTGTCAGCATCAATAACACCAATCTCCAGGTCGGCACCAAAAGTGTGGTGGATGAAGTTGCCGTGGTACCCGTTAATCTGCAGGCCGTTCGAGCAACGAACCTTCATCAAAGCCTGGAAGCCAGTCTCGCGCGTAACCGCGTGCTTGATTTCCATGGACAGCTTCGTGTTGTCACGGGCTCCGATGAAGTTGGGGTAGTAGAACGTCTCTCCACCGGTAGAGGCTGCAACGTGACCGACTGTGGCGATATCAAGGTATCCGCCAGAAGGCGACGCGAGGAAGAAGTCGGCACCGATACCGGTGGCCACCATCTTCTCGGCCACCTTCTTCCATGCCGGGTGTTCTGTAGAGAAGAGCTTCTTGTCGATCTCTCCACCGGGATGCTTTCCATCGTCGCGGAGGAAGAGACGGCCAGGGCCCCAGGTAGGCAGAGCCGCCAGAGAACAGACGATCTTGCCTCCGGTCTTTTCCAATGCGGCAACAGCAGAGTTGAGGGTCGCCAGGAGGGCCGGTTCGGGGTTCTTAATGTTTGAGAACATGGTGGGCAGCATTGTCAGCAGAGATGTGATGACATCCCTAGACAAGTCAGTCAGTGCGATGGTCATATTATACACAGCAGGCAATCTTACTTAGATTCGTAAGGGTCGACAAAGAGACCGTCACTCAGGGGTACGAAGGGATCCTCAAGATCGGGCATAATCATCATCTGGGCTTGATCCAGGGCGGGCTATGATTGTTAGTCCATTGTCCAATGTCTGGAGTCCTGGGGAGCAACTCACATTGACGTTGTAGAAGTGGATGTCCTTGTCATAAGTCACGAAGCCAACCTTGGCGCCAGGGGGAATGCTCTTCTTTGGCTCGCCATTGTCATCCCGTTCTGCGTCTTCGCCACCGTACAAGGCAGCAACGATGCCCTCGCAGAAGGACTCGATGAATCCCTTGTTGAAGGACTCCTGGGTAACATCAATGACGAACAGCCAGCGCAGACCAGTGGGCTCCTTCGTCCAGTACTCCTTAGGCACTACAAACTCCACAGTACCCCTGGTAAGCTCTGGGCGCTGATCGCGGTCCACCCTTACACCTTGGGGAGTGAGTGCGGAGAAGTATTCGGACGGGGTATCGTTGGGGTAAGTGCACAAGTTGCAAACAAACTTATTGCCGCCGGACCGGAACATCATGAAGGGGTTGACGTAAGCTCTGCAGCGACGGCATCTCGGGGGGCCAGAATCGCCAAAATCAAGGACTGGAATCTCGAGCTCCCCGGGCTGGAGAGGTGCCATGGGCTGAAGGAGAAGACCCATTGGCAGACCAGTAAGTGCAAGGCCCTCGGCATTGGACGGAATGCTGTTCAGTGTCAAGCGCGCGAACTTGGGCGAAGCATTGCCCTGGTCGTAGGCAACGTATGAGACAGTCGAGGGAGGTGGCAGGTGCTTCTCAAAGGTGGGATAAACATTGGAGAAGTAGTGTTGTTGAAGAGAGTCACGGGAGACTGGCACACTAGGCAGGTCGTCGAGAGACAGCTTCTGGTGTCCGGAAGTCTGAACTACAGCCGGGGGTCCGCCAGCATCGGTGCCGTTTCGGGTCGCAAATTCAGCCGGGGAAGCGGGATTGGCGGGTGTAAATGTCTGGCCCGCGGCGACGGGAAACTGGTTCATTTGAGCATACTGAGCTTGCGAAGGGTCGTTGAGGAAGGCCGTGGCATTCGTGCCGGCAGCAGGGATTCCGTTGAAGGGTTGCGACGAGCCTGTCGCCTCGACCTGGTGGTATGCGTGGCGGTCCTTCTTCTTCCTCCTTGCTGTACCGTGTCCATCACCTAGTGACATGCCTCCCATTTGCGCCGCCAAGTTTTCTTGAGACTGGAAACCAGGATTCTGCGCATACTCCTGACCTGGAGGGGCCCCATACGGCTGTGCCTGAGGTGGTGCGGAACCAGGCTGGCCTCCATAGTATTGCTGTCCTGGAGGTGCAGGGGCGCCGTATGGAGTTCCCTGCTGGTATTGCTGCCCCGCGACGGGAGGGGAGAACTGGGGAGGTGCGGGCTGCGTCGATCGATTGGGATTCGAAGGGTCTTGTTCGCCCTGGCCCAGCTGGTGGTACATGCTAAAGTCAGACATGTTTGCGGAAATGGGCGGTGGTCGGTGTGTTGGAGGGTTGCGTGATGGGAAGCTCGTGGTCGATTGCTCGGGGGAGTCGAATTAAATGCGGGCTAATGAAGGTACCGTAGCTTTCAAAAGCTGAGGTTCGGAGGCACGGCCAGCTAGCTGTTGTGCACCGTCAGAATCGGGTATCAAGGTCGAAAACTCGCAGAGGGATTGAATAGAAATGCGCGCACGCAATCAAGAGCGCGCCATGCCTTGCAGAAACGTGGAAATGGGATGTTTGGCGGCAAAGTCGAGAACAAGCCGAGCTTCTGGAAAAGTGACAAGCTTGAATTGTGTCCCCTTTCGATGCTCTGGCCAGACGCACGAATCAACAGGGATCCGGGCCAAATTGACACGATAACTTTCCGATCTGTTTTTCCAGGCCCGGAGTTCTTTTGGCAGGTGCTCTAAGGTACCTTTCTATGTATCTAGCCCTTCCCGGCCCTGGCCAATGCGGGAGCTCCAGCAGCTGTCCGTTGGATCCCGCAGAGCCGGGTATGTCTCCACTGTATCGAAGAAAACGGTTCTAGTCCTAATAAGGAACGGAAGAAAGTCGCCGCTATCCCGATGCCTGGCCTGAGAAGGGGGACTTGGAATGGGGTTGACCCACTCTTGAATGACGGAGCCTTAGCTGGCCCCTGCTCTCCGATCAGTCCTGCGCAGCGGTACGTACCCCAAGCACCTTGCACGTAGCGAGCGCATGCAACCTTGGACTTTTGGTTCCTAGATTCTTTTACGCGACACCTCCGTTGAACCTCAAACCCCACGACTCACTGCGCTTGCAACAGCGACGACAACGAGATTATTATCTGACATTTGCGCGCCAGCGTTATGGTCGCTGCTTTTGCGCTTGCACCTTGAAGCGACTCCGTGTCGAATCAATCCCACTACTTCTACCTCCAGACAATGCATTGCGGCCCTGCCGAATAGATACCAATCATGTTTACCTTTTGCCCTCTTCAGGGCGCCCTTTCCGACTCAACAGCGTCGCAATCGATTCTGGAGCTCGATGGAGGCGTTAAGATTCTCATAGATCTTGGCTGGGATGAGTCGTTTGATGTCGAAAAGCTTCGGGAGCTTGAAAAGTAATCAGGCCCTTCCCCTACTCTGGGCGTCCTTCACGACAATCGCTGACATTCCTCCAGACAGGTTCCGACCTTGTCCATCATCCTTCTGACACACGCCACGACATCGCATTTGGCTGCATTTGCCCATTGCTGCAAGAACTTCCCCTTGTTCACGAGAATCCCCGTATACGCTACCCGACCTGTCATTGATCTAGGTCGCACCTTGACCCAAGACCTCTACGCATCCACTCCTCTAGCCGCGACAAAGATACCCCACGGCTCCCTGACCGAGGCCGCATACTCCTTCTCTCAGCAACCAACGGCCGACAGCGACTTTCTTCTGCAAGCACCAACCCCCGAGGAGATTACTCGATACTTTTCCCTAATCCAGCCTCTCAAGTACTCGCAACCCCACGAACCCCTTCCGTCTCCCTTCTCGCCGCCGCTCAATGGCCTCATGATCACGGCCTACAATGCAGGCCACACTCTCGGAGGAACGATATGGCATATTCAGCATGGCCTGGAGTCAATTGTCTACGCTGTAGATTGGAATCAGGCGAAGGAGAATGTCTTCGCTGGAGCTGCCTGGCTGGGTGGCGCTGGAGGTGGTGGTGCCGAAGTCATCGAACAGCTGCGCAAGCCGACGGCCTTGGTGTGCAGTAGTAGAGGTGCAGAAAAGGTTGCTCAAGCCGGAGGCCGTGCAAAACGCGATGAGCAGCTCGTCGACATGATCAAATCCTGCGTCAGCCGGGGAGGGACGGCACTCATCCCAGTGGACTCAAGCGCACGTGTCTTGGAGATTGCATATATGCTAGAACAAGCATGGAGAGTAGACTCACAAACGGACGGCGGCAGCCTCAAAGCAGCGAAACTCTACCTCGCTGGACGGAACATGTCGAGTACTCTGCGATATGCACGAAGCATGTTGGAGTGGATGGACGACAATATCGTTAGGGAGTTCGAATCAGTTGCTGATGGGCAACGGCGTACCAATGGCACCGAAGGAAAGAGCAAGGAAGGCGTTCCATTTGACTTCAAATACCTGAAGCTTGTTGAACGCCGGGCACAAATCGAGAAGCTCCTCTCGGCCTCCGCGGATAATGTTCAAGCAGAAGGAAGGGTTATTCTTGCAAGCGACGATACTCTGGAATGGGGTTTCTCTAAAGACTTGATCCAGGGTCTTGCGAAAGATTCCAGGAATTTGGTCATCCTCACAGATAAGCCAGCCAAATCACAGACTGAAAGACCATCAATAGCCAGAACCCTTTGGGACTGGTGGACTGAACGAAGAGATGGCGCTTCGGTGGAGGAGTCGAGCAATGGTAACAGTCTTGAGCTTGTCTATGGTGGCGGTAGGGAGCTGGAGATCCTGGAGGCCAAGAGGCAAGCATTGGAGGGAGAAGAACTCAATGTGTACCAGCAGTGGCTCGCGACTCAACGCCAGCTTCAAGCTACGCTGCAAAGTGGCGGCGGGGCTTCCCTGCAAGCACCCGCAGATGCTGCCGACGATGTCTCATCCGAATCTTCATCAGACTCTGGCGAATCCGATAACGAGCAGCAGGGCAAGGCCCTCAACATCTCAACAACCATGGGCCAGGCAACACGTAAGAAGGTTGTTCTTACAGACGAGGACCTCGGCATCAATATTTTGACAAAAAAGCGCGGTGCTTACGACTTCGATGTGAGAGGCAAGAAGGGTCGCGAACGATCGTTCCCTCTCGTCATGCGGAGGAGACGAGACGACCAATTCGGAGACGTGATCCGCCCCGAAGATTACTTGCGTGCCGAGGAAAAGGAAGAAGATACACCGGACAACGACGGTCTGAGGAGAGATGATGATGACGACCGACTTGGAAAGAAGCGCAAGTGGGATGACGGCAATAACAAAGCAGCAAACAAGCGCCAAAATAACAGGGCAGGGTCTGTGGATGACTTGGACGCCAATGGCCCAGGTGACCATGTCGCTGACGAGTTTGACGACGTGGAGGACGTTGCTGAGGAGGAGATACAGGGTCCTTCCAAGTTGATCGTCTCGACAGAGAAGGTCATGGTCAACTTGCGAATCGCCTTCATTGATTTCAGTGGACTGCACGACAAGAGGAGTTTGAACATGTTGATTCCATTGATCCAGCCAAGAAAACTCATCTTAGTTGGCGGCACTGCGGACGAGACAACAGCCCTCGCAGTAGACTGCAAGAAACTGCTGGCCGCCCAGATTGGTGCGTCCGAGGAGAGCGCGATCGATGTCTACACGCCAGCGATGGGTGCCTGGGTAGACGCAAGTGTCGACACCAACGCATGGGTGGTCAAACTTGCAGACAGCTTGGTTAAAAAGCTCAAGTGGCAAAACGTTCGCGGCTTGGGCGTCGTGACTGTCACAGGCCAGCTTATCGCCGAGGCATTGGCCAAGGAAAAGCTCATCGAGAAAGACGACGGGGCCAACAAGAGGCAGAAGACAGAGGCTGAAGACGCTGAAGCCGTTGAGGAAGTCAAGAAGGAGGAAGACGGGGAAGACGAGACTACCGAGATCGAAGTAGTACCCACGCTGGACCTACTGCCTTCAAACATGGCTTCTGCGGTGCGTTCGGTCGCACAGCCGCTACACGTGGGTGACTTGAGGCTCACGGATCTGCGGCGGGCGATGCAGTCGACGGGATACACGGCCGAGTTCCGTGGCGAGGGTACGTTGGTGATCAACGGCGCGGTGGCGGTACGGAAGACGAGCACAGGCAAGGTTGAGGTGGAGAGCGTGGGTATTGCGGATGCGGCGACCATGATGCAGCACCGTAGCACGTTCTATGAGGTGAAGAGGATGATTTATGATGGTTTGGCCGTGGTGGCTGGAGCATAGGCGCAACTCATAACCATCGTAAGGCTACTCGTGTACTTTAGGACAAGATACTCGATATCTAAATATAAATGGATTGGCAAGGATGCCTTGAAGCATGCAATTAGTTTACAGCTACTTTTAATATTTGAATACTGCCCAAAGTAGGTCGGACTCGGCTTGTGCGTTATCAACTCGGAGCGCATTCAGGATATTACGGTCCCTCAAGACTCCGGCGGCGGACTTTCAAGGCGAGGCAGTCATGGACTTTCGATCGTCTGAAAGGAAGTTGACTGATGCTTGGAGTTTTCATATCATGTTCATCCCTCCGGCCATAGAGCCTGCCGTGTTGCGGAATCGGAAGCCGCCCAGTCCACGTTATGCTTTCTGTGGCACCGCGAATTGGCCACTTCGGGGACTCGGATGACCGGAATTGAGGGGAGGCAGCTGTAAATCGCGAACGAAATGACCGTGTATGTGCTGTTCAGTAGTTAATGGGAAACAAAGTTCAGACTCAACTCGGGGTAACTTGGGCATAGGATATCAAGTTAAGAGAGGTACTTGGCTCTAATGCTCGGCCTACCTGCTACAACTCTCGATGATCCGTATGCAGCAAAGCACAAGTTCGCCCCTGAGGAATCTCCTTGCGACTACCTTGAACGTCGTCACAGTCAGATAATGCGCTGTATCACTACTAGGAACGAGAGCATCCAACTTGAGGACTACGGTGTCACGCAACAAATTGACCAAATGCTGCAGACGTCAGCTCAAGAAATGCCCCCTGATTGGTGGCTAGTCCCAAACACACGACTTAGACAGCGGCCTGCAATCACAAGTGAAAGGGAAAAGCTTGAGACCACCCTTCGGATTCTATTCCAGATTACGCACTTCAATCTGCTGATCTTCCTACATTTCCCATACATGCTACGGTCCAATTGCCGCGCGGATCACGAATACAGCAGAGCGGCGCGTTCAAACGCAAGCCGCGAGTTCCTGAGTCGATACATCAAGTTCAGATGCGCGAACGAGATCTCGTTCTGTTATAGAGCCATTGAATTCTCCGCTTTCACGGTGTGCCTTGGTCTGCTTCTCGCGCATATGGAAAGATGGAATCATGACTCTGATGTGGTTGATTTTCTCGTCCACCAGAGAGCGAGTGGTCATGCTTTGGTCGAAGAAGTCATTGAACTCATGTTGGAAGTGGATCATTCCGATAGCGGCTCTCTACTGAAGCAAACCGCTTCTATATTGAAAGCCTTGTTGGATATGGAAGCGGATGCTGCTAGTCGCTCGGCAAGGTATTTGAAGAACCCATCTGCTGACAGCTCCGGAGATGCTTGACGTACTAGTCCGTGCTTGCGGATCAAAGTTCCTGCACTGGGCAATCGGGGAATGGGGCCTTTGATACAACTGGCGGAGTTGAACAGACCCAGGAGGAACAACTCCATCTCCAGGAACATGCAACTTTGCGGAACGAAGGTCTTCAGCACACGAGCCACTACACCAATTACCCTACTTTTGATTCAGGGGTGGATGAGATAGACTAGAGTTGGCAAGATGCTCGTAGCATCTTACTTGGGCCGACTTCGGACGAAATGACAGATTCTACAAGAGATCCGCAAGTCAATTGTCTGGGCAACGAGTTCTTCTTCAGTATCTGGAACTTACAGGCTAGGATGCTTAGGCGAGCTATCTATAAATATGGAAGTTGACCACTCGATAAAATTAGCAGCTGAAAAAGCCGCAGTTCGCGCGCCCAGATTCGACGATAATTAAGCCAGGGAACTCCTCCCACGTTCCAGGACAGAAGATGTCACAACATCGGCTTAGCTCTGCTACTTCTTCTCCAATAACTCCTGGGGCATTCCCTTGATGGCTTTCTGTTCTGCGGGTGTAAGTGAGATGTAGAAGTACTTCTCGATAGCCCGCACGCGTTCCGCCTCGCTATTCAACGTCTCCAGGAGCTCTACTTTATCGCCAATCTTACGCTTGACCTCATCCTTATGCAGCACAATGGTACCCGCTGCCTCCCTTGTCTCAGTATTCAGAATCGTTCGCATGCACAGGACCGTCTTGACAAAGTAGCTAGTTGGTCTCATCATGACGGCGTAGTTCATGACTTCAAAGTCCTCAGGGAAGAACTCTTGCTCCGTGAAGCAGTTGCGCTCTCGGAAGGGGCCGTCGGCGGTGTCGGTTGACGAGTACACCCACATGCGCTGACTCGAATCCGTGTTCTGGTCTAGCTTTTGGTAGACGAGTTTACCTCGCAGAGGAGCGATGGTGGTGAACTCGTGGCCGGTCTCCTTGTTCAAGGGTACGGGGATCATGGTCGCCCCTTTACCGAAACCAACGTCAACTACGTAGCGCTGGCTATCAATGGTGACGAGATTGAGCATATGAGACCTGTCTAAGGTCAGCGCCGAGTTGTTGTTAAAAGCCTTTACGAGTGCTTACCATCCGCCGAACCTCTCGTCGCCTTTGATCTTTGCACCAACGCTGACGACTATGAACCCGAGTCCCTTGAGGACGGCGCCGAATAAGGCATTGAGCTCCATGCAATAGCCGCCTTTTCCTCGCACTACAACCTTGTCGAAGAGATCCTCCAGATCGATGGAAATAATGCGGTGCTTCGAGTAGTGCAAGGTTAAGCTCTCGAAAGGAACTCGGGCAAGTTGATGAGCCTGAAGATCCTTTAGGAGCTGCAACCGATCTGACGCATGTTTCTCCCGCGGGTAGTTGATATGGTGGAGATACCGGTCGATTTGCTCCTCGGTGTACGACATCGTGAATGCTAACTCTGGGAAGAATAGGGCATGTAAATAGGAAGGAGTTGCTTAACGTAAGTTTTGAGAAATTCTTCGAAAGATATTATGAGTTGATTACCAATCCAATCTGTGCTCGTGTTTTGATACAATGCAGATGCAACTTCAAATGCAGGTCTGGTTAGCTCCAGCGAAGTTCAGCTTGAGGGTTTTCTTTGGCGTGAGTAATAGTTTCTACACGTACTAATGACGTGGGGCATCCCAAAGGGCGCAGGCCTGCGATGTCGGCCATGTATTAGTGGTCAAGACGAGTACCGTTACGACCATCGGCTAATGTCTTCTTGGGGGCCGTTCGGAACCCACGTGGCCGAAGAGAACAAAGATAGACCAGCGCAAGTTGGAAAGTGAATGTTTTGGTCAAAGTAGCAGTAATCAGATGCATTTCTAAAGCTGCTGAGAGAGTCTTGCTTACAAGGGATAGTACCTATGCTGAGAAACCCACACGCCCATTTGCGCAGAGCTGAGCTACTGTTGGTCTAGGTAATCCGTTTCCAGAAGTGTAAAAGAGGGCGTCTGCTAACCTGGCGTCCGGAATTCTCTTGCGTCCGATTAACTGTAAAAAGGTATGGACTCTGAATGGAATTTGAGAGCGAGAACGGGACTTGAAGTATTTCGCTACAGGAACGCGCACTGAAAGGCAAGTTGATGCTGTGAATCCCTTTTAGGAAGGTGATTGTTGCACCACCTATGGGCACGTAATCACGGGCTCTTCTGGCGGCACGCCACTGGGCAACCCAACTTCACACCAACAACACAAGCAATAGTCTCCAAACGCATCTCGGTATCGCTTTGGACCAATGCGATCATACCCTCTCGCACTCTTATTCACATGTGTTGTCTTCGCAATGGGCGAAAAGTTCATCGTCGAGTTTGGCAGCAGCAAGGTGTGTCCCAGCGCTCACCGTCTGTGCTCTGATGCGCTGACACTTGCTTGCGCCACAGGATGAAGATCGAGAGGCTCTCATCAGCAAGTTGACAGAAGATGAGAGAACCAAAGTAGTGAAGAAGTTCGATCATGCAATATTCTCTGGGGTGGTTATCGAGACTGGAAATCACAATCTGGACACTCTTCGGGCCTTGCCCAACGTCGGCAATGTTTGGCCATCGAAAAACGAGGGGCTTCTAGGGGCGCTTGGAGGTTCGGAAGCGCGAAGAGAATCTGCGGAGCTGTAAGCGATGCAAGAATCCAGTACAGCATTTGGCTTGCCGCCCAAAGAAAAGGAAAAGAAATCGGAATCAATTTCACTATGTCTAGAAATGACCCGAATGAAAATTCGCAGTGTCTATCATATGTCTAACTTTTGAGATAATCGAGTTCAAGCCTGGAAAGAAGCCACTTCTGATACAGTGGTGAGGAATCTTGGCACATCATGGCCGAACCGCCCAAGAAACAGGCCGTCGACGGCCTCGCCCAGCTTCTCGAACAAGCCCGGTCCAGCACTGCCGCCGTAGATGACTCTAGTCGTGCCGGTTCTCCTCTTCACGCTATCAAAAGCTCTGATACCCTTGACTACCTCAATAACGTGGCCCTCGCTGGCCGGTTCGCTTGCGCCAATTGCCCAGACTGGCTCGTACGCGATGATGACTTCCGCCGACTCAGGCACGTCTGCCAGGGACTGGTCGATCTGGCCTTGACATTCTCCCAGTGCGACACTCAAGTCACCTTTTGTCTTTTCGCCGATGCAGATCAAAGGCGCCATTCCATTCCTGCTTGCCGCTGCGGCTTTCTTGGCCACGACCTCGTCGGTCTCACCAAAGATTCTCCTTCTCTCCGCGTGCCCGACCTCGACGATTGAGACACCAGTCTCGCGTAGGACAGCCGGGCTGACCTCGCCCGTAAAAGCTCCAAAGTCATCCCAGTGGCAGTCTTGTGCACCCAACCGGATTGGCACAGCTGAGTTCTTGAGGGCTTCACTGACGGGATGGATGGAGATAAAATCGGGGATGATGAAGATGTCGACGTTCTCTAAAGATGTTGGAGAAAGAGCGGCTAGTTGTGTCTGAACTGTGGCGATGAAGTCGAGCGTGCGTTGGAGCGGGAAGTACATCTTGGTTGAAAGGCCGATGAGCCTCCTATTCGGTGATGTCGTCATATTGAGGGTATGGAACTTCTCTACGCAGTGTCTGCTGGTGGCTTCTCGTTGACCTGTTGCTTCACGGGTTCAGCTGCGTGCGAAGAACGAAGCGTCCGGGCCATGCACTTCAAATAGTGCGGAAAATCGGGACTGTACCCCGCCTAGAGGGGCTTGTGGCCGGTCACTCGACCCATCGTTGCGGCAATCTTCCCCATCGTATCGTCAAGCTTCCCGGTTGTCCGATGGCATCAAACGTTGACGAAGTTCTCAATCCAAGATTCGGAGAATTTGCAATCTCTCCGTTCTTCGTTTGGAATAGGTGCACCTAAATTTCCGCTGGGAAAGCTGACGGAGCTCACCTAGATCTTGTCCCGCCAATATTGAGACTTGGGGAAATAGGGAATGGCGAGCTTCAATGTCGATGCAGAGAGTTTGAACGACATCTGGAAGAACGAGCACCACAATGAAGGACATATGAGTCTTTAGGAAATTGGAATTACAATATGATGGATAGTATGTGAGGAATCAACTAGCTTAACTGTAATCCGACTTACTGCTGCTGCTAAATCAAGCTCATCCCGGGCTTGACTTCAACTCACTGGTCACGCTTATGAGAGTGAACAGGATGAGTGAAAGATCGTAGAAACAGAAAAGCAGGGGTTCTTGCGCTCTTAAGTACTTCTTTATCATTGAGTAGGGCCGCGCACCGGCCCCGAGCTTGTCACGACTCTCCGGGCTCAGGATCTGCCGAATGGTGTGTATACCGGGTTCTGCATGTAGCCCCGAACATCATTCGCCAAGACGTTCATGTGAGAGCAACCAACATTGATATCATCCTACGAAGCCTGAATGGAGAACCAAGTCATTGGGAGTTTCCGATGACTTAAGATGTGTGCCATGAGGGCGCAGGGTATGAGATCGCAGATTCACATGAGACCTGAGCATGTCATTGCGAAAGATGCGGTTTAGGGTGAATATTTGGAAGAAGAATGAACGCTTTTATTAATCGTTATTTAAAAGGAATGCAACCAAAAAATGCTTCATGCTGTAGCCTCCAGACTCTTGATGACGTGAACCTTTTCCGCACTGTTGCTCGTAGGGTCGAATGTGTACCCAAGCCAGTCCTTCGCTAGTCGTCTTGCAAGTTCCAAACCAATGACTCTCTCACCCATGCACAGCACCTGCGCGTCGTTGCTCAAAATTGAACGCTCGACGCTGAAACTGTCGTGTGCTGTTACAGCGCGGATGCCCTTGATCTTGTTGGCAGCAATGGCCATGCCGAGCCCCGTGCCGCAGATGAGCAGCGCGCGGTCGGCCTTGCCGTCGGCTACCATTTGAGCGGCGGCGGCGGCTCTATGAGGGTATGCCGTCTTGTCTGCGCCATCGTGGCTTCCAACATCCTCGACGAACTCAACGCGAGCGTCCTTTTCGAAGTCTGCCTTGATTGTGTCCTTGTACTTGATGCCAGCCTCCTGTTTGGGTGTCAGTCTCATGTTTTGAGAAGCAAGGCACTTCTGCTGACTTACGTCGCATCCGACTACGATGCGGTACTTGGAAACGGGGTTGCTGCCCATCTTGAATGTTCTTGTATGATGCGGGGTGGTGAAGCTTGAAGACGGATCTGGAGATAGAAATTTCCTTGATTTCTCGGATGTCTGGAGACGAGTATAAGAAAGTACCAAAGGCCGCTACCGCCACGACTTACAATACTTCTTTATAAAGCGTCGAGACCGCCATGTGCATCGGTGTGGGTGTGATTTGTCGCGGATGGCTCACCCCCCTAGCCGATCTTCCGCTGCGGAAATCCGGGGTCGAGACGCACACACGACCGATTTACTGGGTCCCCGGAAAATCGCACACCATCAACCGACCACACCACATATGATATCGACTGGTCAGCATCAGGATGGGCCTTTCTGTGATCATTATCAGACTCAAATCGAACTTCAATATCAAAGGAAGCTCATATTGTCCAGTTCTGCAATTTGTTTCGTGAGCTTCATCGACATCCCATACCCCTACACATAAGTAGAGATAGAAGCACCATCACAAATCATGTCCGACCGCCACATCTTTACCTCCTCAGAGGGGCTCGTTGACAAGTCTCTCAGAGGGTTCATCTCATACAACCCTTCTCTTGGTCTGGACCAGTCAAACCGTGTGGTCTTTGACTCAACATACGACAAGTCCAAAATCAGCATCATCTCTGGCGGTGGCTCCGGCCACGAGCCCGCATGGGCAGGTTATGTCGGCAATAACATGCTGGCGGCCTCCGTATCCGGAGACATCTTTGCCAGCCCGTCTGCGAAGCAAATTCAGTCTGCTATTGAGCGTGTGCCCTCAGATGTCGGCACGATCCTTGTCATCACCAACTACACCGGCGACTGCCTCCACTTTGGCCTCGCTGCAGAAAAGGCACGGAGTCGTGGGCACAACTGCCGCATGATCATCTGCGGTGACGATGTGTCTGTTGGAAAGGCAGGTGGTAGCCTGGTAGGACGCAGAGGTCTTGCTGGGCAGATTGGTGTTCTCAAAGTCATCAGTGGAGCAGCTGGCGTCAAGGCCGGCACTCTCGATGACATCCACAAGCTTGGTGTTTCTGTCGAGTCCGAAATTGTGTCCATCGCGGCCACCATGGACCACTGCCATGTTCCCGGGCGCACAGAGCACGCTCGTCTGGGCGCCGACGAGGTGGAGGTGGGAACCGGACCTCACAATGAGCCCGGCTACAGCAAGGTCTCGCCCGCGCCTACTGCAGAGGGCCTGATTGACCAGCTGCTGCGGTACTGCCTGGACCAGGAGGATCACGACCGAGCTTATGTCAAGTTCAACAACGACGACGAGACGATCCTCCTTGTCAGCAATTTCGGAGGCATCTCCTACCTGGAAATGGGCGCTCTTGTCGACGAGCTCCTCGAGCAGCTCGACACCAAGTGGAACATCAGACCGTCAAGGGTGTACTCCGGCCCTCTCGAAACCTCTCTCAACGCACCTGCATTCTCAATCTCCTTGATGAACATCACAGCGGCATCAAAGAAGTGCAGTTTCTCAGCAGAGCAAATCTTCCGATTCGCCGACCTCAAGACCAACACACACTGGGAGTCGATGGCTGGCGCTCAAGCTGTCCGCCGCGACAGAAAACTTCAGTTCGTGCAGTCACCTCCTGAAGAGCCAAAGAAGATTGAGGCCGACCGCGACGTGAGAATGGACCCGGCAACGCTCAGGTCGATGCTGAACATGGCTTGCCAGGCAGTCATTGAAGCCGAGCCTGATCTGACAAAGTGGGACATGGTGATGGGTGACGGCGACTGCGGTGAAACCCTGAAAACGGGCGCTTCGCATCTCCTTGATGCTCTAGACAACAAGGGTATCGCAGCCGAGGGATCCATCGTCTCAGTTCTTCATGAGCTAGAGGACATTGTTGAGAGCAAGATGGGTGGCACGCTTGGTGGCATCCTCGGCATTTTCTTCGTCTCGCTCAGCAACTCCGTAGAGGAGAACGCGTCGTTGGCAAAGTCGCAAGGTATCTTGCCTCTCTGGACACTGGCGCTGACGTCTGCTCTTGCGCATTTGAGTCATTACACACCCGCCAAGATCGGAGACCGGACGATCCTGGATGTCTTGATCCCATTTGTTGATGCAATTCGCAGCAAGGGTTTCGAGGGAGCTGTCGAGGCAGCTGTCGAGGGAGCCGAATACACGAGGAAGACCAAGGCTAAGCTTGGTCGTGCAACGTATGTCGCAGCGTCTGGGAAGGATACGTCATTCCACCCCGATCCTGGTGCCTGGGGTGCAATGGTTGCCATCAAGGGCTTGCAATCCGGCATGGCTTGATTTTTCTGAGCCTATCTTTTCGTACCTTCATTTTCACATATAATATAGCGTTAGATTGAATTTACCAAAACTCTTCATGTTCAATATCGCTTCAATTTGTTGGCAACTCTGAGAACCGACATGACAGGCCTAATAATGAAACTTCGCCAACTTAGCCAAAATAATGACAAGTTCATCATCGTGAAGCCTCATTTCCGTATTCACTCTAGCCCGGTCTCTCGAGCCACCATTATTACACACCAGGAGAAGTGCTATACCACTGGCAGACACCATAGAATGATTTATAGTTTCTTGTCGATCTCATGGCTAGATGGTCAACCATGGTAATATTGCCACTCTGGGCTTTATGAGTATTTGAGGAGGTACGGAGCTCTACAAGCTGCTGGGTCTAGCCTTTGGTTCGATCTGGGGCAAACGAATAGACACGCCATACACTCACTACAAAGACGATGAGAGTTGTCAGTCAACAGCCTCATACCCAAGGCCGCAGCAACACTCTAAGTTGCTGAAACCAGCTCTGATCGAAGTAGCAAACTGCAGCCATTGGGTCGGAGCCTGTTAGCCCTGAGATCATGATCCACAAGCGGCCTCGGAGCTGGTATGACAGCATCGTTCCGAGTTGACTATCTCATCCCGACGCTTGATTCGCCAATGGATCAAAGATGTCAGGGGCTCCAGCGACATGCAAGCACTTGACACATGGTAGACTAAGGCTCTGCCCAGAAGCTTAGCACTCTCATCTGCCGGCGAGCATCCACGCTGTCGGGACCCGAGTGGCCGTTCCTGAGGGCGCCCCAACTGCCGGGAAAGACAGGGAAGCAGCATATGCCATTAAACTGTCAAGCTATTAGGTCCTTGTGGCAGATCAGATTGACCAATAGAGGTAACAGGGGACCACTAGCGAAACTGGAAGAGGCCGAATACGTGAATCATGCTGTAGCTGAAAGCTGTTCAGTAAGTTCACAAGCGCTCTATCTTAGGAAAGATTTCTCACTTAATAACCGTGCCGGCTTTAGGTAACTTGATCCTCAGTCGATGTCATTCACCCCGACTCTCAGCTCTTTGGTAGAGTCCCCTTTCGCCTAGATCTATTTATCAGCATAGGGGTCATACATGTAACTCCACATAGCATCACTCCCTTGGGTTCAGCCAACATTCAATGTGTTATGTCCATTACTTGGATCACAGACCATACAACGGTGTAATCTAGAGGCAAGTTCGTATGAATTTGCTGATTGTAATCGCGCTCCCACCGGACCATGGCCCAACCTGCCTGATGACCAACTCACGATGGCACTTCCCTCGCCCGTGTTGACAGGATGAGTTCGGTTCGGGAACTCGGCTCGGCGGAGGCTCCGCTCCCGAACACACGCCAATTTCCACTAGGGCAGGCATGGAAACCGGGGTTCTAAGTGTCAGCGGCTCGAGTTTCTCAAAAAGACGTAACATCAGAAAGACCCCTTTCCCCAGGATTGCGGAAAAGTTTTGCCACGTCTCCGCACCGTTCGCATTGGCTGCGGCTCGCATCCGGGGCATTCTTCCGGGAGGGGGGAAGCCGTGGGAATGTGAATGATTGCCACATTTCCGCAGGCTTCGTATTAGTTATGACATACTCCCACCGTCCGTCTCTCTGACCCCCGGGAGGAAAAGCTGTACACATGAACACATCTTGCGGGGCCTGCCCCGCATAAGTGTTCCAGCGGCCGGATCTCTTGGGGTGTTGTTCGAGGCTTTGAGCTGTTCGAGATTACCGGGAGGCTTCAGCTCTTGGCTTGTACCTTGACGTGGTCATGCGGCCCTGCTCTCCTGAAGTCCAGACTTTTGGATATTGGAAGGAAAACTGGGACTTACCAACCTCAACGTCGCGAATGTTTTGTTGTTGGATGAGACTAGACCCGGAACTATGGGGGCGCTTGAGGGTCCCGGGGAAATCGTATGCGCCGGGTTACCTGTTTGGGCAATCCGAGGTCCGGGGCACAGACGTGATCTCAGTGGCGGGTTGGCCGGGTCAATCCTTTTTGAGTTCAAGGGGGTCCAACTTGCGGAGTCTGGGGGTTCGCGGGGGCAAGGTTTTTTGGGGACTTGAGGCTCCTTTGAATGGATCTAGCGACGTTCTGCTCACCGTGAGTTTTTGCAAACGGATAGTTCAATGCTGACACCGGGAGTTTGGATAGACTGATACACGCATCTCAGATTCGATTGCCTCGATAATGGAATCTGTACGCAAGATCATGCCGAGATCGGAGCCATGACAAGCCCATGTGTACATATCGACCAGGGCCAATAACTGACAAGACGGGAACTGAAAGAGCCAAACACTCCACAAGGATGTCTTACAAGTCAAACCCCTGGGAGTCTGTCAACTTTTCCCGTTTGCCGTTTGCCTCCCCCTCATCCTACGATTACCCGGACTGCGCGGCGTCTGGCGTCCGGTGTTCGTGCCGCAGTGGTAGCTGCCGAGAAACAGCTCTCGCCTTCCACGTACTTCATTGCAGTGCCAATGTTGTTGGTTGACGACAATTGGCTGCCCTTCTCCAATGACACGGGCATATAGCCACGCTTACCATCATCCTTACCTAGGGGGGTGTGTTGCGATTTGTGCTGGGACGAAGGGTCCTAATCCGAGATGGGTAATGCCGGGGCCCTTTATGCCCGCCGTTTCTGATCTTAGAATAGCAGATCGTGACCAACAAAACAAAGTTAGCTGTCGTGTGTTGCACTTTTTTCTGGGCCCATTATACCCCCACGTACCTGACTTTGTTGCTCATCGTGACCGCCCTCCCCCCACGAGATTCAAATCTTACAATTTTCTCTGATACTTGCTCCCACATCCTACACGCTGACTGGAGAAGGGAGAAAGAAAGCAGACGCAACTGAACAACCTTCCACAACTCCAATCATGACCCGAGACCGACACGCGAGCCGCGCGAGTTTCGCATGCGTACGATGCAAGAAAGACAAGAGACGATGCGACATCTCTCAAATTTTGAGCTCGGGGGACCGAATGGACCGGTCCTGCACCTCATGTCGAAACAAGAACGAAAAGTGTGAGGTCCGCTACGGCGAGGATAAGCGCAGTCAACGACAACCGAACGAGACCAAGGCACTGCAACGGCGAATGCAGGCACTAGAGGAGTTTGTCAAGAACGTCTCCAAAAACCCAGAGCTCCCGGTCACACGGCACAAGACGGATGAAGTTTCGGACTGTCTGATGGAACAGGCACGACGGACTGTAGACAGCTACCAGGATGCGAGGATACGTGCCTTCCCAAGCCCTGCCAGCTCTTCAAGTCCGGGGACTCAAAATATGACGATATCGATCTCTCCTCCGGAGGGAGGTCAGCACAATTGGGCTGTGACGTCGCAACAGGAGCTTCACCCCGCCTCACACTCAAGATCTGTATCCTTCTCGGGGCAAAACAGACCGAAGACCGACAACATCACACACAATGGCATCCGATCGATCTCCTTCTCAGGCCCCAGCAGGCCAGACTTTGACTGCGTCTCCGAGAGCGTCCCTCCCGTCATGGAAGAGATTGGGACACCCGATAGTATGCAAGACTTTGACCAATTTCTTGGCTCTGTGACCCTATTCCCGTACTCCGAGAATCAGTCTCGACCAAGGAGTCCACGCGGGGAAGGCTCTCCTTTTGAGGACGACACGAGCAGACAAGCTCGCGGTGCTCTCGAATGCTTTCCCGAGCCAGAACCAATTGTGTCCCATTTGCTAGACCTATTCTGGAAATGGCAATCATCTCACCTCCTCGTCGTTGATCGTGCTTTATTCCTCCGCCATCGGGAAATTTGGGACGACAGTGAAGGACACCGCGGCGATCGAAACTTTTATACCCCATGTCTGTTGTACGCGATCATGGCTCTGGCATCGATGATAAGTCTTGACAAGGGAGTCGTGCGGTACTCTACTTCTACCGGCGGTGTCGCCGGAGAGACTTTTGCGAAGCGAGCACGCTCAATGTTTGATCTAGAGATGGATCACCCAACCATTTCCACTGTCCAGGCGGCTTTGATACTTGGTTCTCGATATGGAGCCATGAAGGACAACTCCCTTGGGTGGATGTACAGTGGTAAGAGCATTTTTGAGTCGCAATGATATGTCCATCCACTAATGTCTTTACTATAGGCATTGCCTTCAGAATGGCGAGTAAATTGGGCCTACATCTGGACTGTTCTAAAGCTGTTGCGTCTGGTAAGATGAGCCAGGAGATGGCCGATCTCAGAAGGAGAGTATTTTGGGGCTGCCACATTGAAGACAAGTAAGTACACCAACCCGGACTTGATCATTCCCAGCAGCGAGTCGTGTGACTAACAATCAATTGTAATCAGCCTATTCAGCGCTTACTGTGGGCGACCAAACTCCTTTATGGAGTGGGATATCACCATTCCCATACCTGAGCGACCCTTCAAAGGCGTCAGCGAAGACGAAGCCGAATCGACTTCGTCACTTTTACATCACACCTCAACACTCTCAGTGCTATGTTCTAAGATACTAATTAGTATCCACCGTCAACGGCGGCACTCATCTACGAGCGAGATGAGATTGAAAGCATCACAACTTCACAGAGCCCTATGGCAGTGGCATCACGATCTTCCTAAGAGCTTGACATGGTCCAGCGATTCAAATATCCTGGCACAGCCCCATGTCTTCATCTTGCAGTAAGTATATTCAAGACTTCATGTGATCGTGCCAGCCAAGGATCAAGAACAGGAGCTAAAGAACCACGCAGAATGAACTTCTACTTTGCTCTCATTCTACTCCACCGGCCATTCCTCCGATTGTCTTCAAAATTCCTCAACGTCGACAACATGAACTCTTCGGCTCTCAACTCCACACACGCATGCGCTACAGCAGCAGCAAACATCACAAAGCTCGCAACGACTTACAGACGATCTTTCAACATGCGACAGATGCCGCCATCGATTGTACACTTTGTTTTCATCGCAGGTAGCATTCATCTCCTCAACCTTCGTGCAGGACAACCAGGCAACCATGAAGTTCTTCTTCAGAGTTCCACTGAAGCTTTATCCGAGCTCGGAAAGTCATATCCCGTGGCGCAGAAAGCCAGCACCGAGCTGGAAAGCTTGATTGAAAAGTGGAGGTCCGCGAAAGAGGCCGAGAAGAGAGCCACGGAGACAAGTAGGGCGGCGCAAGAGGTTGAGAACAGCATGAGCTCTGGGTGCGCGATACGGCCAGGGGTATCTGGATTTCTTGATATTGATTTTTCTCCTTTGGAAGAGCTTGGGGAGTTTATGGATTTGAAAAAAGGCCAACAACCTGCTACGAAGTCTGTGTTTGATATACCGGCTGATATCGGCTTCCACGAGCAGCTATCGCTGGATCAAAACGGTAATGATTGCATGTTTCTGGACCAAGATTGGCTTCAGGATGGAACAGGATTCGAGAGCATGGACGGAAGTGGCTGTCCATGGATGTACAATTAATGACGAAAAGATGTAGAGTTGTCAGATGCGCTGTATATCACGAATTTGGAGTCTTGAGACGAGCATTCCTAGTCCATGAGTGAAATATGAACAGCCATTATGAGATCTTAGATCGCCGGTACATTCTCGATAATGATGGGGTTGGCAACCTCTGCTCGATAAATCACCATCTCGTACTGGACAAGCACAAGAGCTCAGATTACAAATTAAGACCGTGGTGCTGCCGCAGTGTAGCAATCAGTTGAAAGACATAGTCTTGTGCACTGAGAGAGTTCAATAACCAATCCCGAGTTTCTTGGACCTCGGGAGCAACTTGAAGTTCTCAAGCGTCGAGTCTGCACTGCTCGAGAATCACTTGGTGACTCCCATGCTCAGACTGATTGAAGTTCACTTCCAAGAATAATCGTCGGATCTCTACTTGGGTCTCATCAAGGCCGATTTTCGGATCCGAATGATCTTAAAGCTTGCTCTGCAAATGCAGACAACATGCAATTCCGAAAATAAAGAGCCAGTCTGGCCTTCCACTTCCGTGAGCGAACTGTAACAGTGTCAACGAACTCCACCAAAGGGGTCGTTTCTGCACTAGACAGCGGCCACACCAGCTAGGTCCACGGGTATCCCTGTCAACTCTAATAGCTGAGCCCCCTTTCAATCTTCGCCGGAATTTGCGGAAAGAGCAACATCCACTACACGAAGTCAAGGATCTATGTGCTGAATACATAAGGTCGTGCATGTAGTGAGAATTACTCAACTCAAAGAATTTTAGAAATGAGAAATAGCGTTCAGAAATAGGGATTGGGCCGCGCGCATATGGTTCAAGTTATGGTTCGCGAGCAAATAAGCTGAGACCTTCTTATATAGGCAAGACTGCAAAAAGTAAAACCTTATCTAATATAAGAGAGTTCTCAGGACCCCATGCCTCATTTCCTTCAACTTGATGATGGGGAGATCTTGGGTTGTTTCCTTACAAAAAACCGTAGGAGAATATGACTTCTCCCCGGTAATGCGGCATGATGTCAATTAACGTTTCTTAGCGCATTTGCCTGACTCGGTGCACGCGTACGAGACGCCAATGATAGTCTCGGCTTTGGCAGGAATTGATGACTGCTATTATGCAGTATAAATCAATGAAAACCCCAAGTTGCGATGTTGGCAGTCTGGAAATTAGGCTAGGTTTTTTCGTTTTGGGGATTGTCAGTGCCCTTTGGGCAAATTTTGCAACCATGCCTCGTCACTCTTTTATTAAGTCACTCTTTTTCTCGTCTTTCATTCTCACATCTCTGGCCGGAAGAGGTCCAGTCAAGCAC
Organism: Colletotrichum filicis; assembly: GCA_023376865.1. Taxonomy (NCBI): domain Eukaryota; kingdom Fungi; phylum Ascomycota; class Sordariomycetes; order Glomerellales; family Glomerellaceae; genus Colletotrichum; species Colletotrichum filicis. Next base: position 314,979 of record MOOC01000053.1, on the reverse strand, counting down.
CCAAAACCGTACCATGAGGTGCCACAATTCTCCGGTAATGACTACACTAGATTTCCCAACAGCACTTCCGCAGATTACTTGAATCCTCAATAAGAAACGACCGTTGATAGACTAACATCTATCGACACCTTTACTTACAAGGGGGAAACATGGACGGCATACGAAGACATCACTCGATTCGATAGCCCGCTCGTCTTGGTATCTACTTCTAGAACTCGTAGAGAGATTAAGCGATACGTTGAAGCCTCTACGGACGAGTCTATATCTATTAACCGAACGGTAGACGTATATTTTAGCCTAGATCCTGCAAACGATATTAATCTTAAGCAGAATAACGTGTTAGTAGAGCGTCTTCTCTAAGATGGTGAACCTATTGAGGAACACGTTCGCAACGTCATCGACCTGTCCTTCCTGCCGTGGGACGTGTACCTTGGAAACGTCCAGGCTAACGATACGATGGCCCTGGACTGGCAGTCCATGACAAAGAACTACGCACCCTGGAATGACATGTCGGAGGCTGCAGACGGAACTCACTCTAATTACACTTTCGATGGCTTGCTCAACGGATGGATGCCTGCTTCTCGAAAGATTTACCGGGGCCTCGTTGACACAACCGACTGGGTTGATATCACTACATTCGCCGACGTCGACTCTCCAGATCCCGATATCGTTCACATTTGGTTCTCTATCAAGTATGTCAAGGGCGGAGTCCTGCGTGCACAGAAGTATGCTCTGGATTACAAGCAGTTCCTGCCCTTGAAGGCGCATCCTACTGCAGATGACTTTTACCCTGCTTTGATGCGGTTCGCCGACTACTGGGACTCGCACGTCAAGGACGAAATATCTTTGACTCTTCCGGATGAGAGTTGGTCGGATATTGGGAAACATGCCTTTGCTGTAGAGCTTGTTGGTCGCGCTGGAGGTGTCACTCCGAGGTACGGTGCCTTTGAACGCGACTATGGCGGATCAGAATATGACGGCTTCCAAGACATCATGACCATGTCGCTCACAGCTAACTTGGCCTGGGGACGATTTGCTCAGGCCAAGGCCATCCTTGAGAACTACATGGACTGGTATGTCTACGACAACGGAGCCATCAAGATGCGTGGGCCTGCCGTGCCCCAGTTCGGCATGTCACTTTCTTTGATCGCACGCTATGTCCAGTACACGGGCGACACTGCGTTTCCGGAGAAGTACAAGACGAAGATCCTCGCCTGGGCCAACATGCTTACCGTACGCCAAGACGAGAACTTGAAGCTCCCTGAAGATGATCCATACTACGGCCTCATTTCTGGCTGGAGCGAATCTGATGCTGCACTGAGAAACGATGCATGGCGATTCGAGAAACCGTACTGGAACAATGCGGCGTTCGCTGCTCGCGGTCTAAAGGATCTTAGCAAGATTGAGACATTTGCCGACCATGCCAACGACTGGAACACTCGCGCTGAGCAGCTCATAAACCAGACATCCCTCAAATTGGACCAATGGATCCAAAGGAACTTCACACCTGCTTATGTTCCTGTCCTGCCGAATGAAACAACCCATGTTCTCGAAGACCTGGCCGAAAAGGGAGACGCATCCTCTCAGTGGTGGCCGCACCGGGTCTACTCGGAACTGCTTCAAGCATCAGTGCTCTCATCAAACCATACTGACATGGTAATTGACTCCATGCGCGCCTACGGAATTACCAGCGTGGGTGTCGTTGCCAACGTCACGCCCCTTAGGTCTGATACTCGCGACATCTTGGGCTTCATTTCATATGGCTACGCCCTTTCGTTGCTTGTCCAGGACCGCCTTGATGAGTTTGTGCTCTTCTTATACTCTCATCGGTATCATGTCTATAACAGGGGCTTATGGCTTGCGGCTGAAGTTGCCGGAACTGGAGGTGGTTCCAGCACATACTGTCAGCCTTCCCAATTTACGGTCCCCGTCTTGCTTAGGGCAGCATTGTTATTCGATCACCCTGACAAGGATGCTTTGCTAGTTGGACGAGGCGTTCCGAGGAAATGGCTTAGCAAGGGTAAGGTCGGAGTACAGAGAGCCCCGACCAAATGGGGATCAGTCGACCTCGATATGCAGCTGGACGAGAAGGCGGGTACCATCACGACGGTTTTAGGTTTCAGTAAGGCGCCTCCAGCTGAAGTTTGGGTTAAGCTGCGGGTTCCAGAAGGGAGCCAACTGAAGAATGTCACCGTCGACGGTAGCGCGGCGGAGTGGAAGGGAGAAGAGGTCATATTGAAGCTTGCCTCGACGGCGCGTAATGCTACTGTCGTGGGAACTTTCTAGGCGCTAGTTTTCGATTGATAGAGATGATTACACATTTGTATTCCATTGAGAGCACCGAGTCTTGTAATGCGCCCCCATTAGATTGGCTAGTTTGCACTCCGTCTTCCTGTCACGCGTGGAGCTTGTGTCCTCTCTTCTTGACTCGTGCCTCCTCCTTCCCAGGTTCTTTGGTCCAGAAGACTCCGCCTCTTAGTCTTTGTGACTCCGTAAAACCGGCGATCTGGTTTGACAGTTAATGGCCAAGGCGACTCTGGGCCGGAATTGTTTGCAAAGATGGTAGAGTCCAAATCTAGATTATGGTAATCATCGTTAATGAATTGAACCTTCACCTTGTGACCTTCGTACAAGTGATCTGACCTGGTGTCGTAGAGCCCTACGGTTCGCGGGCAAAGGAAGTCGACGAAGCCAATGTTGAGGCGGCCGATAGTAATCTCCCCTTCCAAGAGGGTTGGTTGATTTCCTCGTGATGAAGGACCTCGTTCTTTTGATGGGTCCACGTGCTTTCGCAGTAATTCCATCAGGATAATCATAATCTTGCACCCAAAAATGAATACCTCATGACCCATCAAATGGATTATCCATGTCGACGGCGTTGTCCGAATCATTCTCAGCGTCTTGGATGCTTGTCCATGTGTCGATCTCATCTGGAGCCAACAAATAGTAGCTGAATATAACATCTCCCCGAGTCTTTGGGAGTTGGCGGAGTGGTAGACTTTTCTTGAGTGATGCCTTCTGAAGCGCTGCGTCAACCCCCTCCCGGATTGCTTCCATTGCCTTGCGTACCTGTGACCTTTGCCCTTTGCTGAGTGCATAAACCTTGTTTGCTTTCTTCCGCAATTTGTACTCCCCGCGACTGATATTCGCTTTTTTGGACAAGTCGTCTTCGGACGTTCTGCAGATCATATCGTACACTCTATCTTGATACGCCAATCTTCTCTCATCGCAATCACAGCCGATGTCGTCTACGCCGATGGGCAAACGCGATAAAGAGATTCATTAGCGCTCGTTGCAAGACTCGACAGGTCCGCATAAAAAATGCTCGGACGTGGCGATTTGTAAAGATGAGCCTCAGCAAGTGCTTCTTTGTATCGAAGGTACCATGCTGGGTATTGTTCCTGGTGGTAGCTCGAGCCCATTTGAGATCGTCGTTGGTCTGGCAGAGTTTGCCCGCCGTATCCAAGTAATCAAGGCAATGTAAGGTAGGAGAAAGACGATGTGGAAGTCCACACCATTCACGATGCTGATGTTCTTGGCCCATTGGAATATGGAAGTGTCACCTTTTGCAGTAGTGCCGTTCCCATCTTGTCCAATACCTCTCTTTCTTCTTCCTTTTCTTCTTTTTTGTTTTTGTCAAGCGGAAGATCTCAATGCTCGGTAGTCGGGACAACACCACACTTCCAGCTCAGCGCCCTGCACCATTTATTCTCCAATAAGTAACTGCAACATAAAAGCAACAAGAGAACTTGGAAACAAGAAGAGTACGGAAAATTAAGGAGAATTCATCGGTAAGTACGTATTATAATCATTTGTTGACCGGCGTCCCATCTTGTCACCCACTTGCTAAGATATCTTAGCTAGTACTCATCTCTGCATCCTCCGCAACGGCCAAGCAATGATCCTCTCTCACCAGTCGAAAGACAATCAGATGGATTGTGAAGTTGTGGCACGTTGAACTTGGCCTAATGCAGGGAAAAAAGAATTGTGCTGGGCGGCAATCGATTCTCTACCAATCAATGCCCGGGCAGATGACTGCATGCAGGCCCAATCAACGAGGCTACAGGAGAGACAAGAGCGGGATGCCATTTCCCCTCATCTAAGGTAGGCAGCCGCAGCAGCCTCATTTCTTTCTCATCGCAATTCCGAGTCCAATTTCAATATCAATGACAATGGAGCCGGTTGGATTAGCCGTCGGAATCGCTGGGCTCGCGGGCATTCTGAGCACTTGTCTAGATGTCATCGAGAGAGTCGACATATATAAAGATTTCGACCGTGATTCACGTTCACTCGCTGTACAGCTCGATGCGGAAAAGCTTCGCCTCAAAAAATGGGCCTGCGATGTTGGGTTCCGGCAAGGGAAGCTCTCGAACGACCATCACACCGCTCTGAATGACCCGCAGGTCCGCTTGATGGCAGTAGAGCTGCTTAGTGTCATCAAGGCAATCTGTGGTGACGTAACAACATCAGAACTCGGGCTGGATGAAAATTTAGCAACCGTCACTCGCGGCATCCAATCCCTTCCAAAGTCATCAGAATCAAGGAGGCAAAAGCTTGTTTGGTCCTTGAGGGGCAAGGCTAGACGCACTTCTCAAGTCGAAAACCTCGGAGTTCTCGTCCAGCATCTGCACAACCTGGTTCCTCCAGATAGTTCATTTCCAGATGGGGAAGCTACCAATAAGTCCAATGAGACTTGTGCTTATGGAATAGGTGTGTCTTTACGCCCACGTCCCCTTGAGCTCAAGCACAGTTCAAGCATCGGCTGTCAATGCTGGAGATAGCCTAGTTGCACTATCCTGATATCGAACTGTCACATACGAAAGTTCACGATCAGACAAATCTGACAAGACCATCTGGCTTAGATGACGATATTGAGAAACAGACGTGGCTTCGCGAGCTTCGACAGACCTTGTCTCGGTTGGAAAGGGAGATGGAAGGTATATCGAGATTCTTCACCTTAACTTCCCGAAATACTGCGATTAAGACTGACGCCGGCGACTGCAGCCGAGACTCGACGAGACCTTCGGGCTTGGCTAGCATGCCCACCGCCGAACGATCTCTTCCCTGAAGCCAAAGAGAGAAGAATCAATGGGACGTGCGATTGGATTATTGACCGTCCCGAATTCGTTGAGTGGCTTGCTCCAAACAAAGCGTGTAAAATTGTCGATGATACCGAAAGGCTCCTGTGGGTCAATGGACCAGCCGGGTTTGGAAAGACTGTTCTATGCGCGAGAATCATCGAACATTTGAGATCGATATCCCAGACGCCTGTGGTCTATTTCTTCTTGTCATCTGAATTCGAAAGCCGCGACAATCCCTATGCGGCGATTCGAGCATGGGTCCACCAGATGGCATCGTCCGACCAGACTACCTACCAGTTGGTGCGAGAAAAGTGGCTAGCTCAAAACGAACAATTCGCCACCGAGACAGAAATCGTCAGTATCTTTCGAGAAATTTTGCAAGTCGTACCTGGAGCCATCTTGGTCTTGGATGGCTTGGATGAGTGTACTTGGTTGGGGAAGGCTCCGCATGACGGGAAGTCCTTGGGGAGGTTTCTCAACACCGTGATTGGCGCAATTACCAACACGGCATCTCGCCTCCTAGTTGTCAGTCGGGACGAGCCTGAGATTCGAAGTGCTATGATGTGCTCAAAAAACTGCGAGGAACTCAAAATCGATTCTGAAGACGTGAAATCCGACGTTGCTCGATACGCAAGAAGTATTGTCGACAAGAAGCTGCCGAGAAAGGACGAAGCAACAAGAGAAGGTGTCTCCAAGATGCTTGCGGATCGGTCCAATGGCCAACTCCTCTGGGTCAAGTTACACGAAGATTCCTTGCGCAGCTGGAAGAACAAGAAGCAACTTGAGGATGCGATCAATGAAATACCGTCTGGACTTGATCATGTTTATGAACGAAATTGGACACGCATTTCTAAACTACCAGAACCGATCCGTAAACGTGCCTATTCTCTATTACAATGGGCTGCTTTTGCTCTACGGCCCTTGACCGTCAACGAAATCTCCGAGGCTATGTTAATCGACGAGGAAGATTTCAACTTCCCTGAGGATGAGTTGCCCGATGAAGTTGATGACGACTTCATTGAAAGCGAAATACAAAGCCCCTGCGGCTCGCTTTTGGAAGTTCGAGGTACATCTTCGGATTCTAACAGGGGGTCAAGGACGGTGCACTTGACTCACTTTTCAGTCAAACAACATTTTCTTTGCAACATTTCATCTCAATCGCTATCGATTCGCATGAACAATCAAGTCTCAAACGAGCTTCAACAAAACAGCAGGCTAGCAAAGCTTTGCCTTCGCTACATCAACAGTCAATACTTCTGGGACTTTGAAGAGAAGATCAATTCGACGGTTCAAATGGAAAGCACCCAGGAAGAAAAACTTCAAGTGAGCGTCAAGGGGTCATTCCGACACTACGCCGCGAGTTCATGGTATCAGCATTCCACCGTCGGTTATGAGGAAGACGAAGAACTGACAATGCTCATGATGAATTTGTTCGATAAACTCAATCCCAGCTGGGAAACGTGGCGTGACTTGTTTGAGAAGTACAGCGTAGAGCTCGGTTTGGGAGCTGATTCATCAACTGAACCTCACCATGCTAGTCCTTTACACTACGCTGCCCGTCTTGGCTTCACTGAGCTTGCTTCCTGCCTCATCCACGACGAGAAGCATCATGTGAATGCCAAGGCGCCGTTTGGTAGAACAGCTCTTGAGATTGCAGGCAACGCTGGGAATTTGACACTCTCAAAGATCCTTCTAGATGCGGGGGCCGATATTTCAGTGTCGAATCACACAGGGTCGACACCTCTCATCGAAGCTTCGTTTTCTGGAGCCTATGAGGTTATTGAACTCCTTCTCGATAGAGGCGCAGACTGCGAGAAAACAAGTAACTACAACTGGACGGCACTACACGTAGCTTCCTACTACGGCCATCTCGACGTCGTCGCGTTGCTGCTTAGAAGGGGAGCTAAAGTCACTGTTGCTAACGATGGCGGTTGGACACCACTCAATGTGGCCTCTCACTGCGGACACTTCGATGTGATTGAACTGCTCCTCGACAATGGGGCTGAAATTCTAACCCGGAGTAATGATGGTTGGTCGCCGCTTAATGCTGCCTCTCAATTTGGACACCTAGACATTGTCAACTTGCTCCTGAGGAAGGGGGCTGATGTTCACCACGCAAATCTTAGCAAATGGTCATCGATACATTTCGCTTCTGATGGTGGTCACTATGAGATCGTCAATATGCTTCTGGGTGCAGGCGCCGACGTCGCAGCTGTAACCAATAATTCAACGACGCCGCTGCATATAGCATCAAGTCGTGGCCATCTAGAGGTTGTCGAGCTACTTCTGGACAATGGCGCTGACTCGAACGCTGTGGACGATAGCCAATGGACACCGATTTTCTTGGCATCGAGTTGCGGGCATGAAAAAGTAGCCAAGCTACTTCTTAGTCGGTGCGACGACGTATCTCGGGCCAACAAAGCCGGAATGGTGCCACTTTACTCAGCTTCAGCTGCCGTGAACAGCAAGCTTGCTGAGCTGCTTCTTAGCGACTCTCGTAATGATGGTTCCTTGCGAGCCTACGCAGGATGGACGCTGCTCCACGAGGCGTCGTATAACGGACGCGTTGGGGTGATTGAACTACTTCTTGCTGAGGGAGTAGATGTAGGGTTAACTGACGAGCGTGGGTGGACGCCTCTACACGCTGCAGCTCTGAGCGGGCATACAGAAGTTGCAGAGTTGCTGCTTCAGAGCCCTAAGTGCAGTACCCATGTACAAGATAACAGTGGCCGAACACCAGTATTTTATGCATCGGCCCGCGGGCATTACGAATTAATCCAAATACTAACCACTCAGAATCGACTGGACCTTCAGATCACGGATCAGTATGGATCAACCCCATTATCTGCAGCTTGTCGCAATGGACATGAAGAAGCCGTCAAGTATCTGCTCTCAGTCGACGAGGGATCATTTGAGTCTCGAGATGGACTAGGGCGAAGCTCGATGTGGTGGGCACGAAAAAGTGGCAGCACCCAAGTCATCCAATCGGTCTTGCAACATGCATTGAGGCTCAAAGTTCATGTTCCGGAGAACAACGAGCTTGGCGCACAAGGGGCGAACTTCGATTGCGATTCAGCGTGGTGTGATATTTGCATGACTTGTACCTTCCCAGATGAGCAGGCATACTACACCTGTAGCTTGTGCGATGGAGGTGACTTCGTCATCTGCCTGGAATGTAAGGATCTTGGTCTCGAATGCCAAGATGCTTCTCATTGCTGGACCTTTCAAGAACCCTATTAGGAGGAAGGAGAGACAGATTGTTTTTAGCTTCATGAATCTGGGAAAATGTGCAGGATTCTTTTCCTCCGACAGTCATTCACGTACACCTCAACGCTCTCGAGAGCCAAATGAGTACTCAAATTTGATCAATTATTAGATAAATTCAATTCATCCGTCTCTAGCTTTCAGCTTTCAATTCTAGTCCATTTCTGTCTCACTTTAGGCTGGTATGAATGAATTAAAATCAGAGTAGCACACTCATTCTTGCCAATATTTGTAATAGTAGATCTATTTATATTGACGCTATGTAGCATTTCAGGTGCTAAGAATAGTGTCTACAGCTTGTGGAAGAGGCTGAGAACTTTGAGATGTTATCGAAAGCATTTGCAGAGAGTGGTCTTCAGGACTTGCTCCAGCATCTCGGTACATATTTGGCATCCCCCAATCAGTGCGGGCTGTTGACATTTGCATGGAATACAATTTTAAGTGATGAAATTTGTATGCTTCGACGGTTGACAAAACAATAGTGGCTATTATGAAGCTTTGCTGATAAGACTACCCATTTGACTCCAGACCGCCATAGGATTGGTGTACAGGACAAAATGTCCACTGTTTGGAATCTCGGCTAGCTCGACGCCCGCATGTGCGATCCGTGAGAGATAGGATAATGTGTTGTAGGATACACCGAAAATGAACATCTTTGAACACGGAAGTGCTTCAAACACCTCCAGTAAGTCTCCTTTGTCGGTATAATGAACCATGGACTCGAAAGTTGGCCTTACTACCTCCGGCCTGACCTTAGAACGGAAACTTGCTGCATAAATCCCGTTCCCGTAATCCGCTGATCGCCGAGTCCGCTCGATAAAGGAAGCGATGAACATCTCCGTATCGCTTGCCGGGAAGTCAAAGATCTGTCTGCTCAAAAAGCAGTCCTCTGGAGCAAGATTGCCCTTGATGTTGGTGAAGCTTAGTATCGCGCCTGGGTTGCGCTGTGCTAACAGCAAGCCTGTCAAGCCGCCCATGGAGTGGCCCACGAGGTGGAACCGTTTGATCTTGTGAGCGTCCAGGATTGCCTCAGCTACGGCGACGAGAAATGGTATGGAGACGGCGCTGTAGTCGGAGCTGGTGGATGCACCGCTGCCGGGGGTATCGTAAGCGAGTAAAGGATATTCGGAAAGGGGCGCGTGATGGATGACATCCGTGAAGTCTTCTTTGGTGCTCCCGAAGCCGTGGAGGAAGAGTATGGGATCAAGCGGCCCGTCACGGCGGACAGTAGAAATTGAAAGATCGACATTGTTGATAACGAGAGAGAGATCTTCCCAAATAAGATGGTAAGACGACGGCGTTACGCCGCTGACAGGCGGGCCGGTTTCTGTGGCTGGCATGATGCCTTGATCATGGGATGTAAAAGTGTTTGTTGAGAAATACTCTGGGGAGAATCTTGTCCTTTATAGTGAAAACTTGATGATGTTGCTGGTGGAGAATTGTAGTTTGTATCGCCAGTCGCCGTTATGCTCTCTACACGGCAGCCAATCCTTCGGTGCCGGCGGTTGCCAGTATCGCCCGGAGTTGGTCCTGAAAACGGCGCTGACACCGAAAAGCTCGGCACCGTGTTTTTTTTGCCGTCGGCACCGCTACGCTTTGCCGACCGGGTTCTTCAGAGGCTTGCAGACATCTATTCGCTGAGTCGTACTGTATGCTTTGTATGGAGTATTACCTGGCCTCCGTCGTGGCTTGGCCATACTGCCCCATCAATCGCGAACATGAAGTCGGCTAAGACTTCAATTGCCTAATCTCACACGTGAGTTTTTTAGGCACCTGACTATGAATAAAACCTTTGTACACTTGGGGTGAAGCTTGGGGTCATGAAAATAGCACACGTACTCTCACCTGAGTTCAATGACTGAAAGAAGCTGAAATTCGGTCGGGAATGCATAGGCGAAATGACATCACGTCTAGCCTGGCTGCACCGCCTCCATTCCCTAGGATCTTCTTGGCCATTCAAGTGGGCGACGAGAAGAAGTCGATGCCGGCCAAAGCCAGAGTAGTGGTAGACTAGTAGCAGGAAGGGGAAGAGTTGAGATAGCTAGGGTGTTGAGCGACAAACTATTGTGGCACTCACCTGCCATCTTCTGTGCGTTTGAGCTGACTTGGCTCACGCTTCAGGGTGAGCAGGCTTGCCAGGTAATGCCGAGGAAGGCTGTGTACGAACGAAGAGAGTCATTGAGCTGGAGCATGGTCTCTTAAAACTTAGGGAGGTAAGAGAGTTAATGGCTAATGAAATGACTGTTTGAAAGACGAGTAATAGGACATGCGTGAGATGGAAATATTTGAGCGAGGTATTCCGAGCCAGACTGGAAGGGCAAACGATTCTCAGTATTTGCAAAGCACCGCCTATTGTTTAGCCCCTCTCACGAACGAACGAGGTGCTGAGTATGAATAGGTAAGTTTTAAGCTAGCTGATGACAACGGACGTTGTGAGGCCTAATGACACTCCTTTGCGAGTAGGCGGGATGCGATGCATTGGGTCCGCTTCCGAATCTGCCGGCCGTGGAACCGAGTGCGGTGCCGGTAGCTGATGCAGCGGAGTAGCAGCATTCCGTTGCAGCCAGCAGTGTTCCCGCTGGAGTGCTCCTGGATGAGACGGTTTCAAAGTACTGGGCTGTACTTCAAGGCTAAGTCACCAGCCGCGAAGCTTCCCCTGGGGCATTTCATCTTATAGACAACTTCACATGCGAACACGATCTCCGCGAGTGAGCTAGCTACTCAAGCAGTTCCTTCTGCCGACTCGTGCGATTGACACAATCGGCACACTGTTTAACTCTATCGTTTTATATTACTAGAGGATTGCCGCAGTATATATAGACGCTATCCTGCCCTCGAATTCCGTACTATTTAACTTTAACCCTTTTTATAAATTACCTATTTTTTTCTTTATTCTACCCTCCCTCTTATTAAGGAATTATTAAAATTATAATTTTAATAACTTATTAAGAAGCTAATATTACTATTTAAAAATAAATAACCTATTTTTATATATAAATATTAAGATTTTTATTATTATAAAAATAGTAATAAATATATTAAAATACTTAAAAAGGCTTTTTAATAAATTTTTAATATTATTTAAAATAATTATTTTTAAGTTATAAAAAAAACCGAGGTATTATATTAATATAGCCTTATTTATTTTATTAATATTAATAATACTTTTTTAATATAAAATATATTAATAATACTCTATAATTATAATATTATATTTTATAAATTATACTTAATAATAATAAAGATTTTAATATATCTTTTTAAGTTTTTTATTTAAGTTATTATTATAAAATTAGTTTAATTATTAATATTTTAATAAGTATTTTAACTTAATTTAAAGGCTTTTATAGTTTTTAATAAGAGGCTTTTAAAGGACTTATAATTAGATTTTCTATTTATTATAAATAAAATTATTATAATTAAAACTATAATAATTAAAATTATAATAATTAAAATTATAATAATTAAAATTATAATAATTAAAATTATAATAATTAAAACTATAATAATTAAAATTATAATATTATTTATAAACTTTAATAATAAGTAGTTAATAATATAATTTTTTTTATAATAAGCTTAAAAAAGTATTTTAATTTAAGTACTAAGTAAATATTATATTATTTTATTAAAACTATATTCTTATACTTATAACTTAGAAAGAATTTACTTTCTTTAATAACAAGGTACTTAGATATAATCGGCAGCATCCGCGCTATAGTATATGTATTATAGCGTGCATACACAGGCGGATGGATACAGGGTGAACCTTTCTCAAACGAAGATCAGGATGCACCGCCATCTGAAGACTGCCGGCGTGCCAAAGCTTGTGTTCCCTCGCTTGAGACGACAGCTGACAAGGGATCCGCTAGGTGTTTCATGCCAATCAAACACTGCCCGAATTCCTCCGGTCCAGTGAAAATGAATGAGATTGGCTGCACGGTGGGTGAGATTTCAGTGATGGCAAAGAATGACCCTCAGTCGAAACTCACTGAGCGACAAACTGTCAGTGCTACACTTCCTTCACTGGGGATGAGTGAGCCAGCGCCTGAACATCTACCACGAGCCTAGGGACCCCTTGCCAAGCAGTAATCCGGCGGAGTCATGTCAGGGGTGAACCGCTAAAATAAGAATGACATCACGTTGAAACGGGGGCAAAGAGATGCAGTGAAGCCCCTTTCTTTCTTTCTTCCCTTCCACACTCTGTTCGTCCGGTTCCCGCGGGTTGAGCAGTGACCTGGTTGACCTGGGTGAACAGACGGGGTGTTCTAACGCGTATCTGGAACCCTGAGATCTAGACTTTGAGCTGCAGCCTGCGTTTGGATGAAATCTGTCATGCACGACAGACAACATTGAATCGCCACAGGAAGGCTCGTCCGAACTCAACAAAGCTTACGCCATCGCCTTCAAACTTTGACATCTTGCTCGGTCTCGCTCGTTGAGCATCTACAACGGACAGAATAGACCATAACAGGTGCTGACCAACCAGTCTGGCGTGCATTATTCCGCCATCAACCTGCAACTGGCCATCGCCAACGCTGCCCCATAGAACAAACACGCTGTTCATTGCTGCCAAGGATGGACCGCGCGGCATCGAGGCAGTGTTGCAAGAAAACCGGAGCTCTCTTAGTTGCTTGGTAAACTCCGCTGATCGCACGGAGCCAAACAGCTTCAATTTCAGCCAAGGGCTTTAAGATTGACTGTTCGTACTCGCAGCGTACCGAATTTGAGCCTAGCAGCAGCAACCCGTCGTATTGAATCCTTCTCTTCTGCCCCTTGGCGCACGTCTCGTATCTCGCTGGGCAGCGTCGTTCGGTTCTTGGTTGTGTTAAGATTTGAGTCTGGACCTCCCTTGTGGCTCCTCAAGGTTCATCTCCAGAGATGATCGTTTCCAGTATATTAAATCAATCGTCTTTTCCCATCGATTCCACTTGTGCTTCTGTGTCTTCTCAGTCAACCCCTTGGTCTTTCACAAACGATTCATACCTGCAGCAGCAATATTGAAAGTGCCACTTTTCTTTACAGGCCTCTAATTGTTCTTCATTTCGTCTGCCACTACGATCAAACATCGTTCTTGACTCCTCGAACAAACATACTGATCATCCTATGAACCTCTGATCAACCACCAAAGATCTCACTCATCACTCGATTGACGTTCCAAAGCCTCTTCAGCGAAAAACTACTCAACACCGTCACCATGCAGTACGCCATCGTTTTCGGACTCCTCTCCGGCCTTGCCGCCGCCCAGTCGGCCACCACCTCCGCCGCATCCTCCAGCTCAACTGGTCTGGCCAGCCTCATCGCCCAGCTCCCCAGCTGCGCCGTAGGCTGTATCAGCACCGCCGCCAGCAACATTGGCTGCTCCACGACCGACTTCACCTGCTTGTGCGCCAGCCAGGACAAGCTCATCTCCAGCCTGACGCCCTGCGTGCTCACTGCTGGCTGCTCCACAACAGAGATCGCCGGTATGTTGCACACCCTGTAACTCGTATCGCATTCATTGTATAGGTGGCTAACCAAAGTTCTTATAGCGGCTGCAAAAATCGCACCATCAATCTGCTCCGAAGTTCAGAGCAACCCGGCCGCATCCGACCTCGCATCGGCATCGAACCTCGTAACCGGCGTCCTCGGTACCGCGGCCGCTACCGCTAGCAACAGCGCCGCCACGTCTGCCACCGCTACACCCGCCGCCGCTGCACGGCCGACGAACGCATACTACGGCATGCTCGGCGCCGTCGCTCTCGCTGCTGCTGCTTTGTAAATACTACATGGGCTTTGTAGATACCAAAACTCTAGGGATATGGCGCATTTTGGGGGGGGGGCTACGGCTTTGATTTTATGACATTTCAGAATGGGAAATTGGGCCTCGTGATGGCAAGCGACACGGTGCATTAGATTCAGTTTGCGTCTGGCTCATTGGGGTGAATGCAAAGGTCATGGAACCTTGAGTGACGGTGGGGGCCAATTGCGCAGTGGCATTCATTCTTTTCGCGCGCAAACACGTTGATCAAGTATGAATTCATTTATGTTCATCTTGGAACGCTCCCGCATGAGGAAAGAAGTAGTCACAACCCGATCAAATTGTGGTGATTGTTAGATGGCAAATATGGGCAACGCTCTCGATTTCTGAGATGGTCCAGAATTTAAACAAGGAATAGAAATACCCGCACTCCCTCATGCACTATCATCCGCCGCCCATCGAGCTTTTAGCCTCTCGACCAACGTCGTGATGAACCTTACATCCGTGACATCCGGTAGTTCTCTCAACGTTGGACTGTCCCTCTCAGTTTCCGCCGTTAAATATGCCAGGACTCCCTTATTCACAGAAGCCGTACGTCCGTACTTGCTCTCAAACCAATCCAGGAGCTTGATCGGCGGGTTCTTCTTCGGGTCCCGTTTAGACTGCCGCAACTTGTCCATCCACTGATTAGTCGGGAGTATCTCAAACTGCAGACCAGCTTCGGATAGGGATGGAAGCATATCACGGGTCCAGTGGAAGCGCGTCGGGTTAAGTACGTGGTACACCAAGTCGGGATCGGTATCGCGCTCGCTCGGTTGCGGGGCCGCGTCGGCATTGACGAGTTCCACGATGGCCGCTGCGGCATGGTCGACGGGCAGCCAAGTCATCTCCTAATACCACATCAGAGTCATTGCTTTCCCCAAACTGTTTGCGTGAGACTCACCTCATCTAGATTGGGCAAGGAACCAAGCGTGACAGCCGTCTGAATCATCAATGGAATACCCTCAGTCGTGTTCCATTCGCCGACCTTACTGTCACCCACAAGCTGCCCGATCCTCAAGACTCTTGCAGGCGCACCGGCGTTCAGGTTCGCATTACGTGTAATATGCTCAGACACCCACTTGGACCGCGCATAGCCCGTTCCCTGCGCCCATGCCGGCGTCGGGACCGGTCCCTCCGGCACATTACCGTGCCTAGGTGTCACGAGTTATGGCACGCAGCAATGGGCATACGGAGTATAGTAAAAGTAGCTTAATATATTAAAGTAGAAATAAATAAAAAGAAAAGGTCTATATATACGATATTTAAAATAAATACGTGATTTAGTACGTAATAAGTACTTTATAAAATATAGTTATTATTTTTTATTACGTAATATACTCCCTAATTATTATTATTAAAGAGCTATTATACCTAAGATAGAACTTCTAAATACCCTTATAAAGGCCTGATTTAGTTAAATATAAATAAAAAAAAAATATAAAGGATATGCGTTTTTTAAACTACGTTTATTATAAATATATCCTTTTATTTAAAATAAATAAAATCTTAACTTAAAATAGTACGTATTATATTATTTTTAATATATAAATTATTAAGAGCGAGGCTACTTAGCTACCTTATATATATTTAAATTCTTATAGTATTGCTTAACTATTATTTTTTTTCCTCTTTTTAACTTTTTTATAATTACTATAAATACCCCTATTTACTACGCGCGCGCGCTTATATTATTAAATTATTTATTAATTTTATTCTAAATATAAATATTTAATATATTTAAAAATAATAATAAGTTTTGCGTAATTTTTATAATACTTTTTATATATATATTATATAGTCCCCCCGACGGAGCAATCTGCCGGGGCCGTACCGTATATTACGTATTAGGGAAAACTAGGTATATTGCGCTCTATACCTAACTACTAATCAAAACAGCTCCCGACCTTCCCCCGCCCGTCTAGAGGGCGAGCTACACCCACTCTAACGCACATAAGACCTCTTAGTACTAGCCTACGTAGGCAGCCAGATCCCGCATTACATACTCCTTCTTATTAAGGGTTAGGGGGCCCCTTATATATTCCCTTACGTTTATAATATAGCTTATATTAGAGGGATTTCTAGTTCCGTAGAGCATAATTTCTAAATTAGTATTAATATATTAAATCTTAATATCTATACTAGCCCGGCTATTTATAATATTTATATTATTACTTAGCTAAATTCCGTACTATTAAAAGGTACTTTACTAATCCTCGGGCGTACTTATATTAGTTATGATAGCTATAGCGTCGAGCTAGCCGAAAAGGGCGCCTAGCCTAAGAGGGGCAGACTTATTAACGGGCATCTTTAGAGTAGGTTCTCGTCGAGTAGTGGTTTATATGTTAATAGGTTTATTTAGTGGATTTATTTAGTTTAAATAGAGCTTTGGGCGATATTAGAAGCGATAAGGATAAAAAGAATCTTTACGAGCTCTAATACGTAAATATTAGCCTATTTAGCCCTTTCTCTAAAAACTTCTACGTTGTTATTAAAGTTTAGAACCTCTGTAGTTAAGGGCCGCCTTTAATTATTATAGCTAACTATTATAGCTAACTATTATAGCCGACCTCTACTATCGACCTTTCTAGCCGGCGCTACTATATAACAAAGAGAGTAGCTTACCTATCTTAAATTATATAGCAGTTTTTGTATTAAAATTATTATATTACGTTAAGCGCGTACTTAGGGCATATTACGCGTATTATATAGTTAAAAAGTATACTATATTGTATAATTTCTTTTAAAAGCGTAATCCCGTTAAGGTCGATTTTTTGCGCCTATAAAGCCGGAAAAAAACTATTATATATATTATATAGTTTATTAAGAGTTTAAATAAGTAATAATATTAACGAGCTTTTTTAAGTTATTACCCTCCCCCATAACCTCTTATTTACTTATTAAAGCCTAGTTACTAAGCTCTCTCTCTCTAATTAAGAAGATATTAAGGTTATTAATAAAAATACTAAGAACTTTATTAAATTTAAAGCTCTTATTAATAATTATAATAAGGGTAATAATAAGGTAAATAGTAATAATAAGAGCTTTAAAGAGCTTTTATTTATCCCCCCCTTAGAGTCTAAGGGTAAAGATAAAAATATTTTAAATATTAAGCCCTTTAAAAAAAGTATATTATATATTATTATTTTAAGAGTTTATTTTTAATAATATTCTAAGGTTTAAAAAACGTAAAACTAGCTCTTTTTAAAAAAGTAATAAAAAATAAAAAAGAATATTAAAAAACTAAAGTACCCCCTATAATAAATATAGTTCTTTTTACTATTTTAAGCCTAATTAACGTATATTTAGTCCTTAAAAAGCTTAAGGGAGTAGTTCCTAAGGAATAAGAAGTATAATATATACCCTATTTTTAAGTAGCCCTCTAGTATACTAACCCTAAGGATAATAATTATTATTTTATAAAAAATAATAACTAATATATACGCTATTTTAATAGCCGTTTAGCTAAGGAGTATATTAATATATTAGTTATTATATAACTAATAACTTAGGCTCTTACTAAGGTTATTATAAGTAGCGCTCTTTTTATTATAAATATATTATCCTCTTTTATTACTAAGAAGCGTATTTTTAACTATAGTTTTAATAAAAAATTAATAAGCTCCGCGCTATTATTTACTATATAAAAAATAATAAAAAAATATATAAAAACTATATTAAGTTTTATATAAAAGACTTCCTCCCTATATACCCCTTACCCCCTTTTTTAAATATACTTATATTATTAATTATATTTATTATAGTTATTTATAACTAGCTTCTTATTACGCTACCCGCTCCTATACCCTAAGTTATTAATTTAATAATTATTCTACCCCCTATTATTCCTAATTTTATAAACTTTAAAGTACGTAAGGCGCAGTTCTTAGTATATATACCTACTTTACTTATTAATAATACTATAATTTTAATAATTACGTACTTCGTAAACTAGGAGTTTAAATAATAAATATAAGCCTAGGTCTTATTTTTATATATATATACCCTATAGGGTAAGGTTATTTTAAGAGTTTAAGCCTTTGGGCTAGGAAAAGTTTTTATTTTATTTTAGGCCTCTAGGCTACACTCTAAGTTCTATCTATTATTTACCTTTAGGCATTAAGTTTTTTTAAGCATAGCCTAAATTAATTATTTTTAACTATTTTAACTATTTATAATAACTTCTCGCGCATTATAAAAGTTAAGAAGTATACGGAAATATTCGAACTTAGCTTATAAAAGGTTTTTAATAAGTCTATTTACTAATATATTTTCTATTAATATATAAATAAACTCGAAGCTACCTTTAGTATACTCTTATTTTAACTATATATTTTATATATTAATATAATAAAGTTAAGTAGCTATTCTTTTCCCTTTTTTTATAACGAGTCGAATCGTTTATTAATTATCGTAGTTAATTAACTATACTTTTTTTAGGTTAAGGGTAATATTTTTAAAAAAGCGTTTTAGAGTTATAATCTCTTTTATAGTTTCCTTAAAATAAAAAAGCTTAGCTTTAGTAATTAACGTCGTAACTATCGCTTAGTATACTAATTTTTATTAAATTAAGCTATTAAAAAGGAATATTATATATTTTTAAAATAATCGTTATATTATTTTATTATTTATAAAGCTAGTATTTTTAATTAAAAGTAATAATTACGTACTTAGTATATTACTATAGTAAAGCGTAAAATATCTTATTATATAAAAATATTAAATATAATAATTAATTACTTTAATATAGGTTATACTTAGGTTAGTTAGGAACTATAATAATTATAAATAAGTAAAAGCGATATTTAGCCTAATTATTATAACTATATAAAGTATATTTTTAACTTTCTTTTAGTAGCTCTTTATTTCCTCCTTTATTACTTACCTCTCGTTTAGTTTAAACTCGTTCTAAAAAAGAGGGGTAGTTAGATATAATAAATTTATAAAGTTAAAGCGCTTAGTAACTTACTTAATATATATATTATAAATAAAATAAATTTTATAAGTAGTACGGTTTTATAAAATCCGTACTTTAAAAAAGTAATTAATTAGTCTATTTTTTTTAAAATTAATATATTTTTTTATATTATTAACGATCCCCTAAGCCGCCTCTTAATCGTTTTAATAATATAAAATAATAAAATTATTAATATAAAATATTAATATTACTTTCCTATTTATAATTTAATAAATATAAATCTTTTCGTAACTATATATTATATTTATATTACGAAATATAAAAGTAAAAGTTTAGAACTAGAGAATTAGTAAGTTTTAAAGGTTATATAAAGTATATTAGAGCTTATTTACTTTATTAATAACCTTATATTTTTTTAAAAGTTTAATAATTATTAGTTTCTTATTCTTAAGAGGCGCGTTAAGGAATACGTTAATAATATTATATTAGTTAGTTTTAAGGTTAAATTAAGTAGTTATTATTATTATAAGCTTAAAGGCTTTTATAATAAGTATTAAAGCGTACGTATTTTATAAGGGGTTAAGTAGTTATATATCCCCCCTTATATATATATATACTTTTACTTCGTAAACCTCGTTATTAGTATTATACTTATAAATATATACTTATTTTAATAAAAATAGGATTTTTTATTTAAAATTATAGTTAACTTCTTTTTATATACTAATATCCCTTAGCTTTTTTATTTTTATATTTATAATATCCCTTAGCAACTTTTATAGTTATTATAAAAAATATTTAATATTACTAAACTTTTTTAATAAGCTCTAGAAGTTAACTTTAATAAGTCGTAGTTTTTAAACTCCTCTAGAGCGCTCTAAGTAGGTCTTATAAACTACTCTTTTTATTATTTAATAAAGTATTATATATTCTATACTACTTTTTTCTATAGCTTTTTATTAATTAAATATAAAAATAAAAAAAAAGTAGTCCTAGTAATAGTTATAATAATTACTATTTTTTATATTTAAATATAAGAGCGTTATAAAAATACTATTATTAAAGCGTTATAAAGGTCTATAGGCCCAGTTTAAACGTTTAGGACTTAATAAAGCTTTATTTAGTACTTAATAAAGTAGTTTTTATAAGCTCTATTCTTATATAATAATAAAAGTTTATTATAAGGGTTCTTTATTAACGTTAATTTTAATATTAAGAATTACTTTTTTATAATTAATACTTTATTTATTACGTATTCTAGCGTTTTACTAAGAGCTATTAAAAATTAAAAACTTAAGAACTTCCGTAATATATATAAGCGCTCATAAAGAGGATTATAGATTACGTAGAGCTATTTATAACCTGGTTATTATATCCCCTTTTTTATTTTTATTTCTAAACTTATATAAGGGGGTTATTTTAAGGGTTAATAATAATAATAAAACTATATTAGCCTCGTTAGCCTTATTAACCGTACCTTAGAGTACGTCTATTAATTACTTAGCGTCCTAAATAGTTAAAAATTTAATAATAATACTATCCTTAACTATAGAGTTATCTTAAGTACTAGTATTTCTAAAATCTAGATTTACTTCCCTAAGTACTCGAACTAACTTATTATTAATATTAAAGAGTTCTTATATTTCTTAAATTACTAAATTTACTTATTTATTTATAATAGCTTATTCTTTATATATAGAATTATAAAAGACTTTTTTATTAAATTTAATATTTTTTATAATAAATACTTACTTAAGCACGGGTACTTAGACCTTATATAGGTTATATATTTTTAATATATATTTAACTAAGTATTTTATATACTTATAGGGAAGTATTTTAAACTCTTTTTAATATATACCCCTCTTACGATCCTTATAAAAAAGGTATATTTAGTAGCTATATATATAAAAATTATTAAAGTATAAAGTTATTAATTTAAAATCCCGTACTTAGTAACCTATTTATTATTAATATTAATACTACTTTTATTAGTTAATTTTTATTATAATAAGTAAATCTCTTTTATTAACCTCTTATAAAGTAATATTATAAATAAAAATTATTATTAATACTATTTTATTTTATAAATTCATAAAGAGGTTTATAAAAAGGCGTATTTTATAAGCTTTAGTAATTATAAATTAACTTACTCTTTTTATATTACTTATAAGTTCCTTTATATATAAAAATAGAAGTTCTATTCCGATTCTTAGCTCGCTATATTACGTTTTATATATATATTTAACGTTTATAATTAAGAGGGCGGTCTTATTATTATTTTTAAAGAAGTAAATTAGAGTCTTTTTTTAATAATAAATCGCTATTTTAAGGCTTTATAATATAAAAAGTACTTCTTCTTCTATTTTAGTTTTTAAAAAGAACCCCCTAAGCTACTTATTATATTTATTAAAAACTATAAATATATATTATTATTTATTAAAAAATAGTTTAAAATAAAAGAGATTTTAATATATATAGTACTATAGCTATAAGGCTCTTTTTAAAAGTAGTCCTTTTAAAACTACTATTTTAATATTAAATAATATATATACTTTATATTTAACTTATAATAGAGGTTTAATATATATACTTCGAGTTTTATATAATAATTAATAAAGAGTATTAAGTTTAAAATAATCTATTTTAAAGTACTAAAAGAGCGTATTATTAAACTTCTTATAAGTATGTTAATATAAGTAATAGAATTTTTTATAACTAACTAGTAATATAATACTAATTAAGCTTATTAAAATATACTTAAAGTTTATAAAAAAAAAAAAAATTAAAAGAGCTTATATTTAAAAAAGACTAGATTATTTTTTTAAATAAGCTACTTTTTAATAATACTTTTATAAAGCGTTCCTTATTATAAAATATAATCTAGACTATAATATTAAAGTACGCTTCTATTTAATAAAGTCTCTAAGACTATATTAATATAAAATCCCTTAATATAAGTAACGTTCTAAAGCTTTAAATTATAAGTTCCTTTCTCTTTAAGTCTATTTAAAACGCCCTTTATAATATAAGTACTATATATAATAATAAGTAATATAGTAGTTTCTAATTTAATATAGTTATTATTACTTAATAATATATAACTCTTAGGTTTAAATAGGCTTTTATTATTAACTAAATATATTACTCTATAGCTATTTATTATTATATTTTAAAAAAGGGAGTAAGTATTACTTATAAAAGTACTAAAAATTACGTTTATTTTTAAATCCTAACTCTTTATAAATATAATAACTATATAGCCTTTATTCTAATTTATTAATAAACTCGCTATAAGTTAGTTAGAGGATTTTTTTAAAAACTTAGGTTTTTTAGGAGTTCTATTGTTCCTTAGCTAACTAGCTTTTTTAAGCTTATTATAAAATAATTTTTATTTACTTAATTTAATAATAGTAAGGACTTTTTTTATATAGCTCTTTAATATTTATATTAATAACTTATTAGCGTTTTAGTTTATAAGTGCTTATTTTAGTTTTTAATATACTAAAGGGTACTATAAGTATATATAATTATAAGGGTACAAAACGTTACCCTTATTATTTACGTTATTAACTAAGTTAGAGCGTTTAGTAAAAGTAGAATAAGCCCCTCTTTAACCTAAAAGCTATTTAGTATATATATCCTAAGTTATTAAGCTAAATATATACGCAATCTCCTTAAGAGTTCTAATATATATTCCAAAAGCTATTAATTTACTAAAGGTTTTATATATATATTACTCTTATATAAAGTTAAGTCTAGACTTAATTATAATTAAAAAGTTAAGTACGGCGATCTTTTTATTAATTTTTAGAATATTATATATTTTAGTTTAGAGGTAAGTAGTTTATTACTCCTTATATTAGTATTAAGGGTTAATTTTAGTCCTTGTTTTATTAAGGGCTTATTAGTATTCCTCTTAAACTATATTTTTAATTACTACTTCAGAAGGTATAAATTCCTATTTTAAATATTTAACGATTTATTATATACTAAACTTAGTACCGTCCTTAGTAGCTTTTTAAAATATATATTTATAAAAAGTAGTATTAACTAATTTTATTAATTATTAAATAAGGAGTTTAATATATATATTAATAATATTACGTTCTTAAGCCTTAAGTTATTTATATTTAGTTTTAATCTCTTATTATTTTTAAATACTCTTGAGTATATAAATCCTCTTTATAAGTATAATATAAGGATAGATTTATTTATATAAAATAAGTAGCCTAGCTAGTTTTATAAAAAGAAACTTAGCTTAGTCCTATAAGTTACTTATACTTAAGGAAGTTAAAAGGGTTATATTAAAAGTTATATTTAAAAATTACTAATATAAGATTTCCTAGTTTCTTTAGTTATTTTTAAATACTTTATAGCGTATTTAATAGGCTTATAGTTCTTTTTTATTACGGGTTATAATTAATTATCTAAATTTAAAAAGTAAAATAAGTACTATAAAAGGGTTAAAGAGTGTATTAAAATCTAAAGCATCTAGGTTAATATATTTTTAAACCCCGACGCCCTTATTTATAATATAAAGTATATTAAACTATTTAATTTAATTATTATAGCTAGTTAATTTAGCTTAGGCTAAAGTTAATATAAGTATATTTATTATTTTAAAGAAATTATAAAAATTATATTAATAAGTATATTATTATAATATAAAATCTTAATTAAGAGCTAGGCTTATAATTATTATAAATTATAATATATAATAATAAGTATATAGAGTATAATAAAAGTAGTTTAATATATTAAAATAGAAATAGATAAAAGGAAAAGGTCTATATATATAATATCTAAAATAGATACGTGATTTAGCACGTGACGGGTACTTCGTAAGATGCGGTTACTATCCTTGTTACGTGACACTAGGCGACCCACCTGACGCGGAGACGGATGAGCAGAAGAAGAACCGCGCGGGGTTGGGTGTCCCGACGGACTGGCACAGCTGGATGAGGTTGTGTACTGCCTTTATATGCTGGTCTTCGAAGCTCTGCACGGGGATGTTGAAGTTGACGGCCCAGGCGCTGTGAATTACGATTGTGAGCCTCGACTTCAGGTCGGCGATGCGGGTGGCACCGAGGCCGAAATCTGGGAGGCCTAGATCACAGGATAACGGCACCACTTTAGATTGTTGGAGGGGGCTTAGAGATATGCCGCGCGAGGTAAGTGAGTGTGCGATGCGAGATGCTGCGGCGGTATCGTCGGGTGCGCGGACGGCTGCCCAAACTGAGGATACGGTTGGGAGGGCAGCGAGTTGGCCAAGAAGATGAGCTCCTAAGCCGCCTGTCACTCCAGTGAGGAACTGTGAAGGCGATATCAGTGATGTCTCGAGGTCGCGGTGGAACTAGTATCACTTACCACGAGATGCTTCTCAGGTTTCGGGGCTGTACAAGCGACGTGCGGTGTGATGGAGGAGTACTTGGCTACCAAATCCTGCATTTTTCGTAGCTCGTCTTGTACCGCTTCGACTTGACCGTTTCTCAGTGCAACGAGATGTTCAGAGAGTTTTCGGATGTTTCCAGATTCGTAGAGAACGTTCTGTCCCAGGTAGCTTTGACGACCACCCAAATCGACTTCCCTCTTGATCAGACTCCACATCTGGATGCAATGGAGGCTATCAACGCCAGAAGCGAAGAAATCTGCGTCGGCAGATGGTAAGTCGATACCCAACTGCTTCTTGAGTTGCTGCAAAAGCCAGATCTCTAGCTCCTGGCCCACAAGAGACAACCTGCCTCCTTCTTCTTCGTTCTCATACCTGTCATAGGCGATTTGTATCTCTTTTTCAAATTGCTGATAGAACGGCGCCCGAATAAAGGTTCCCTTGTCAGTGTGGGGATACTGTGTCTCCGATGGAAGCACAATGATGAGCTCTCGAGGTATGCGCGAGAAGGACTCGGCTTTCGCATTCGCGGCTTCAACTGCCGGCCAGATCGCTTCAACGAACTCCACATCAGTTAGGCTCGCAGCATTGTCCGCCTTGACGATTAGAGCACCGGGATAACTTCTCTGCTCGCCAAAGACTATAGCCTCCTTGACAATTTCCTCTTGGCGAATTCTCCCTTCGATGGGAATGGGGAGCACCTTTTCGCCATTGATCAGAGTGAACCTGTCGTCGAGTCTGCTGACATACTTCCACCAGTCGGGTTGTGTGGCATGTTTCACGAAGAGATCACGCGTTCGAAATGAGTTTGGTGGCGAATCCGAGTTCGATGTCGACTTCGAGGGGATGCCGTCGAGGCAGACACACTCGTAGATCCCGGGAGAGACCTCGTCCATGAGAACGTAGGGCTTTGCGGAGGGGAGAGGACGCAGATAATTCCAGGCTTTATCGCCTGGCGGACGAACGGAGTTCATCAACCTGCCTACCTCAGTTCTTCACTTCGTTAGTGCGAGTGCCTACAAGGCTGAAGAAATTAGGGTGGGCAAGGGTTGCTCTTACGATCCGTAGTTTCCGACGAGATAGACCCCGTTACTGACCAGACGGTCGCCAAGGTGATCTGGACAGCTACTTCCCCCAAAGAGAACGAGTTTCACACTTGCCAACGCCTGGATACCCTCGTCTGTTTCAGCTAGTAACTTCACGACATAGGGAACCACGTGGAAGATTTCAGGCTTGACGTAGTTGATCATCTGGATGAGATTCTGTCTCGTCAGAGGCAGATTGTAGTTACCATAATAGATGGGCTTCTTTGAGTAGATTGAGCGAAATGTCTCGTAAAATCCGTGGCTGTGAAATAAGGGGGATACAATAAAGGCCCTCATATTCATGTGAACGGAAAAGGCCCCAATGCAGCTCTTGTGAGTTAGGTAGATTGGTTTCGGAAGGCCTGTCGAACCGGAGGAGTGGATGATGGCGGCAATTTTCCTCGATTCTCGCTCCGGGTCATAGGTTCTGGAAAACACGGGGGCATCTTTGCCGTAGTAGTCTGCGTGAGACAGCAGTGGCAAAACATCGAGCTCGCGTTCCTGCTGAACTTCGGCTAGAACAGGATGGAAATTTGATGTGGTGAGCATGGCACTGCAGTCCGCCAACTCACAAAGGCGGGCGATTCCTGGGCTCTGAAGCCTCGTCGAGACAAGAAACACTGCGTATCCTAGACGGCTAAGAGCCATAATCGTGATGACGACATGCAAACCGGAGTGAGCGAGGATTCCTATCACGGGGGCCTTCTCAGAATTTGAGTCCTCATCAAGCTACAAGTCAGTGAAAGCTTGACTTGAAGAGTGAAGAGGTAGTCCGGCTTACAACGGAGGATAGACCCAGCTGCTGTAGCCTCTGCACGGCGGCGTCTATATACCGGTCCACGGCGCGAGCGCTGTGCTCCTCGAAATCTAGAAGACCCTCGTTAGGGTACCCAAGTAAGGGCGCATCAACGAGTTCGAGTGCCCGTCTCTTGATGAGCTCGTCGAGGGTGAAGAAAGGACGATCCTGAGCGGAGACGTTGAGCTGGGTCACTGTCGTCGTCTGAGTTGCCATGATGAAGAAGCCAAAGAGAGGTGCATCAGTTAGAAACAGGATGGGTGTCGTACTGGCTTGGAGTCCATTCGGTGATGAGAGAGAAAGTCCCGACTTGACGTGGAACCAACTTGACTTATGTACTAACACTTATCTCGCACCGCCGGCTCCCTGCGACCTGATCGGCGTTGAGCGTATCCGCGCGACAATTCCGTTCCGCTTCCGTTCCGGGCCGCTGATGCAAGTTGTTTAGGTTTCCGGGTGCGGGGTCCGGGTGCTCCGAAGCGTCTGTAACCGGCGGTGGTCTACGGGCGATCAGTTACCACCAATGAGGTGTAACTAGGATGCTAGTGCCCTTGTGATTTTCAGTGTGCCAGGCTTGCGGCTGTGACTGTTTCGTACTTCTGCGCCTGTGCCGTGTTGGCTTTAGATGGAAACCTTCAGGTTCTCGATGAAGAGGGACCGAAAAGCCGCAATTGCTGCACCTCAATGTACCTTAAACACGTACAGGTACCAGCAGGCAGGAAGGGCTGAGAGACAGCCAGTCATCAGAGTGTATGTAGTGGCGGATCTTCGGCTAATGGGCTGGCACCAAACGAATGCCCGAAATACTGAACTGTAGATTTGTTTCCCAATTTGTCACCAGAAACTAATCTGCATTGTGCGTCGCGTAGGGGCTAGGTGCGTATGTTGCCTCGCGTATTTGTTGTGGGTTGTATGTCGATTCTCATGAGAATACCTACTTCGGAACTGCACTCTCAACATGCTTTGGGAATTATTTGAGTGGTGGAATTCTCCTCCGGCCATGCTTGTAAGCACTTTCATGCGCCTTGGCCAAGATCGCGCATGCCCCCAACCCCGGTTATAGACGGATCTCTGGCAGTTACTGATAGTTATACATGCGAATGATGTTCATGCTTATTGCGCCGCGATTGACTTGTACCGAGCCATCACACAGGCCTGCGCCTAGGGCCTTCAGTCCGTCGCCATGACGAAAACCATAGCCGAGATTCTCATTAATTCGACCGCCAAATCCTAGTCACCTCCTAGAATCTAGAAACGATTTTCTGATGTAGCGAATACGCGAGGGGCGTATGTGAATATGAAAACCATGGCTTGCAGTCCGTTAGTCAATGTAAGTACCTACTCTGTCATCTGACCCACAGAGCGACAGGAACGGACAGGGTCACAGAGAACGCGAGGTTCCCAAAGCAACCCAACCCTGTGTCTTTTCGTGTTTGTTTGGAAGTTCTTCTCCGTCATGCTTCAGGTTTCTAGCAGTAAGAGTAAGGGAAGCACTGATTGGGAGCTTAGCAAATCCAAGACTTACCTTACCTCATAGTACTACATGAACTGTAAATGTTGACGCCGCCCAGCCCCTAGGCATGCGTGCTGAAGCCAGTCATCCCCACCTACTTTGCAACAATCAGTAAAAAGAGATTCGACAAGATCACGTTAAGTATGAGAACCCTTTGAAGTCGATTCAGAGCGATTAACGAATGTTTGATTCTCTTCCGCAGTTGCTACTTCCTCAATCACGTGATCAAGATACAGTACTACGTGACGTAGGTAGTGTCTGGAAGATGGTGAGTGAGAACACACTCTTCCAGATTGACGTTGCGCCTGGAGCCCACTTGTAGGCTCGAGCCGGCCACCAGTTGTGAGACCCTACGAGAGTGGTGAAGTTTTTACTGGACTGCAGCCATCATTGGTAGGATCCATGCAGTTCCCGCTCTCGTCGTAAAAGACTGCCGGGAGGTCGAAGTAGCATCGAGGTATCTTTCCTATTCCACCTCCAATCTCCACGCCATCGCCATTCCCATTGAGGGCGCAGTCAATAATGGCAGCGTAGAATGGTACTCGATTCCCAATGCCGTGCCTCTCCATCGCTTCGTAGATCCTGGGCTCGGCCTCGTACCAAAAGGTGTCAGCCGATTCTCTCATTAGGTAGAAACAGTACTCTTCGCCGTTCCTCAATTCCATCCACTGACGGCCTATGTCGGTTCCACATCCTTCTCTGGTTTCGGCGTCTCTGTGCCTGTCTGCCACCAGATGTAGTTTCGAAGCCTTCATGGCCTCAGTTGCCACTTTCATCTTGAGGTTATCACTGATGATGCCAACCCAGCTTGCGAATTCGCGCGAGTTCTCAGCAAGTAATGGCCAACCGCCGTTCAGAAAAGCGGGAACTTTGCTGAGGAAATTGTCCCTCTTGTTTCCAAGACTAGGAAGAGCATTATACTCATTGTCATCAATCCCTCCACCTGTAGCGACGCGAAGGATGTCTTCGAGGCCTTTTGTGAGGCTTTCAAAAGCATTCCCCAAGGCAACTGCAACATCATTCGCCTCTGTATTCTCTTTCGATTCCGCATCGGCCATTTGAGAAGAGATGCTGCCAATGATAGCTAGTCCTGCAGTCACGAATCCGGCAGGGCCCTGTCCATTGGCGAGGAATCAGTAAAACTTGAGTAGTGAGATTTGAAAATGCTGGAGAACGTTGTATCTGAACATACCGGTACCATTGCCGCTCCTGGCAAAGACATGAGACCGCCTCCCATCGATGCAGCGGCTGCAATCCACTTGAACACACTTGAAGCCTTCGTGTCCGGCGAGTCGAACTCACTTAGCGTCTGCGATATCTTTAAATTCTCCACGAGGGTTTGTCGAGTAATCTCTTCGTTGATCTTGTCAATCTTGCTGTGTAGCCCTATGACGGCTTGGAAGACCCAGTATGAGCTTGTGCCAAAGCTAGTCTTGTTGGTTTCATCATAGTATCTCTCGCAGTCCCAGTCGCTAAAAGGGCTGCATTGGCCGCCGATTGTCGAACAGCCGCCGACTCCAGGACGGCCATTGCTTCGTATTTTATGTTCAAGCTTGGTGGTCCAGCCTTCGTTTGCCTTATTTTGGGAGAACGCCACACCTATGTCTTCTGTAGTAGTGATGGGATGAGCTTCTGAATGTTGGAGTGAATGAGGCACGCGAGCCAACAGGTTTGTGACTCGGCATTGTCGACTTACTCAGGCTTATTTCGAGGAAGAAATCAAGAGAAAAGCCCGCGGCAGTTTCTTGCCACAATTTTTCGACACCTTCCGCAGTCGAAAAGTCCCAATCTTGACAAATGTTTTCTTTATTCCAGATGGAGTCCATCTTCTCCGGAACCGGCGTGGCGCCAGCCCACAGGAAAAGTCCTAGCAAGACGACTAGGAGTTCCATCTGGGAAAAGATTGAACTTGAGGCGAAAAAGATGATCAATGGCAAGCAATTCACCGAAAATCAGATGCATGCAAGGTTCGGTATATGACTTGACAGAGTTGATTGCTAGATACGCTGTTGCAGGAAGATAGCAGCGTCTTGACGTATTTATAGCTGATATGTACTTGTCCCAGCATCTCACCGCCCACGTCACGTATCGATCATTCGAGGAACAAAGCTTCGATACTCTAGGACTTGTCACTGCCTTTTCTAGCATGAGAAAGTAGACATCAGCTGAATCTTACGGTACACCAGTAGTAACCTTTATCCGGTTCCATCTAGGCCATCATATGCAGCCTCCCTTTATGTTTGCATTAGTTGAAATGACCAGGAAACATGTTCTCATGGTGACGAGAGCATCCATGATCCCCCTTCATGTTACTGAATGATGGGCAGCAGTGCCCTGTAACAGCATCCTATCCATCTTACTTGTCAGACACGATGTCTTCTATCAGGTGCGGACGATTGCAGGTCAGCAACGTGATACCCGGCTTTTGCATGACACCGTTAGACAATCGAAGTCTCGAGGACCAGCGCCTGACTTGTATGAGGTGTAATGTATCATGTACTCACTCAACATTACATCACTAGTGTTACCTTTCATTGGTACATCCTTAATTGCCTCGGGGCTATGGACGGGCCAATTCCTGCGGCTGTAGACGGACATCGGGATATCGCGAATGTCGGGTTGTATCGCTCATCCCTTGACATTCTCGACACGTAGCTAAAGTAGTTAGGCATTCATAAGCAAATGTTAGGTGCCTACCCCACGGGGAGGCTGCACCCCGGATTTGCCTAGCAACCACGGCGAACAAACTGCCGCATCGATGATCATAGTCGGCCATAGTAAGCAAAGGCTTTTATTGGTGGGTAATGTGAAGGAGTTTGCCATGCATTTAGTCACTGTCGTTGTCTCTTCGATGGTGCTTCGCAAGTTTCCGGCCCCGAGGATGCCTTTTCCGGTTTGACCAGAGATCCGATAGGATGTTATGTGGATTATTTAAGAGGCAATATTTTGCACAGCTCCGAATAATTATTCTCATCTCAACTCAGCGCATGAAGCAGACTCGCGTCACTTTAGATTCAGTAATAATCTCTACAGCCAGTTATGTCTTCATACCAACATTTTATGACCATCGATATGGTCAAGGACCATGAAGCAGTCGTCGATCATATTGACCACCAAGAAAGTCCCAAAGAGGGTGGCTTTCGAGCCCATCCTGACAAGTTTGGGTCTACTGCTAAAGTTGATCCCAAAGAAATTGCTTTGGTTCGGAAATTGGACACCTATCTCATGGTAAGCCGATCCCTACATTTCCAATAATTGCTGAGATGAAAATGAAGCTAAACCAAAAGTCTCCACCCAGCCCATTTTATGGTTGATGTACTTCTTGAACTTCCTTGACCGAAATGCAATTGTGAACGGCAAGCTCAATAACCTGGACAACGATCTCAACATGAAAGGATCCGAGTACAACACCTGCGTCAGCGTCTTCTTCGTTGGGTCAGTCACACAATCACAAGTGATCTAGACATTGTTTGTACCAGAACATTGCTGACATATCAAGGCAGTTATATCACAGGACAAGTTCCGTCGAACATGCTGGTTACGCGCGTCAAGCCTGCATATTACATGTCCGGCTGGATGATGGCGTGGGCTATTGTGTCAACTCTCATTTGTGTTGTCAAGGACTATCATGGAATGCTTGCGTGCAGGTAAGTCGGACATCTTTTGTACCTGCTCACAGATCCCGAAGACTGACGATGTCCGTCGGTTGAAAGGCTGGTGCTTGGCCTCACTGAAGCACCTTTCTACTCGGGCGCTTGCTACCTCGTGAGCTTGTTCTACACACGGAAAGAGGTCGCAACACGACTCGCTGTATTTTACACAGGCAACTTGCTTGCGAGCTCATTCTCCGGTCTTATTGCCGCTGGCGTCTTCGCTGGTCTAGACGGACGGCATGGCATGGCTGGGTGGAGATGGCTGTTCTTGATTCAAGGTGTCGTCACAAGTAAGACTTTACCTTAAACAATGCAGAAGATGACCCGAGCCCAGAATCTGACAGTATTACCATACAGTTTGTGTTGCCGTGGTGGCCTTTTTCGTGCTTCCCAATGCCCCGCTCCACACGCGATGGCTCACTCAGGAAGAACGCGAATTGGCTCATTCGCGGGTTGCAAAGGACACAACAGAAAAACGACAGGGAACCAGCATTTGGTCTGGCCTCTGGGAAGCGGTCACAGATTATCGCACCTGGGTTTTTGCGCTCATGGGAAATCTTCACCTCTCGGCAAATAACTTCAAAAACTACTTGCCGACAGCTGTCAAGTCACTTGGCTTCAGTACCACAACAACACTGGTACTCACTTGTCCACCGTATCTCATCGGAGGAGCGACGTCAGTTCTGGTGTCGTGGTCCTCAGGAAGGTTCAACGAACGTACCTGGCACATTACAGGGTCCAAGGCAGTCGCGATCGTCGGCTTCGCTGTGGCAACAAGTACGATGAACATCTGTCACGTAACAAGGATAGTAACCGCATCTCACAAAGTGCCCGTCACGTACTAAATCACGTATTTATCTTAGATACTATATATATAGACCTTTTCTTTTTATTTATTTCTATTTTAATATATTAAGCTACTTTTATTATATTCTATATACTTATTATTATATACTATAACTTATAATAATTATAAGCCTAGCTCTTAGTTAAGATCTTATATTATAATAACATACTTATTAATATAATTTTTATAATTTTTTTAAAATAATAAATATATTCGTATTAACTTTAACCTAAGCTAAATTAACTAGCTATAATAGTTAAATTAAATAGTTTAACGCACTCTATATTATAAATAAGAGCATCGGAGTTTAGAAGTATATTAATTTAAATATTTTAAATTTTAATATACTCCTTAACCCTTTTATAGCGCTTATTTTACTTTTTAAATTTAAATAATTAGTTATAACTTATAATAAAAAAAACCTACGAGCTTATTAAATATATTATAAAGCGTTTAAGAATAACTAAAGAAACTAAAAAATCCTATACTAATAGCTTTTAAATATAACTCTTAGTATAACCCCTTTAACTTTTTTAAGTATAAATAATTTATAAAACTAAGCTAGGTTTCTTTTTATAAAACTAGCTAAGCTACTTATTTTATATAAATAAATTTATCCCTATACTATATTTATAAAAAGGATCTATACGCTCGAGAGTATTTAAAAATAATAGGAAATTAAAGCTAAATATAAATAACTTAAGGCTTAGGAACGTAATATTATTAATATATATATTAAACTCCTTGCTTAGTAATTAGTAAAATTAATTAACGCTACTTTTTATAAATACGTATTTTAAAAAGTTATTAAAAACGGTACTAAGTTTAGTATATAACGAATTATTAAATATTTAAAATAAGAATTTATACTCTCTAAAGTAGTAGTTAAGAATATAGTTCGAAAAGAATATTAATAAGCTTTTAATAAAGCGAGGACCGGAATTAACCCTTAATATTAGTATAAAGAGTAATAATTTACTTATTTTTAAGCTAAAACGTATAATATTTTAAAAAATAATAAAGAGATTACTATACTTAACTTCTTAATTATAATTAAGTCTAGACTTAACCCTATATAGGGGTAATATATATATAAGACTTTTAGTAAATTAATAGCTTTCAGAATATATACTAAAACTTTTAAAGAAATTACGTATATATTTAGCTTAGTAACTTAGGACGTATATACTAAATAGTTTTTAAATTAAAAAGGGGCTTATTCTATTTTTATTAAACGCTTTAACTTAGTTAACGACGTAAATAATAAAAATAACGTTTTGTACTTTTATAATTACGTATACCTATAGCGCCCTTTAGTATATTAAAAACTAAAATAGGCCCTTATAAACTAAAATACTAATAAATTATTAATATAAATATTAAAGAATTATATAAAAGAAGTCTTTATTATTATTAAATTAAATTAATAAAAATTACTTTATAATAAGCTTAAGAAAGCTAATTAGCTAAGGAATAATAAAACCCTTAAAAAACTTAGGTTTTTAAAAAGATCCTCTAATTAACTTATAGCGAGCTTATTAATAAACTAAAACGAGGGCTACGTAGTTATTATACTTATAAAGAGTTAGGATTTAAAAATAAACGCAATTTTTAGTACTTTTATAAATAGTACTTATCCCCTTTTTTAAAGTATAGTAATAAATAGCTATAAAGTAATATATTTAATTAATAATAAGAGCCTATTTAAACCTAAGAGTTACGTATTATTAAGTAATAACGACTATATTAAATTAAGAACTATTATACTACTTATTACTATATATAGTACTTATATTATAAAGGGCGTTTTAAATAGACCTAAGGGGAAGGGAATTTATAATTTAAAACTCTAGAACGTTACTTATATTAAGGGATTTTATATTAATATAATTTTAAAAACTTTACTAAATAGAAACGTACTTTAGTATTATAGTTTAAATTATACTTTATAATAAAGAACGCTTTATAAGAGTATTATTAAAAAATAGCTTATTTAAAAAAATAATCTAGTTTTTTTTAAATATAAGCTCCTCTAATCCTATCCTTTTTTTATAAACCTTAAGCATATTTTATAGAACCTAGCTAGTATTATATTACTAATTAACTATAAAAAATTCCGTTACTCATATTAACGTACCTATAAGAAGTCTAATAATATACTCTTTTAGTACTTTAAAATAGGTTATTTCGGACCTAATACTCTTTATTAATTACTATATAAGACTTAAAGTATACGTATTAAACCTCTATTATAAGTTAAGTATAAAGTATATATATTATTTAATATTAAAATAGTAGTTTTAAAAGGACTACCCTTAAAAAAAGCCTTATAGTTATAGTACTATATATACTAAGATCTCTTCTATTTTAAACTATCTTTTAGTAAATAATAATATATATTGATAGTTTTTAATAAATATAATAAATAGCTTAGGGAGTTCTCTTTAAGGATTAAAATAAAAGAGGAAGTGCTTTTTATATTATAAAGCCTCGAGGTAGCGATTTATTATTAAAAAGGGACTTTAATTTACTTTTTTAAAAATAATAATAAGACCGCCCTCTTAATTATAAACGTTAAATACGTATATAAAACGTAATATAGTAAGTTAAGAATTAAAATAAAACTTCTATTTTTATATATAAAAAAACCCGTAAGTAATATAAAAAAAGTAAGTTAATTCGTAATTACTAAAGCTTATAAAATGCGCTTTTTTATAAACCTCCCTACGAATTTATAAAATAAAATAGTATTAATAATAATTTTTATTTATAATATTACCTTATAAAAAGCTAATAAAAAAGATTTACTTATTATAATAAAAATTAATTAGTAAAAATAGTATTAACGTTAATAATAAACGGGTTATTAAGTATAGGATTCTAAATTAGTAACCCCGTACCTCGGTAGTTTTTATATATATAGTTATTAAATATACCCTTTTTATAAAGATTATAAAAGAGGTATATATTAAAAAGAGTTTAAAATACTTCTCTATAAATATATAAAATACTTAGTTAAATATATATTAAAAATATATAATTTATATAAAGTTTAAGTACCCGTACTTAAGTAAGTATTTATTATAAAAAATATTAAATTTAATAAAGAAGTTTTTTATAATCCTATATATAAGAAATAAGTTATCGTAAGTAAGTAAGTAAATTTAATAATCTAAGAAATATAAGAACTCTTTAATACTAATAATAAGTTAGTTTAAGTACTCAGGGAAGTAAATCTAGATTTTAAAAATATTAATATTTAGAATAACTTTATAGTTAAAGATAGTATTATTATTAAATTTTTAACTATTTAGAACGCTAAGTAACTAATAAACGTATTTTAGGGTATAATTAATAAGGCTAACGAGGTTAATATAATTTTATTATTATTATTAACTTTTAAAATAACCCCCTTATATAAGCTTAGGGGTAGGGGTAAAGAAGGGGATATAGTAATTAAGTTATAAATAGCTCTATATAGTTTATAATCCTCTTTACGAGTACTTATATATATTATAAAAGTTCTTAAGTTTTTAATTTTTAATAGCTCTTAATAAAACGCTAAAGTACGTAATAAACGAGGTATTAATTATAAAAAAGTAATTTTTAATACTAAAATCGACGTTAATAAGGAACCCTTATAATAAACCTCTATTATTATATAAAAATAGAGCTTATAAGAACTACTTTATTAAGTACTAAGTAAAGCTCTATTAGGTCCTAAATATTTAAACTAGGCCTATAGACTTTTATAACGCTTCGATAGTAATATTTTTATAACGCTCTTATATTTAAATATAAAAAATAGTAATTATTATAATTACTACTAGGACTGCTTTTTTTTTATTTTTATACTTAATTAATAAAAAGCTATAGAAAAAAGTAGTATAGAATATATAATACTTTATTAAGTAGTAAAAAGAGTAGTTTATAAGACCTATTTAGAGCGCTCTAAAGGAGTTTAAAAACTACGACTTATTAAAGTTAACTTCTAAAGCTTATTAAAAAAGTTTAATAATATTAAATATTTCTTATAATAATTATAAAAGCTACTTAGGGATATTATAAATATAGAAATAAAAAAGCTAAGGGATATTAGTATATAAAAAGAAGTTAACTATAATCCTAAATAAGGGATCTTACTTTTATTAAAGTAAGTATATACTTATAATTATAATGCTAATAACGAGGTTTATAAAATAAAAATACGTATATATATAAGGGGGGATATATAACTACTTAACCCCTTATAAAATACGTACGCTTCGACGCTTATTATAAAGGCCTTTAGGCTTATAATAATAATAACTACCTATTTTAACCTTAAAACTAACTAATATAATACTATTAACGTATTCTTTAATATACTTTTTAAAAGTAAGAAACTAATAATTATTAAACTCCTAGAGGGATATAAAGTTATTAATAAAATAAGTAAGCTCTAACGCGCTCTATATAACCTCTAAGACTTACTAATTCTTTAGTTCTAAACTTTTACCTCTATACTTCGTAATATAAATATAATATATAATTATAAAGAAATTTATATTTACTAAACTATAAATAAAAAAGTAATATTAGTATTCTACGTTAATAACTTTATTATTTTATATTATTAAAATAACTAAGAGGCAGCTTAGGGGATTATTAATAATATAAAAAAATATATTAATTTTAAAAAGAATAAACTAATTAATTCCTTTTTTAAAGTATAGATTTTATAAAACCGTATTACTTATAAGATTTACCTTATTTATAATATATATATTAAGTAAGTTACTAAGCACTTTAACTTTATAAATTTATTATATTTAGCTACCCCTCTTTTTTAAAATAAGTTTAAACTAAACGAGGGGTAGGTAATAAAAGAGGAAATAAAGAGCTACTAAGAAAAGGTCAGAAGTATACTTTATATAGCTATAATAATTAGGCTAGATATCGCTTTTATTTATTTATAATTATTACGGTTTTTAACTAACTTAAGCGTAATTTATATTAAAATAATTAATTATTATATTTAATATTTTTATATAATAAAATATCTTATGCTCTATTATAATAATATACTAAGTATATAATTATTATTTCTAACTAGAGATACTAGCTTTATAAATAACGAGGTAATACGATAATTATTTTAGAGATATATAATATTCCTTTTTAATAGCCTAATTTAATAAAAATTAGTACGCTAAGTAACGGTTACGATATTAATTACTAAAACTAAGCTTCTTTATTTTAAAAAAACTATAAAAGAGACTATAGTTTTAAACCGCCTTTTTAAAGATATTACCCTTAACTTAAGAAAAGTATAGTTAGTTAATTATAATAATTAATAAACGATTTAACTTATTATAAGAGAAGAAAAAAAAATAGCTACTTAACTTTACTATATTAATATATAAAATATATAGTTAAAATAAGAGTATATTAAAAGTAGCTTTAAAGTTACTTATATATTAATAGAGGATATATTAATAAATAAACTTATTAAAAACCTTTTACGAACTAAGTTCGAATATTTCTATATACTTCTTAACCTCTATAATACGTAAGAAGTTATTATAAATAGCTAAAATAGTTAAAAATAATTAATTTAAGCTATATTTAAAAAAACTTAATACTTAAAAATAGATAATAAATAGAATTTAAAGTGCGGCTTAGAGGCTTAAAATAAATAAAATAAAACTTTTCTTAGTTTAAAGGCCTAAATTCTTAAAATAACTTTACTTTATAGGGTATATATATATAAAAATAAGACTTAGGCTTATATTTATTATTTAAACTCCTAGTTTATAAAATATATAGTTATTAAAATTATAACGTTATTAATAAAAAGGGCGGGTATACGTACTAAGAACCGTACTTTATATATTTTAAAATTTATAAAGTTAAGAATAATAGGGGGTAAAATAATTA
Source organism: Colletotrichum filicis (assembly GCA_023376865.1). Taxonomy (NCBI): domain Eukaryota; kingdom Fungi; phylum Ascomycota; class Sordariomycetes; order Glomerellales; family Glomerellaceae; genus Colletotrichum; species Colletotrichum filicis. The sequence goes on along the minus strand of MOOC01000053.1, from coordinate 276,732 downwards.
TTAAGTTAATAACTTAAAGTACGGGAGCGGGTAGCGTAATAGGAGGCTAGTTTTAAATAATTATAATAAATATAATTAATAATATAAGCGTACTTAGGGAAGGGGGTAGGGTGCATATAAAGAAGAAATCTTTTATATAAAACCTAATATAGTTTTCGTATATCTTCTTATTATTATTTATATAATAAATAATAGTATAAAGCTTATTAATCTTTTATTAAAACTATAGTTAAGAGTGCGCTTTTTAATAATAAAAAAAGATAATATATTTATAATAAAGGGAGCGCTATTTGTAATAGCTTTAGTAAGAGCCTAGGCTATTAGTTATATAATAATTAGTATATTAATATACCCCTTAGCTAAATAGCTATTAAAATAGCGCGTATACTAATTATTACTTCTTATAAAATAATAATTACTATTTTTAAGGTTAGTATATTAAAGGGCTACTTAAAAATAAGGTATATATTATACCTCCCGTTCCTCGGGAGCTACTTTTTTAAGTTTTTTAAGGACTAAATATACGTTAATTAAGCTTAAAATAATAAAAAGAACTATACTTATTACGGGGGGTACCTTAGCCTCTTAGTATTCTTTTTTACTTTTTATTACTTTTTTAAAAAAAGCTAGTTTTATATTTTTTAAACCTTAAAATATTATTAAAAACGAACTTTTAAAATAATAATATATAATATACCCTTTTTAAAGGGCTTAATATTTAAAATATTCTTATTCTTACTTTTAAACTCCGAGGGGGGGATAAATAAAAGCTTTTTAAAGCTCTTATTATTATTATTTATTTTATTATTACTTTTATTATAACTATTAATAAGAGCTTCGAACTTAATAAAGTTCTTAGTATTTTTATTAATAACCTCGATATCCTCTTAATTAAAAAAAGAGAGCTTAATAACTAGGCCTTAGTAAGTAAATAAGAGGTTATAAGAAGGGGTAATAACTTAAAGGGGCTTATTAATATTATTACCTATTTAAACTCTTAGTAAACTATATAATATATATATAAGAAGTATTATAAAAATTATATAAAACTTATTATTACTTCTAAATATATTAAATATTTATATTTAAAATAAAATTAATAAATAATTCGATAGTATAAGCGCGCGCGTATAATAAATAGGGGTATTTATAATAATTATAAAAAAGTTAAAAAGAAAAAAAAAAATAATAACTAAGTAATACTATAAGAATTTAAATATACGTAAGGTAGCTAAGAACCTTACTCTTAATAATTTATATATTAAAAATAGTATAATACGTACTATTCTAAGTTAGGATTCTATTTATTTTAAATAAAGGGATATATTTATAATAAACGTAGTTTAAAAAACGCATATCCCTTACGTTTATTTTTTCTTTTATTTATATTTAACTAAATCGGGCCTTTATAAGGGTATTTAGAAGTTCTATCTCGGGTATAATAGCTCTTTAATAATAATAATTAGGGGGTATATTACGTAATAAAAATAATAACCGTATCTTATAAAGTACTTATTATATACTAAATTACGTATCTATTTTAAATACTATATATATAGACCTTTTCCTTTTATCTATTTCTACTTTAATATATTAAGCCACTTTTACTACACTCCGTATGCCCGTTGCTGCGTGCTATAACTCGTAACAACATCGGCACACGATACTTTACTATAGTTCTGTTTATAGCGGCTACGTATGGAGTGAATAATATTAATAGTAATCGTCACTTGCTTGACCCGGGCGTCTTGACTTGATGGGCATGAACTAACGCGTTACTCTAGTCGCGTGGACATCAGCCACGGTCGGTCAGACTGACGAAAAGAAAGCTGCCGCAATCGCCATTGTCAATACATTTGGCAATCTGTCTTTTGTATACACCCCTTATCTATGGCCGGATAGTGACAGCCCCCTTTTTCGTAGAGCCATGGTCGCTAGCATCGCCTTCTCCCTAGGCGTGGTTTTGACAGGATGGGCTATGAAATTCGTCTTGAAACGCGCCAATAGGAAGATCAGAAGCACCCAAGATGAAGCGATCAATCTTTACGCGTACTAGAATCAACAATTCAACTCAGGCTCTAGGCTGCTTTGTATCTTCATGTCAAAATTTGTATGGAAACATGCAAGAGTGTCTCTAGTGCTGCGAATCTAGACCATCAAGTACTAAGTATATCCCATCGACTGCTACAAGGCGACAGTACAATGGTCTCCAGCTTTTCTCCAAATTCTCCGAGATATGAATTTTTTGATTTGCGGATATAGTGGAAATAAATCGGAATAACGCCTGATTAGTTCTTCCCCCGCACTCGGATGTACTGTCGCCTTGCAGCAGTCGATGGGATACGTGTCAAAGAATAAGTTCTGGCGGTCCCAGGATGGGGCGGGTCACTATGCCCAACCAGTGTAAGTCCAAACTGGACCAGTGGGGGGATTTGCCCATTGACTTTGCGGTAGTCGAGCAGAATCTAGTGAAGCATTGTGAACATCTACGCATTGATCAAAATGATATTCGGGCCATTTCTCATAGTGACACTGTCGCCCGTCCTGTATTAGGCGGAAGCGTAATCTCGTCAGAAGGCCTGAAAGTTACGGTCTCAATCACATTGATCTGGTGGCATCCACATATCAAGACCAAATACCAAACAGCTTCTCTTGTTTAAAACTTTGCAGTAATGAGGACAGGGGGGCAAACGCAATGAAGGCCACTCTTGTGCACACCGCTTTCCCGAGCGAAAGTTACATCTAGAAGAGAGTTCACGCCATGGAATACAAATATGATCCAATTCATGGTCATAACTACCGGATAATCAATGATTGCTAAGCTTATGAGTACGTGAGGCAAATCATGCTAATGTCTGCGTATGTACAGGAAGTTGATAATGATGAACAAGTGGAAGTAGTAAAGAACGTAGAAGCTACCGGCCAGGGAAAATAACAGGAATGTAAAAGAATCAATGCGCATATAGGCGCCTCAAGTCCACCTTACTTACTCACATGCGATGCCCAGTATTGATCGAGGTTCTTGTAAACGTCGTCAACCTTGCTGTACGGGTCAGTAGCGGCCATAGCCTGCACTGCCTCCTCAATGGCCGAGTCTGAGAAGGATCCAGCTCGAGTACGAAGATCAGCCATGAGGTACGGCTTTGCTCTCCAGCGCGCTTCCATGGGATCAATAAACTTGGTCTCGTTGTATCCAAATTCTGGAAGAACAGTAACGTTGAAGGCGGCCATCATATCGCTGTCCTCGTGGATCAGATTATGGCAGTGGAACATGTAAACGCCGTCCCAGGGGGCGTAGTGGGCCTCAACAAGGACAGACTCGCCTCTGCCCAACCAGACAACATCTTTCAAGCCCTCTGCTTCGTAGGGCATCACACCGCGGTCACCGTCTCTAGCGATGACCTTGAAGTCGACAAGGTGGACGTGAATGGGATGAGACCAACCATCTGAACTGTTCTCAAGCTCCCAAATCTCGACCTTGCCTCTGGGGACGTTGGCGAGAACACGATTTTCCACATCGGCGAAGCCTACACCATTGATGCGCCATTCGCCGTTGGTACGATGGAATCGGAAATGGTGATCGATAACGTTGTCAGTTGATGTTGGGAAGGGAACAGTGCGAAGGACCTCTGGAACGGTGGATGTGTCGGGTCTGGATAAGGTCGTACCAACGACGAACTGCATTACCTTGTCGGTATGCAAGTAGTCGTCCTCGACGCCGATGCCGCCAGCCTTGGGGAAATTCCTGATTTCGAGTCTCTGGCCAGCGTATTGAGCGAAGTCGATGACAATTTCATACCGCTCAGCTGGTGAGACATACTAAATAAGAGTCAGCAAGTTTGCGTCTTTACTCAAATACTACGGGTAGAACTCACAAGGTCTGCGACTTGCACCGGCTTCCCCAAGAGTCCATTGTCGGAGCTGATAACTTGGAATGGCAGCTTTCCGTTCACAGCATTGGAGTTAACAAGGTATAGCGCAAAAGCGCGGGAAATCGCTGCGTTCAAGAAACGGAATCGGTATTTTCGCGGCTCGACATTAAGAAACGGCCAGGGCTGGCCGTTGACGTGAATCAGATCGCCCCAGAGACTGTCAGTCTCACCCTTGGTTGAGAACAAGGTACCATCATCGTTGTATTGCTTCGCAGAGAGAACAAGAGGGATGTCGTAGACGCCGTATCCAGAAGGCAGGTTAAGAGCGTTCTCCGCCTCATCCGTGATCAGATAGGCTCCGGCTTGTCCCATATAGGCATTTTCAGCGGTCTGTGGGTTCGAATTAGAGCTTATACCTACATTTTCATCATGATATGGAGGACTTACAAGATGCATTGCATGATCATGGTACCACAACAGTCTCGCCGACTGTTGGTTGGGATAGTAGTAATCTTTGTACTCTCCTGGGTTGGTGATATCTTCCGCCCAGCCATCGAAAGGGGCACGAGAGTAAGATCCGTGCAGATGAACCGAGTTTTCGGCAGCAGCGTTGTTGATGAATCTGACGACAGACTCCGTTCCGCGAGGAATAATCAGTGTCGGTCCCGGAGAGATGCCGTCGTAGCCCACCAGAGTTGCAGGGCGCAAGTTGGGATAAACCGCCTGACTGAAAGGCTTGATCTCAAGCTCGTAGTACCAGATCTCCTTGTTAGTGACTGGGTTGATGATCTTTCTGTGAGATATGTCAGGAAAACAGCGTCTAAACAGAAAGATATCCGATGGTCGTACTTGGTAGGTTCCTTGACAGGAGGGATTGGCAGAGGCACCTTGTAAATCAAGGCATACTCGGGGCTTTCCCAATCTTTGAGAAGAGTGAAGACATCCTCTGGGTCATCTTCTACAATTTGAGCTAGGGCTACAACTTCTGCTTCGGGAATTTGAGAGATGTGTGTATCACTGAATGAAGAGTTTTGAGCTTGAACGAGGCAGGCGGAGAGCGCTGCTTGTACGAGCGCCACGGTCAGTTGGAACCGCATGTTGCAGGAAGGAGGAGAACAGTGACTAGAAAGTCAGATTATTCGGGTTAGGAATGTGTGTCGAGCAAGAGATTCTGTTGGATATGAAACGGAGCGGGTGATCTTATACAAGAATCAGGAGACAAGATCAAACAAAAGAAAAGACCAAAGAACCTTGCCGATTCAGGACTCAGAACCACTTCAGCTTCCACTCCGAAGTCGGATAGTATTTGAACACAGAGAAATCTTCCAGTCCCCTTCCGGTAATCCGGTCGTGAAGCTGATGCATGCCTTGTGACTGATGCAAGTTTTCTGCAAGAGACTCGCCTTGAAGACTGCGATAGGAAATCAATGGCCGATGTACGTGATGGCATCAACTGCAGAAATCGCGCACACACACATATCATTTCAGTTACATCGCCACTGAGCCGATTATCTTGCAATGTTTACAATGTCCCTCATCCAATGTGGTGGATCCGATGTTATTGCGCAAGGTAGCGGCAACTCTCGAAGACCCACAGACGAAGAGAGTGGGTTGATATTTCCTTGTGTGCCTCAGAGTAGGTAGCATTGGCACAAGTATCATTCCTCATGATCCTTTCATTTCGAGAGTGGTATCGATGTTGGGCTGGTTGTTGCTGGGGTGGTGCACGAGCACGTAGCTTGGCGAACACGGTTGGAGGCTCTGCATGATGGTACAATGAGATATATCCTCGCTAACAAGATGGCAGTGTTGGAAGAATGATACGCTATTGCGCTAATATGACTCGGCAGAGACTCGTGCTTGCTCAGAGTCGAAGGACCTTGGTCTGACAACAGAACGTCATTACAATGATACGTGAAATGAGACGGAAAGCAGGTGACGGGCGTCTAAGGCCGGCGATATCTGGTGTGTAACTATCATCTGGGTCTCCGGTTGAGAAAACATACCTTGTATTTGACATCATACCTTTCATGAAGCGTTACCTAGATCTCCTAGTTGCTGACTTCGTAGTCATACAATGGAACAAGTCACACTTCTGCTCTCCATAGAGGTTCAGTCAGCAACCGAGTATGACCGGAACAATAATCCTAGATCTTCTAAGCATCTTGACTGTGTACTTGAACCTGGCCCAGCAATAATTTTGGCTTTTTGACAAAAGCCGAAAATGTACTCGTATTCTCTTTGCGGATCTGAATCCGGCTCCTCCCATATGGCCCGCTGCTCTCTGTCAGGCCGAAGCTGCCCGCCATGGCGGGGATCATGGTCCGACCTCCTGCCAAGAGCCATAGCAACGCTGACTAGTCTATCCGCCCCTCCAAGGAAGCCTTGATGATAAGCACCTAAAATGAAGCGTCGATCTAGAAACGAGTTCCTCTTGCATTCGGAATGGAGACAATCCGACTGCTACTCTGCTCCTTCGGGTTAAAATGACCCCTTCCCCCCTCCAGGCCCTCTAGAGGCGGAGAAGGCATCGTAAATGTCGACTCGGTGACGCTTTGATATCGACAACTGTCTCCCCCGCGCGCCTAGCATGGGTTTTCGTAAATCCCGCATCCCCTTTCTCGTAGAGCCGTTTTTAGTCGGCAGGGGCCTCAGGAACGTGGAAGCTTTCGGTCTGATTCCACTGGCTGTGGTTCAGGGGTCGAGGAAGGGCTATCTTAACCTTATATCACGAGTTATGGCACGCAGCAATGGGCATACGGAGTATAGTAAAAGTAGCTTAATATATTAAAGTAAAAATAAATAAAAAGAAAAGGTTTATATATATAGTATTTAAAATAAATACGTAATTTAATACGTAATAGGTACTTTATAAAATACGGTTACTATCCTTATTACGTAATATACCCCCTAATTACTATTACTAAGGAGCTATTATACTTAAAATAGAACCTCTAAATACCCTTATAAAGGCCCGATTTAGTTAAATATAAATAAAAGAAAAAAATAAACGTAAGGGATACGCGTTTTTTAAACTGCGTTTATTATAAATATATCTTTTTATTTAAAATAAATAAAATCCTAATTTAGAATAGCGCGTATTATATTATTTTTAATATATAAATTACTAAGAGCGAGGCTCCTAGCCGCCTTATATATATTTAAATTCTTATAGCGTTACCTAGCTATTATTTTTTTTCCTCTTTTTAACTTTCTCGTAGTTATTATAAGTACCCCCGTTTATTACGCACACGCACTTACGCTATTAAATTATTTATTAATTTTATTTTAAATATAAATATTTAATATATTTAAAAATAATAATAAGTTTTATATAATTTTTACGATATTTTTTATATACGTATTATATAGTTTATTAAGAATTTAAATAAGTAATAATATTAATAAGCCCTTTTAAATTATTATTCTTTTTTATAACTTCTTATTTACTTATTAAAACCTAGTTACTAAGCTCTCCCTCTTTAGTTAAGAGAATATTAAAGTTATTAATAAAAATACTAAGAACTTTATTAAGTTCGAGGCTCTTATTAGTAATTATAATAAGAGTAATAATAAGGTAAATAATAATAATAAGAGCTCTAAAGAGCTTTTATTTATCCCCCCCTCGGAGTTTAAAAATAAAAATAAGAATATTTTAAATATTAAGCTTTTTAAAAAGGGTATATTATATATTATTATTTTAAGAGTTCGTTTTTAATAGTATTTTAGGGTTTAAAAAATATAAAGCTAGCTCTTTTTAAAAGGGTAATAAGAAATAAAAAAAAACGCTAAGAAGCTAAGGTATCCCCTATAATAAATATAGTTCTTTTTACTATTCTAAGCTTAACTAACGTATACTTAGTCCTTAAGAAGCTTAAGGGAGTAGCTCTTAAAGAACGAGAAGTATAATATATACTTTATTTTTAAATAGCCCTCTAATATACTAACCCTAAGGATAATAGTTATTATTTTATAAAAAGTAGTAGCTAGTATATACGCTACTTTAATAGCCGTTTAACTAAGGGGTATATTAATATATTAGTTATTATATAGCTAATAACCTAGGCTCTTACCGAGGCTATTATAAATAACGCTCCCTTTATTATAAATATATTATCCTTTTTTATTATTAAAAAGCGCACTCTTAACTATAGTTTTAGTAAGAAATTAATAAGCTTTATATTATTATTTATTATATAGATAATAATAAGAAGATATATAAGAACTATATTAAGTTTTATATAAAGGACTTCTTTTTTATATATACCCTACTCTCTTTTTTAAATATGCTTATATTATTAATTATACTTATTATAATTATTTAAAACTAGCTTCTTATTATATTACTCGCTCTTATATTTTAAGTTATTAACTTAATAATCGTTTTATCCTTTATTATTTTTAGTTTTATAAATTTCGAGGTATATAAAGCGCAGTTCTTAATATACGTACCCGCCCTTTTTATTAATAACGCTATAATTTTAGTAATTACGTACTTTATAAACTAAGAATTTAAATAGTAAGTATAAGCCTAGGTCTTATTTTTATATACGTATATTTTATAAAATAAGGTTATTTTAGGAATTTAGGCCTTCGGGCTAAGAAAAGTTTTATTTTATTTATTTTAGGCCTCTAGACTATACTCTAAGTTCTATTTATTATCTATTTTTAAGTATTAAGCTTTTTTAAATATAGCTTAAATTAATTATTTTTAACTATTTTAGCTATTTATAATAACTTTTTATATATTATAAAAATTAAAAAGTATATAGAAATATTCGAACTTAGCTCGTAAAAAGTTTTTAATAAGTTTATTTATTAATATATCCTCTATTAATATATAAATAACTTTAAAGCTATTTTTAATATACTCTTATCTTAGTTATATATTTTATATATTAATATAGTAAAGTTAAGTAGCTATTCTTTCCCCTTTTTTTACGACGAGTCGAATCGTTTATTAATTATCGTAGTTAACTAATTATACTTCTCCTAAGTTAAGGATAATATTTTTAAAAAGGCGCTTTAGAGCTATAGTCTTTTTTATAGTTTCTTTAAAATAAAAAAGCTTAGTTTCGGTAGTTAACGTTATAACTATTACTTAGTATACTAATTTTTATTAAATTAGGCTATTAAAAAGGAATATTATATATTTCTAAGATAATCGTCGTATTACCTCGTTATTTATAAAGCTAGTATTTCTAATTAAAAATAATAATTATATACTCAGTATATTACTATAATAAAGCATAAAATATCTTATTATATAGAGATATTAAATATAATAATTAATTACTTTAATATAAGTTATACTTAGGTTAGTTAAGAACTATAATAATTATAAGTAAATAAAAGTAATATCCGGCCTAATTATTATAGTTATATAAAGTATATTTTTAACCTTTTCTTAGTAGCTCTTTATTTCCTCCTTTATTACTTACCCCTCGTTTAGTTTAAACTCGTTTTAAAAAAAAGAGGTAGCTAAATATAATAAATTTATAAAGTCGAAGCGCTTAGTAACTCGCTTAATATATATATTATAAATAAAGTAAATTTTATAAATAATACGGTTTTATAAAATCCGCACTTTAAAAAAGTAATTAATTAGTTTATTTTTTTTAAAGTTAATATATTTTTTTATATTATTAACGATCCCCTAAGCTACTTCTTAGTCGTCTTAATAATATAAAATAATAAAGTCGTTAACGTAAAATATTAATATTATTTTTTTATTTATAGTTTAGTAAATATAAATCTCCTCGTAACTATATATTATATTTATATTATAAAGTATAAAAATAAAGGTTTAGAACTAGAGAATTAGTAAGTCTTAGAGGCTATATAAAGCGCATTAGAGCTTATTTATTTTATTAATAACTTTATATCCTTTTAAAAGTTTAATAATTACTAATTTTTTATTTTTAAGAGGTACGTTAAGGAATGCGTTAATAGTATTATATTAGTTAGCCTTAAGGTCGAATTAGGTAACTATTATTATTATAAGCCTAAAGGCCTTTATAATAAGCGTTAAAATATACGTATTTTATAAGGGGTTAAGTAATTATATATTCCCCCTTATATATATATATACTTTTACTTCGCAAACCTCGTTATTAACGTCGTATTTATAAATATATACCTATTTTAATAAAAATAAGATCCCTTATTTAAAGTTACGGTTAACTTCCTCCTATATACTAATATCCCTTAGCTTTTTTATTTTTATATTTATAATATCCTTAAGTAGCTTTTATAGTTATTATAAAAGATATTTAATATTACTAAACTTCTTTAATAAGCTCTAAAAATTAATTTTAATAAGTTATAGTTTCTAAACTCCTTTAGAGCGCTCTAAGTAAGTCTTATAAACTACTCTTTTTATTACTTAATAAAATATTATATATCCTATATTACTTTTCTTTATAGCTTTTTACTAATTAAATATAAAAATAAAAAAAAAGTAGTCCTAGTAACGGTTATAATAATTACTATTTTCTATATTTAAATATAAGAGCGTTATAAAAATACTATTATTAAAGCGTTATAGAAGTTTATAGGCCTAGTTTAAACGTCTAGGACCTAATAGAGCTTTATTTAATACTTAATAAAGTAGTTTTTATAAGCTTTATTTTTATATAGTAATAGAGGTTTATTATAAGGGTTTTTTATTAACGTCGATTTTAGTATTAAGAATTATTTCTTTATAATTAATACCTTATTTATTATATATTTTAGTATTTTACTAAGAGCTATTAGGAATTAAAAGCTTAAGAACTTTTATAATATATATAAGCGTTTATAAAGAGGACTATAAACTATATAAAGCCGTTTATAACTTAGTTATTATATTCCCTTTTTTACCCCTATTCCCGAGCTTATATAAGGGGGTTATTTTAGGGATTAATAATAATAATAAAACTATATTAGCCTTATTAGCCTTATTAACTGTACCCTAAAGTATATTTATTAATTACTTAGCGTCCTAAATAATTAAAAATTTAATAATAATACTATCCTTAACTATAGAGTTATTTTAAATATTAATATTTCTAAAGTCTAGATTTACTTCCCCGAGTACTCGAACTAACTTATTATTAATATTAAAGAGTTTTTATATTTCTTAGATTACTAAATTTACTTACTTACTTACGATAACTTATTCCTTATATATAGGATTATAAAAACCTTTTTTATTAAACTTAATATTTTTCATAATAAATACTTACTTAAGCGCGGGTACTTAGACCCTATATAAATTATATATTTTTAATATATATTTAACTAAGTATCCTATATACTTATAGAGAAGTACTTTAAACTCTTTTTAATATATACCCCTCTTACAATCCCTATAAAAAGAGTATACTTAATAGCTATATATATAGAGATTACTAAGGTATAGGGTTATTAATTTAGAATCCCGTACTTAGTAACCTATTTATTATTAATATTAATACTACTTTTATTAGTTAATTTCTATTATAATAGGTAAATCTCTTTTATTAGCTTCTTATAGGGTAATATTATAAATAAAAATTACTACTAATATTATTTTATTTTATAAATTTATAAAGAGGTTTATAAAAAAGCGTATCTTATGAGCTTTAGTAATTACGAGTTAACTTACTCTTTTTATATTACTTATAAGTTTCTTTATATATAGAAGTAGAAGTTCTATTCCGATTCTTAGCTCGTTATAATACGTTTTATATATATATTTAATATTTATAATTAGGAGGGTAGTCTTATTATTATTTTTAAAAAAGTAAATTAGAGTCCTTTTTTAATAATAAATTATTATTTTAAGGCTCTATAATATAAAAAATACTTCTTTTTCTATTTTAGTTTTTAAAAAGAACCCCCTAAGCTATTTACTATATTTATTAAAAACTATAAATATATATTATTATTTATTAAAAAATAGTTTAAAATAGAAAAAATCTTAATATATATAGTATTATAGCTATAAGGCTTTTCTCGAGGGTAGTCCTCTTAAAACTACTATTTTAGTATTAAATAATATATATACTTTATATTTAACTTATAATAGAGGTTTAATATATATACCTCGAGTTTTATATAATAATTAATAAAGAGTATTAGGTCTGAGATAACTTATTCTAAAGTACTAGAGGAGCACGCTATTAAACCTCTTATAAGTACGTTAATATAAATAATAGAATTTTTTATAACTAATTAGTAATATAATACTAGCTAGGTTTTATAAAATATACTTAAGGTTTATAAAAAAAGGATAGGATTAGAGGAGCTTATATTTAAAAAAAACTAGATTATTTTTTTAAATAAGCTACTTTTTAATAATATTCTTATAAAGCATTCCTTATTATAAAGTATAATTTAAACTATAATATTAAAGTGCACTTCTATTTAGTAAAGTTTTTAAAACTATATTAATATAAAATCCCTTAATATAAGTAACGTTTTAGAGCTTTAAATTATAAGTTCTTTTCCCCTTAAGTCTATTTAAAACGCCCTTTATAATACGAGTACTATATATAATAATAAGTAATATAATAGTTCCTAATTTAATATAATTATTATTACTTAATAATATATAACTCTCGGGTTTAAATAAGCTCTTATTATTAATTAAATATATTATTCTATAGCTATTTATTACTATATTTTAAAAAAAGGGGTAAGTACTATTTATAGAGGTACTAAAAATTATATTTATTTCTAAGTCCTAACTCTTTATAAGTATAGCAATTACGTAGCCCTTATCCTAGTTTATTAATAAGCTCGCTATAAGTTAGTTAGAGGATCTTTTTAAAAACCTAGGTTTTTTAAGGGTTCTATCGTTCTTTAGCTAATTAGCTTTCTTAAGCTTATTATAAAGTAATTTCTACTTACTTAATTTAATAATAATAAGGACTTCTTCTATATAGCTTTTTAATATTTATATTAATAACTTATTAATATTTCGGCTTATAAGGGCTTATTTTAATTTTTAATACGCTAAAGGGCGCTATAAATATACGTAATTATAAAGGTATAAAATATTACCCTTATTATTTACGTTATTAATTAAGTTAGAGCGTTTAATAAAACTAAAATAAGCCCCTCTTTAATTTAAAGGCCGTTTAATATATACATCTTAAGTTACTAAGCTAAATATATATATAATCTCCTTAAGAGTTCTAATATATATTTTAAAAGCTATTAATTTACTAAAGGTCTTATATATACGTTATCCCTATATAGGGTTAAGTCTAGACTTAATTATAATTAAGAAGTTAAGTACGGTAATTTTTTTATTAATTTTTAAAATATTATACGTTTTAGTTTAGAAATAAGTAAACTACTACTTCTTATACTAGCGTTAGGGGTTAATTTTAGTCCTTATTTTATTAAGAGCTTATTAGTATTCTTCTTAAACTATATTTTTAATTATTATTTTAGAGGGCGTAAATTCCTACTTTAAATATTTAATAATTCGTTATATACTAAACTTAGTACCGTCCTTAGTAGCTTTTTAAAATACGTATTTATAAAGAGTAGTATTAACTAATTTTACTAACTACTAAGTAAGGAGTTTAATATATATATTAATAATATTACGTTCTTAAGCTTTAAGTTATTTATATTTAGCTTCGATTTCTTATTATTTTTAAATATATTTAAGTATATAGATCTTTTTTATAAGTATAATATAGGGATAAATTTATTTATATAAAATAAGTAACCTAACTAGCTTTATAAAAAGAAACCTAGCTTAGTCCTATAGGTTACTTATACTTAAGGAAATTAAAGGGGTTATATTAAGAGTTATATTTAGAAGCTATTAATATAAGATTTCTTAGTTTCTTTAGTCGTTCTCAAACGCTTTATAACGTATTTAATAAGCTCGTAATTTTTTTTTATTATAAGTTATAATTAATTATTTAAATTTAGAGAATAAAATAAGCGTTATAAAAGGGTTAAGGAGTGCGTTAGAATTTAAAGTATCTAGGTTAACGTATTTCTAAACCCTAACGCCCTTATTTATAATATAGAGTACGTTAAATTATTTAATTTAACTATTATAACTAGTTAATTTAACTTAGGCTAAAGTTAATATAAGTATATTTATTATTTCAAAAAGATTATAAAAATCGTATTAATAAGTATATTATCGTAGTATAGGGTCTTAATTAAGAGCTAGGCTTATAATTATTATGAATTATAGTACGTAATAATAAGTATATAGAGTATAATAAAAATAGCTTAATATATTAAAATAGAAATAGATAAAAGGAAAAGGTCTATATATATGGTATCTAAAATGGATACGTAATTTAGCACGTGACGGGCACTTCGTGAGATGCGGTTACTATCCTTGTTACGTAATACCTTATTACAGGAGGTAATCGGCCAACCCGCAACTCTATTAGCCAACTTAACTAGGATCAAATTAGATCTAAAAGTCGTTGTTTGAACATATTAAAGTGATCTGTGTGATCTCATCAAGTTGTCTGAGATTAGAAAAAACCACATTTCCAAAGATTTCTGTTGAAGCTCTCGAAATCCAAATCTACATGTATGCCACATTACCTTATGTGCTCTATCAGAATATAATTCAAAGTCATCGAAGGATCGCATTCGCTCCTTTCTTGTAAGCATTTGCAATCAATAAGAGAAAACATCCGAAAGATGACACATTCTGTTCATGTTAATCCAAGGGTTCGAGTGAGTTGGAAAGCCGGCCCTCTTTCGCCAAGAGTGTCCAACACGATGGGTCGCGTCATGCATCCTCACTGCAACCAGGCCACGCCACCACCAGCCCGCACTTTCTTGCCAACTTTGAAAGGGGAAAAGATATAACAACCCTGAGAGGAATGTAGAGCCGGGAATATCAAGCAATGAGGTTGCGGTCGCTTTTTCAGAGAGGAAGGTGGCAATGTTAACCGTGCTCTAGACCCGTTCTCACGGTAGTCCTTGGCGGGAGTGGCCGGTCAAGACCCATGGCTCCCGCAGGCAATACGCGGGGATACTGCAAGGTTGATATGTGGGCATTTCCGCTTTTGAGATTCAATCGCCTTCGGGAACTACCAACGGCCAAAGGCGAGAGCGTTCGACGAAGACTTCAGAGCTCAGAAGACTGCATTTTCTCCTGAAATGGGCTCTAACCCCGCGGGTGGAGCATCGCGTAAAGATCCCTTAGCGAGTCTTGGGCCCGCCCATGATTCAAGGCTCGATGCGGATGCAATGCCTGTCTGGCACAGCGGTTACTGAAGCAGTTGCTTGGCTATTATTCCCATTGCCAAGATGTAGCATCACCGTCGAGGGACGGCAACTTTTAACTAGCCTGGTATAGTCTGTCGGCAATAACTGCAACCCAGCCCATAGCATGTGAAGTTGTAAAAACTTAGACCGGGGATAACGTCGGACGATGGGCGTCTCAACACGCCGCAGTCATTTTGTGCTCAGCACTCAGTTCGTCTAGTCGTCATTACCAGGCGCAATTCTTTCCCTTGTAGTCCTGTGAACCCTCGTTGGATCTCCATAATGCTTTTGGCGGTGTTTCTGCTCGGTGTAACTTGTGGGCGCGCGGGGTGACCCGTGCCTACAATTTCTTGGCTAGGTCACAAGTATGTATCCAACGAGATCAGATTATGAGAGCTGAGACGACTGGCTGCGCCTGCATGCATCTCTTGCGTGACGAAAGTTTAGGCGATTATCTGCGGCTAACATAAGTAAGGCACCCTTGTCACCAATAGCCCCAACCTTTCCGTCCTTGTAGTTACGACCACCAATGAGATGCACGCCAATTGTAGTCCAAGCTTACGTTCCATGAGCTGTGCTAGGATCGCTCGGGAGCCTCCTCTTGAGTCTCGAGACTTTACATGTAGGTACTCACTCATCTGCAGAAATGACCAAGAGTCTGAGCCGGTCCGGGATCCTGGGTTGCATTCCCCCAGCCGTTGCAACTTCCCCGCTCCCGGGATTCTTGAATCAGGATGCCGGACTGGCAGGTTTTGACGACTCGGTTCTCTCTCAACCCGATTCCAACCCCGGCATAGGTCGCCAATTATAGACCCGTAGTGCACCTCGCGGAACCAGGCCCGAGACCTAAACCATGCGGGAGAGTTGCACGTAGTGGAGCCGCATCCTGGAGTTCTCATTGCGCACTTGGGGTCACTTCCACGATGTAAGGGTACAGCACTGCATCTAGGGGTCATTACACGTAATCTAGTCACGCGCATGGCCAGGACGAAATCACTCAACCAATTTCATGTCTTGGCAAAGACGGCGGAGCGGGCTTCCTAGGGAGGTTGACATGGACTTCAAGATGGGGTACCTTTCCGCCGGCCTGTCTGCCTGGCGGTCAACGTTCTCTGAATCTTGAGAATCCTCGTACATCCAATACTGATGATATCCTGCAGACTGATCCGGTGATCGGAGTAATACGGAGGCCTCACAACATACCGTTGCCCGCGTCGGCTTTCCCGGGTTGAGAATGTCAAGTCCGCAGAGTCACGCTGCAGCGTGTCATTCACCGCCTATAGTTGTCGTGATGAGAAAACACTTGCGTCTGCTAGAAGGCCAAGACAGTCCATCGAAGGAAGCGACGGGAGAAAGTGATGGTTCAATCTTGGCAATGGTCGTCGACGCGGGTATCGACATTGGGTCTACGACCTCATCCTCTGTCGTTCAGAGTTCACTTTCCTTCATGGAAGAAAGTTCCAGTAGGGACACAGTTTGATTGGGATTGTTCTCAAGACTCTTGAAAGTTTAGGTGGGAAGTAACTTTTGAGACTTGTGATAAAATGACGACGATTTCCGTGCGACGATCTGAATATCCCAAATCACAAGCATCAACTTTCTATCTTATTAGTAAACTCAAGTCATCATGCATCTTCTCCATGTCTTTATCGCTATCTGGTTCCTGTTGGTGGCTTCTGTAGCATCTCAAGAGGCCCCTATTTGGGTTCAAGGTGCTCTTGAAGACGCGACTGCAACTGACGATGCCTTCAACACAGGCGGGACAATTGTCGTCAATGGCTTTACCGTCAATGTGCCAAAGAACCTTCTGGTACAGTTTCCAGCTGCCTGGGTGCCCTGGAAAGAGTTTGTCGCCAATAAGGCGGATTTCACCGGATATGAGACTTTGGTATAGATACCGGGCATGCATCTCAAAGTCAAAGAGAGCATTACTGATATCCGCGTATAGGTCATTGGAAATAGCATCAACGGAGAGCCTCGTGTTGCTCAAGTCCAACTCTACGAATTTTTCGAAGGGTTGAGCAGTGGCTTTGTTGATTCTGTAGACTTTGCGGATGGGAGTCTCAAGATCCAGAACGGGCCAACCGTCAGGATTTCAGACCCGAATGCTGTTTTCTCAAAGGGCTATACCGGCGCGCCGTTGATGACTGCGGATGATCAGAGTCCCAGTATCACGTCTTTCTCGGGGTTTCCCATGTGCATTCCGCGCAATGGGACTGATCCTCTCTGTCCTTTGAGCAACCGACCTTTCGTCGGGCCGGGCACTTTGTAAGTCACTTTATCCCTTGATATCGTCATAGAAGTCCAGACAACAAGCTGACTTTGAAAAAAGTACGGCACCTGACCCAGTTGTAATGGCTCCATTCCAAGCCGGCGATTTCATCACCTTTTCCGGGTTCCGTCGAGGCGCTGAGGTCATTGCCTTCAGTATTGTGGCGCAGAACGTGCAGATCAATACTCTCGGCGATGTCGTCTACGTGAGAATGGAACTTGGTCTGCTAGGAATTGACAACCCAAATCCCAATGCTGAAATTGCGGAGTCTCGAGTAAGTGCGATCAACTCGACATATCCTAGCCATATTGGTCAAATTGCTGACAATTGACCCTCTGCAGTTCATCGGCTTTGTCTCCAACAACCGTGCCACAGTCTCTCTGTACGCGATGGACGTTGATCCCTGTACAGGCGCGACTACCGACCGCATCATTGCCTCCATGGGACTTCGCGGTGGCCGTAATGCTCAGAACAAGTTTGAATACCGCAACAACATCCTCTTCAGGTATACCCGAGAGTACCGAGTCACCGCTGAGATTGATGGAGTGGCCAAGACCCGCGTGACCAAGAACGGAATCACTGCCGGGACATACGTCCAGCCTGTCAACGTGTGGGTCCCCGGAGAGCAAGATGTGCCTGGTGTTCCGCCAGTCTCATACGACTTCTCTCAGATGGAGTTCCTGACGAAGGGCGTCGGCGTTAACGATGATGGCAATGTTTGGGGTCCCCTCGAACCATTCACTCAAACCGGCGTGCTCATTGAGCCTCCCGTCTGCGCTGCAGCTCGGGGCTTGGAGTTTGAGAAGCGAGGCCAGATCGGCAGATGGTATGGCCGAGCTCGCGCGGATGCAATCTCCCAGGCAGAGAATGTTGATACCACTGAGGCCTTTGTCAACATTGCTCCTGATGAGGCTGCAGCGATCGCGGAGAAGAAGGCCGAGGAAGAAGCTATCAACGAGTCTCCCTGAGTACCTCGGGATGATTGGTGCTAACACAACTTTTGACGATTGGAGATGTGTACGGCCATCCCGACGCGTACCGCCAGTCCCTTCATTACATTCTACACTCTTTTTCATCTCAACATCAATCACCACAAATGTTTCACTGTAGATACTTTCACTCCCTGCAGCACTTGTCTGCAAAATATACGACACAAGATCTCTTATACAGTAGTCAATCATCATCGCAGAATTGCCTTTCTCAGCTTAAGAGAGTGGATTGAAACTTCCATCGTGTTCTTGCAAGGAAGACTATGTACACTACTTCATACCAATTGTTGAATGTGTTCAGAAGAATGGAGCATATGTACAGCAGAAAGAAACTGGGAGCTGGCAGCTCCAACATCCTGAAAGACAGTATTGCTCACCGGAATTGAAAGCAGGTGAAAGTTGTCTTTCAGATAACGCCTCCCAACCAACAAGTCTTAATCATCAAGCAGGAGTATTGACGGTAATGCTAGCCGATCCGCTGCTGTAATAACCCTCGGTGGCCACGATCATGTAGTTATGGGTTCCGAGGTTGAGCCCGACTGATGCCCAGGCCGCGAAATGGTTGCCAGTTGTTACAGTGCCACCGGTGCGCTTGGAAGTTCGCTGTTGGATATATCGTTAGTCCGAATTTCTCTAGTACTGTGACTAGTCCGGAGACTTTTGACACAGGGGACTTACAATGGACCAATACTGTTGGAAGGTCTTGGTGCCCTCAATGCTGGGCTGGTTGACGCGGGTGCTGACATAGATGTCATAGGTGCCGCCGTCACTGGTGACAGAACCCTTCTTCGTAGCAGCGGAAGCTGGGTTGTAGGTGCCGTAGTTTTCGACAATGTAGTACTCAATCAGAGGGTTCTGAGTCCAGCCGTAGACAGCCAGGTACTGTCAAACAGGTCAGTTTTAGATGCACCAGCACACCGTCGACTCTTCAATTCCTGTCGCGTTTACTTACACTATTTCCATTGGGGTTGTAAGTGCCAGAGTAGTTGATGGTCCTAAAAGATCAACCGATTAGAGATGCTGTATGTCATAAGAGATATAGACTTACTTGGAGCCTCCCGGGTTCCAACCCTTGCCTCCGACAAAGTTGCCGCCGCCGCCTCCCCAGTTGACGCTATAGGAGCCGCCGGCGCCGTTGGTGTAAGTGACTTGGGACCCTCCATCAGTCCACCACGAATAATAGTATCCGTTGTGGTATCCGGTCGAGCTTGGAGTGGATTGTCGCTTCTCGATCAGTTCCCCGATAGGACTGGCAATGGCTCCGAATACAGTCGCCAACGTAACAAGCGCTCTGGAGAAGGAAACCATGGTGGTGGCTCTGTTTGATCAATGGATTCTACTATTCTTCAATTGTTGAGTTAGAATTGTTCTGCTACTGCTGACTACCGGATCTATGCCTCTTTTATAATGTGTAGTCGGATGCTATTCTTGTCTGACTGGACAGGAAGAATTGGGCGAAATGAGGCTAAACGTGTCTGACAGCAACCGCATCGATACGTCTTACACCCAATGACTTTATCGCGGTTGAGACAGAAGATGTTGACATGACTGGGTGATTACAGAAACGCCCTCGTGACAAGTTCGGCGTTACGCGGCAGTTGCCTTCCAAGTTTGGTACACTAAGCACTTGGGACCTTGGCACCGGGAGATGGAACTCAGGCTAAATCCCACATTTTGGTGTGTCGCCCGACATAATCTGGGGTACAGCGGCACTGCAATCTCTAGAAATACTCTCGATAGTTAAGATCTGCAAGCCGTCCCGCTCTTGCAGCGGCAACGATTTTGCCATAACATTTTACCCGTCGTCTAGACCTAAAATGTATATTGTCACACCGGAGGGAGAGCTTGGCCTCCGATGACCAGATCTGGTATCGGCTGAATGGAAGCCATCGTGAGTCGACGCATACTGTTGATTGGTTTGCTTGCAAATGCGACCCGATTTTGCGGTTAATGAAGAAAAAATTCAACCTATACCGAAGCAAGAAGCTTCGTCCCGACTACTTGAGTTTTGAGGTTGAGGAGCAGGTAAAGGCATCGCCGAGTTAAAACATTCTTTCCTTGAGTGAATGAACACAAAAAAAGTGTGGCAAGTAGAGTGCACTCAAGTGATATGCTCGGGTGAAATCACATGTGGTGTCGGAGCATATGATTGATGCACATTCGAGTTGAATAGTTTACTACTAAATGGGTGAAAAACGTGCACTAATCCTTGCATATCGTTCCAGGTGGGCGTCTTTGAAGGCAGGAGAACGGTGGAACTATGCAATATGCTACTTCGACCGGCAGCTGTTCAAGTTGACAACGTGTTAAGAGTCCTATAGGAAAACGGCGGTTACACGTGACTAAGTTTCACGCAATTGATCTTCCTGCAACGCCAAGGCGAACGACACTGGGGTTGACTGACGATTTGCTTCCGCTTGTGTAAATCTATGGTGCCAAGGTGCATCACCTGGGCCGGTGGATCGATTTGAGTTTAGCGAACAGTAAGTCTATTCCTGACGTCAAGAGAACGAGGTCTAGGAACTCGCCAGGCTAAAATTGCTAAAATTGTTATGCCAAGAAAATTTACCTCATCTGGAATTGTGAATCACCTCTATGATTGGGGAATTGAGCACTACAGTGGCTCGGAATAATTCTCCTGATCGTGACCAGGATGCGGAAACACGGTCCTGTCCACGGCAAAACTTGCCGCGGACCTGATACAGGCACAGGTTCAGGAGCTGGGGGCGAGGCAAGGATAGGCACATCCTCTACCGAGAGCGACGATCTCGCAGTCTGCACTCTGTAACAACAATAGCGCGACAGAGTAAGATCAGGTGGCATTGGTGGGCTGTGGCTGTGTGGCCTCAGCTCCTGATTCTCACATCGCCCAGACTCGTCGCAAAGTCGGCGCAAGTAAAAATGAGCTGGAATGAGAGCGTTAATGACACATCCTTAAGACGGGTTTGGACGATCAACTTTTGGGGAAGATGGGACTTATCTGGGGAAGGCCGAGGACTGCGCCGCGGAAACAGAATTCAGCGAGGCAAATGATTCAATCGTTGAGGTGGCCGTTTCTGATTATTTTTATTCACCCAAGAAATCCAACCGTGATTCGAGTCATTCCGTGACAAATGGCTGTAGTGATCTACAAAGTCGGTGGCCGGCGGCCCCGATCCCCTCTAGGCAAAGACATCCCCAGGCCAGCCCTCGACCGGAGAATAATGCACGATTCCGGGGGAGTCCATTTTTCTGTTCTGCTCTTGGCGAAAACAAGAGTCTGCTCCTAGAACATCGCGCGTTTGAAGACGGCCTCGCTTCCGGAATCCCTGACCACCAAGAGGTCAGAGGTCACCCCAAAACAAGCGTCATTTCTAATACGGGAAGGCAGCCAGCTTAAAGTAGGGTTCCCACGTTATCCCAACAATTGGTTCTTGTCAAGAGAGACCGGGCCTCTTTCAAAATCATGCACAGCGAAACCCAGAAGTGCGGGGGTTCGCGTTTGGCAGAACAAGCTTGAATCTGGTCTCGAGGCCCGCCAGGGGCCCTGGGCAACGAGACCTGTGGAAAAAATCTGGTCCCATCTGCGGTCCAATTGTAGCCCAAGTTGCATTAACTTTAAAGCTTGAAACGGCGATGCGGACAAGTTTTGCGACAAGATTGGTGAAGGCCCTGGAGGGGAGTCCGACCTAACCGACTTCGAGGTGTGCCGAAGAGCCGGGGCTACCCTGGTCTGCGGCACAATTAGCCTCGTTTGAGCTGCTGATGTGACGGGATGATCAGGCATCTGAACAGGTCTTGTTGCAGGATGAGGCTCATGGCTGTCATCTCGAGTCAAAGAAACTCATCTGGAGTGTTGCTGAACGTAGTGGTGCACTGGTGCTCAGGTGACACCGCCATCCGGAGTTTCAGGGTGTGACAGCAAAGTCTGTATGTAAGCATTGAGCATGTGGTGGTGGCATACCATCGAGGACTGGATCTCAACATACATAAGAACATGAAGAGGATCTCCAGCTCCGGCACAAGGCTTCTCTTCTGTTTTGAGCGTCTATCTGGCTATCTCCGTTCTACTTCTTACTATTACATTCATTCCGTGCTGTGCGCGGCTCTTTTTAATTGAGCTCTCATTCATTAAGACCTGGTGTCACTTGCGCAAAGAATACCACTCACTGTCACGAAGTATCAATACAACCTTACAGTCAACATGAGGTTCTCAACTGCCGCTTTCTTTGCCATTGGCCTTTTGGCTGGCAACGTCATTTCTGGTAAGCTCATCCTTGATTACGTTCCAATCCCACGAGCCTAAGTGTACTAATACGGTCCCCCAGCCCCCGCGGTCCAAGGAAACGATGTTGCCCTCCCGATCGAAGTCCGTGCAGAAGACTTCGTCGCAAACGACGCCGCCCACCTCGAGGCCCGAGCGAAGAAGAAGAGGGCTGCCGGAGCGGCGGCCAAGAAGAACAATGGCGCTGCCGCTGCCAAGGCGAACGCCGCCAACGCTGCCGCGGCAAAGAAGAATACCGGTGCTGCAGCGGCCGCGAAGAAGAACAACGGCGCTGCCGCTGCTGCCAAGAAGAAGAACGCCAATGCGGCAAAGAAGAATGCAAACGCGAAGAAGAATGCCAACGCTGGTAACAACGCCAATGCGGGCAACAATGCCAACGCTGGCAACGCGAATGCAGGCAACGCCAACGCTGCCAAGGGCAAGGGCAAGTCCCAAGCCGAGTTCTCTGGCTTGGCCTGCACCGATGGGAAGGGGGCTGGTGCTTGCAACGCCAACGGCCAGTGTGCCGTCAATGGCAAGACGACTGCTATCGCTGGCCAGTGTGGTCAGGCAGCGAAGAAGGCCAACAAGCGCTACGTCTCAGATGTCACCCACCTCATTTGAAGCAGCAGCCGTTGACGAGGGTTCGTTTTGGCGTAGGATTGGGCGGCATGGACTTCGTGGATTTTATGAACAAAAGGGGGAAATGATCATCGTAGCTTCGCCGACTCCATATATGTGTAATCAAAATTGATCGAGTCTCAAGCTCACATAGCTTCCTCACTTGGGTAGCAACATCAGGCGAAGTTCAATGAACACAAACCGGAATTCAGGTACCCCAAGGGATATTATGGCATCTATTCATGCGAGCTTGCTTTGTTCCCAGCATCTGCTCAATGATGCATACGCGTGTTCAAGAAGTTTTGGATAGAACCTTGGATTGTGGGCCATGAAGCAAAGAATGATGGGTCGAGTTGTTTCTGATTCATACTTCATTATAGCAGACATCTACGACTTCCTTTCCTTTTCAGCTTCCCTATCAATTCGCTGCTAGGACAATATAATACCAGTTGGTGTTCTTATATCCTCGGGAAATTGCCGTGGGTTCCATCCAGCGTCCGACTGGTCTCCACATTCACGGTATTCGGCATCGGAAGGAATGACGAGCCGCTCGCAGACGAAGTTTCTGGCAGCCTCTATTGACATACGGGTGGGATGAGTCGCCGCCATTGCCATTGGTGTTTCGGAACATTGGCATCCTTTGGCAGAATGTTGCAGATCCAGAACCCCTGCGTCGATCAACTCCTGCCAGAATTTGACATCTCTGTCACGCTGGACCCGCCGTTCTCCATCGTCTGCATCAATATTTGACGTAGAAGATGGTTTCGGGTTGACATGTCGTCTGTGGGGTTGCTGTTGGTCTCTGCCTTCTAGGACCGTTCCGATGATCAAGAGCCACCTGACTGCATCACACTTGAAGTGTCCCCTGATCAGAGCAAGTGCGGCGCCGACATGCCGGCTCTTCGCAGCGGCGATCATTGGCATGAGACCACGGAGGTGGCTGAGGCGGTGGTATGGGTTTAACCAATGGTGAGGTTTTGCGTTGTCCCTAAGTCCAAAAGGGCCATGTCCTTTGGAGAGCAACTCACGGATGGTTACCTCATCTCCGCGACTAGCAGCGACCTCAATAAGTGACCTGGCGGGGCGGCAGTAATCTGAAGTCGACTGAATCGAAGGGTCAAACCCCCATTTCTTTTTCCAGCGATGCTGGTAAAAGTGTCTTTCTAGAGCGTAAGGCGTGTGTGCAAGTACGTTGAACACCATAGAATGCCCATGTTTGACGGCCTCCTCGAGACACGTGTCAATGGCATGTTTTAACCTTTCATTCCTCCTGTTACTGCCGTAATAAGTTTTGAAAGTGGTTCCCTTCTTGCGATGCGGCATTTGGTTATCCAATATCAATTGGAGTATCTCTAGCTGTTGCGCGCACACAGCTTCCAGAAGAATTTGACCCAAAGCCTTGCTCGGTACTCTTCGGTCTGCGGCATCCAAAAGAGCACTCATAGTCTCCAGGTCGTCAAAAGCCATGGCTAGCCTCCAGAAGTAAAGATCGTAGAATCTGACGCCCTTTATTTCCTTTCCTCGGACCGTCTTCGTTATCTTTTCTCGTGAAGTATTGATCTCGTAGTTAATCAGAAGAACAGCGAGGTTCGAACTGCCACTCCTGATCGCAGCTTCCATGACTGATCCCAGCAGCGAAGAAGCAGCGTATCTTCCATCCCGAGATTTTGTCATCCCAATAGAAGATAGTGATTTAGGACCTTTGTTCAGGATCTGAGATAGTACAAGTCTCTCCGCGTCTTCTGATTGCAGATAGAATTTGGCAAGGAATAGCAGGTCTTCGAATGGCTCATTTGTGACGACGGGATCCGTCTCCGAAGGAAAAAGCAGCTTTTGAAAATGATCACTGAAGAGGTCCCAAATTCCATAATGTTTGACTGCATCTGGAAGATGGACGGCTTGTTTGCAAAGATGATGGATGCGTCTGTACCGTTCTTCGCTGTCGAGATTCAAGCCATCATCTCGTATTGTCCTATCATTGATGGCGTTGATCACTGTAGCTAGGCTTGTACTCCACGGTAAATGACGATATGGCTGGATCATGAGGTACTTTGCCAGGAAGAAGCTTGCATTACCGCGATGGTGCACGCGGCACTGGGGTGAGGCCATGTGCGAGTGGTCTTGCTTGGCAAGAATGCCGACTTCTGGATTGCGCCTCATCTTGTGAAGAAGTTTGGTTATGTAGATAGCTCTCATGACAATGATCTCGAATAGCTCTGGCGTTCAATTAGCCCTGCTACAAGAAAATGGCTGATTCTGAAGGCATGAACTTATTGGCCGTGATGAGAGGACACTCACTCGACACACGTAGAAGACGCGTTGCATCTCTCAAATTGAACTCGCTCTCCTCATCGTACGCAACGACGTCTTCGAAGATTTGATCAAGGCATTCCAACGGCAAGTCCAAGAGGCGTGTTGAGTCTATGCTGCAATCCATGGGGGCAAGGGCTCGTCCCTGATCCCTTTGAGCCATCGGAGCGGTTTCTAGCAGTTTGGTCTTCTGGTGGTGGTGTTGTTGAGGAGATTTTGCCCTAGTACAAAGCTCTCGAGAAACCTTGGATACGTGGATTTAGAAGCGAATATATTCAGGAGAAATCGAGTATAAAAATTGGTCCATTCCACTTTCTCATCAGGCTAAGAGGTTACATAAGTATCGAATGGGTGGTAAAGCGGTTGTAAGTCTGGGCCCCCTGTCGACCCAGGATAAGATTCCATTGGCTGAGTCCGATGTCACCAATATCCCCACTGAGGCCAATTCGCTTGTGAGGCCATTCCCATCGATGACCATGTGCAGCAGCAATAGTCATCGGTCAATCTCATTTTTTGCCTAGAGGTCTTTCGTTGAAACCAGAACCAAGCGTATCCTAAAGCGACTTGAATGAGCACAGCTATACACATTCATAGTTCTATTACCCAAAAAGCTTCACTTTCACGTTCATTACTGTTCTCCGCCTACTCCTTCTCGGATTCTCTCTAGTTCTGCGAAATTCAAAACGTCAATCACCTCATCATAGTTGGAAGATTTTTCTCAACGCTGCTCCGAACCGTTTGACTGCCTCTTCAATTTGAACCAGGGGTGCGGCAGCGAATGTGGTCCGGAAGAAAATCTCATTCAGCGGAATGTGCTTGTTGGCATTGAACCAACTACCCCGAGCAATGAGAGCGCCTTGAGCCAGTGCCTCTTGCCATATCTCCTCTTCAATCTCATTCGGAGACTTCGTTGAGGCATCGGGGTGTTTTTGCCAGTCCACGCCTAGCCATTGCTGCAAGGGTTTAGTAAAAGAACATTCTACATGCAAGTAATGTAGTACTCACAAACATGCCCGCCCGTGCCGGCTTCCATGCGACGATTTCTCGGGGCAAGTGCTGTTCGCAAGCTCGCACCATGAAATCTCGACGCTCAGTATACTCTCCACGGATATGTAGCATCCACTCAAGGAACCCGGCATGGCCCCAAAACTCATCTAGAAGCTTGAAGAATGCGAGTTGACTGAATCCGCTAGGTCCCTGCGTTGATACGTCGGCATGGGTTTTGTATCGCTCTACTACTGCTTGAGGGGCAGTAATCCAACCAATTCGAGATCCAGGGCTGATGACCTTGCTGAAAGAGTCCATGCGCATGACACGCCCGTCTACATCGATGCCGAGGTATGTCGGGACGATCGCGTTTAGTAAGTCTGCCGGCGACTGAGGGGTGGTGGAAGGTGTTGTCAGTTCTGCGGATGGGCTGTAGGCGTCCATCTGAAGCCAGTAGTAGGGATCGTCTTCCAGGATGATCAAATCGTGTTGCTGTGCCACCCGGTAAATACTTCTGCGACGCTGTAGACTTTGAGTAGCACCAGTGGGGTTGTGACCTGTTGGGACGAGGTATAATAGGAATGGCTTCGCTGCGTTCTCGTGCTCTGCTGGGTTCCATGTGTCCAAGACTTGGAGGAGGCTCTCTGGCAGCAAGCCTTCTCCATCCATGTCGACACCAAGAAACTTGACACCCATCGGCTTTGCAGTTTCGACTGCCGTCGAGTAGGTGAACTTCTCTGACAGCACATAGTCACCAGGTTTGGCGAGCATGCGAAGGGCCATGTCTAGCGCCGAAGTGTTGCCAACGGTCATGGTGCATCCCCAATCTGCATAAGGGGGGTTATGGACCATCTCGGTGTGTTCAATGATCCATCGTAGAAGTTGCGGAGACCCGCTACCTTGACCATAGTTCAGCGCTACAGAGATATCGAACACGCTTCGGCCCTCGGAAAGGTCTGTTTTGCTCGATCGGAAGCATGCATCATTAACGGAGGAGTCTGATGCAGACTTTGACCTGGAGCTGCTTGGAACGAATGACGGCGTGAACGAGAGTGTCTCGAAAGGAAGGAATTCGCTGAGTGGAATACCGCCGCCAAGAGAGATAACATCCGGATTCTGTAGGTGCTTGAAAGCTGCCTTCAGCGAAGATCCTGTTCTCGCTGTCGATTCGTGAGTTAAACGGTCTGGTAAGTATGGCAAGGTTAGCTCTACCGCAAAAGCTCTTCGCTGTCACTGTCACAGATTCTGAACTAGAACCAAGCACTCACGGTTCCAATCTTTGGCTAGTGGCTTATGCTTGTCTGTTCTGGTCTTGAAGTCTTCGGTGGTACATTGAGCTGCGACGCCCCATTTGCTGGCCGGGACCGTGCGCCGAGCCGGCTTCAACACGGCATCGGTGACAGTGTCCGGGATGGAGGCATGGTCGGAGTTGATGTATTCGCCCATAATTATTCAGGTGAAGATGCTGGAACTGAGTCACAATGATGTTAAACCCAATGAGCCAGAAGGATCCGTGGATGTCGAGATACCCAGACTAATTACTTATACAACGACGTTCAATGCTTTGCTAATCTGCGTTGAACCCATTCCGATGGCCCTTGACTCACGTCGAGCCGTCGGAGAGAGGGTCAAATAGAGATAGGAACAAATTTAATGGAGTCACAACCTAGATATCAGCAACGATTGGCACCGATTGATGTCTCACTTGTGGATAGCTGTAATGACATTCGCGCCTTTCCTCGCTCTCTGTGAACTAATCGGCGCAACCTGCTGCTCCTTATCGGGAATGTTCCTGTCAATAGCGCCCTAAGAGTCTAGGATGGTGGGGGGAAACAAAAGAGAAATGGGACTACGGCGTGAGATCGGAGTGATGTGGGGTTCGGAGTGTCAAACTCAACGTCGGAGTCAAAGGAGACCAGACCTCGCCGAAAGACTTCTCTCCGAGCTGAACCTATGAATTCATTTCACAACAAGCAACAAACAGTCTTCATGTAATCTGATGATGGTACATATGAGTCGGATATGAAAAACAAGATGAACGTGAGACTTGCTGCGTGCGAGCCCTGTCGGCGTTCGAAGCTAGCATGCGGGCACGAAAGACCTGCCTGCACACGGTGCACTGGCCGTGGGCAGCGGAGTCATTGCGTTTACAGATCTAGACCTTTTCGGAGAAGAGTAACGAGAACGCAAGTCCAAGAGACGGAGTGAGTCTGCAATAACGATTATATAATGGTGATGTTGGTGACTGACCCGCACTTACTTCCAGAAGCCTGATGTCAGTTGGGCCGGCAGAGACCATTGCAACGGCGACCTCGTCGACACCTCAATCTCCAGCTGATGCCCCGTCACCCAATACAGGAACACCGACAGCATCGACGCAGCCATATCGCTATCCTAACCCTGGCTTTCTCGGGATCTCAAGCCACTCTACCATCTTCAACCATGTCTTCTCCGGCGATGGTTTTGGGCCTGCTTCTGATGCAGATTTGACTCCACAGCCCAGTTTGGCATCACCAATTGATCTAGTTGGCAACCAGGTTGTCATGGATAAGGCGATGCATGCGCTGTCACGTCTAGAGAAGATGGATATCTCCAAAGTCACACCTCTAGTGCGTTCTTGGCTCGAAAGGGGAGTGAACTTGCCTTTGGCCGGACCTATCGTTATTGAGTGCTTAGGGTCCTTGGAACATTGGAGAGAAGTCCTCGCTCCAACAACTGATTTTTCTGGAGAGAGTGGTGACTCCGGCTCCGGAATCACAAGCGCTGGCTATGTGGCAACTCTGTTGACCAACACACTGCGGCCTTTTGACATGAGTTCTCAGTCAACTCGGCAAGACTTCCTGGCCCAGATGGTTGGGTCCAATTTGAGGTGGGAGACGTTGGGTATCTTCTTTGTTGCTGCAGCTAGGGCGGCTTATGACACTCCCTACTTTCCTCCCCTTTATACAACAAATGAGCAGCGGCGAAGGCTGATGCAGGCACTAACTTACGTCGGGGACTATTGCCTGGAGACAAGCCTCTCCCTCGATTGTCTTAATGATCTACAGTTGATCCTCCAATATGAAAACTTCATCGTTCATTCACATCTAGATGGTGATCAGAGTAAGTTCGCGGATTGAACCACCGAAGCCTGCCGCTGACCTTGCTCATACCCAGGCTACCATTCATGGAGACGAATTGGAGATCTTGCAAGTTCGCTCTTCGCACTAGGCTACCATGAGAAGATCGAGAGGTGTAATCCGAACCTCCCTTCTTTTATCATTGAGCTGCGAAAGGCTTGCTTTTGTCGAATCTACACAGCCGACAAGGGCTTAGCAGTGTTTCTTGGACGACCTCCGCGGATAGTGAGGGACTACTGCCAATTCCAAATACCCAAAGTGCACAATGGATGGATTGAAGACGAAGTTGACGACGCAAAAATGGCACATCTTGAGCCCATTAATTACAACGCCGATACACGATGTGTTGCGCGATTTGCGCTTCTGAAGGAAGAGGTGCTTCAACTTTTGAGGAGAAAAAATATGACGGATGTCACGAAAAACATCAGGTTTGCTAAGACTAAGTCATCAATGACTAGTTGATACTGATTTTACTAGGGAGTTCCGCGGAAAGGTTGAAGCATTGTGGCAAGATTTGCCAGGTCATTTCAGGCTCGGTTCGAGCCTCCGAGAGTGTCAACAAAGCCCCTTTGAAAGAGACTTTTTAGCCCATATCAGGTTAGACTATCTGCATAACCTGTTCCTTCTTGGGCTCGTTTCACAGCAGCCTATCTCCGAGCCCAACGACGAACTCTTGAAGGTTGCGATTGAAATGCTTTCCATTGTGGTTGAGGTCATTCTACTACGCGATCAGCTGGTAAACTCCGGGACATGCCTCATCTGGAAAGTTGCGCAATACGGACTCCCCGCCGCAGGAGTAATTTCACTAGCGTTATTGAAGGAAAATGCTGCTTCAGATGTTTTTTTGCACTCGAGGTCCAAGATGATCCAAGACCTCAGTGTCTTGGTTGCCGAGACTAGGACCGGAGCTTGGATTCAGGCCGGCGAACCGAATTTCGCGTTATTTACCCGAGCAACTGGGACAATCCAGACAATGCTTGACTCTTTGCTCGCTGCAAGACCATCTGCGGAACAAGTTCAAACGACAAACGTTGCTACTCTGGAAGTTTGGGAGCCTTATTCCAATCACCAGCTTTGGGACTTTGAGATGGAGTTCTGGTCTAATCTCGCAGAACACCCTACTCTGCTTGCTTGATGGATCTGGTTGAAGAAGCAAGTCAAAGTTACCGCTTCTCATGCCTAAGCTTGCTCACACGCTTCGGAACGAGAAAGCGAATAAGAACATAATAATCTCGCAACTTGAGTCTTTGCGTACTGGGAGGCATGTCTGCCTTCATACTGTCTCCATGTTCCTTTACTAAATCAAGGTGTTCTGCCAAATGAGTATCTTCCTTCACTCATGTGATTGATAGGATCGGCCTTGAACATTCGTAGGTTTATTGAGCTTGCCGAGTTCCGTAAGCCCCTTCTGAAATGGGCAGGTCTTACGGATAGTACTACCTACCATAAGCAGCTCTCCGATATCCGGCAACAGCGCTGGCAGCCTTTGCCGTTTGGTCGAAGCATCCGAGCCACCCGTGACCGTGGATAACCCAGGCTGATGGATGGGCCCAATTTTATGGACAAGTAGCTTGATGTCATGGGTGAAATGTGTCTAGGGGCCAATTTCTGCAGATTGGCTGTGAATGAACACAAATCCATGCTCTTCCGGAGTCCCGTCTGGTCGATTGATCCACCCTTTCCCCCTCTTCTACTAGTGTTTGAAGGGCCTGTATCAAATGAGACCCATGTCGACCTCACTCTGGAGATGATTGGTGTTGTGGTGGAGAAAGATGGAGGCAAATGACACTCGACAATCAATTGGGGGCCAGGCTGGCCATATCCTCAGATCCTTCAAGCGAAGGATGTCCACCAATGCTAAAGAATCGTCTGATAATGATCTATGTAGAGACTTGAGCTACGAACGGGTTTCTGGTAAAGACGCTCATGGCTAATGATGTCGCAAAATGTTGACGGCCGGGCTCCCGCGACTGTAACGTAGCATCAGCAGCAGGACTGGTAAAAGTCATAGGTTGAGCAAAAACGGATTTCATTCATCATCAAGAAGTCTAAAGATCGGCAACAAAAGTGTTTAATGCAGGTCCGCTGAGTTGCCAGGTTAGACAGGAGGAGTATTCCATTTTCGGTATTCTTCACGTCAACGTGGCAGAATTCACCGGATGTGACCATTACTTCGAAATTTTGTGACCTGTCGATGCATGTCGCTCCACAGGATGCCCACTAGTGGGGTCTGCTGGTACGCAATATTAGAAGGATTATTATTATCAATGAGGGGCTTCTCGTTGCTATGTAGAAATAAAATCTCGTGGTGTTTTGAACATCAACGCAGCTCGGTGCTCCAAGCATCACAGTCCCAGACGTTACCGCCATGGTGTATATCTTCTTGTGAGTGATAGCGATCAAATCTGATTATTCGTGGGATCAGTACGGCTCATCTATTATCTAACACAGTGTCGGCGGCACTGGCCATATCGGCGGTGCTGTGCTGGACCAGCTCCTCCGGAAACATGCGGATGCGAATGTGAAAGTCCTCGTTCGGGACGAGAGCAAGGCTGCCCGCCTTGTTCAAGCTTACCCACAGATTGAGACGGTCATCGGTGACGCCGGAAACTTTGATATTCTTGAAAAGTGCAGTGAGGCGGCCGACGTCGTCATCAACACGGCCCCGGACATCACACATGACGACGGCATCAAGGCGATTCTGACTGGTCTGAAAGCCCGTGGCGCGGCCAACGGCATAAAGCCTTACTATATTCACACATCGGGAGCTTCTCTCATCTGGGATGAGCCCGCCGGCTCCAAAGACGCCCGTCGGTGGGACGATCTTACCGACATTGGGGACATCTGCGCGTTCAAGGGCGAAGCCCACACACATGCTGTTACCGATAAGATTGTGCGCGATGCGGCAACAGACGTCAATGTGGCCATCATGTCGCCTGGTTTCGTTGGCGGCATGAGTCCTTCCCTTGAGCACCCGACCCCTATCACGACGCCTGCCCTCCTACTCACCGCACGTGCTTTCAAGTCCGGCTGGCAGATCGCTGAAGGAGAAAACACCCACGCTTGGATCCACGTCTCGGATCTCGCAAAGATGTTCCTGATCCTTGTCGGAAAGGCCATTGATGGCACCTCCGACTCTGAACCTTTCGCCATCTGGGGTCCAGAGGCGTACTACTTTGGCACGAGTGAAGATATCTCGTTCGGAGAGTTCATGAAGCACCTTGCTCCTGTACTCAAGGATCAGAAGATCATTGAGAGCACCGAGATTAAGTCAGTCAGCGTGGCTGAGGCAGCAAGGGCCAGTATCGCTGGCAGCGACTATGATCCCGATGCTCCGCCGCCCCCGCCCGATACCTGGGCTATGCACATTGCCATCATGTACGGCATCAACATGCGTATTGAGGCGTCAAGAATGGCGAAGCTTGGATGGAAAGCAGAGAAGGCATCTATCTTGGAGAGCTTCCCGCAAATAGTTGCCGGATTGCTTGCGCGAGAGTAGTCAGTTGGCACGGGAATCCAAGTGTTTACCGAGGACTACCATTTGAATTAACGCCAAACCTTTTTCTCATCTATTTAATTGACGATTCAGAGGCATTCAGTAGATCTGAGAACATATCTTAGTGTGCCAGCAAAGTATCAGATCAAATGCTATAATGAGGATCAGATTCTGAACCGAAGCAGGAGATTGAACGAACATGTGTACTCAATCACATAAAGACTTAGTTCCAGGCTTTCAAGATTTCCGGCGCTTTCAGATTACAGCAACAGGTAGTAGCATAATACTTTGAGCATTCTTCATGGCCTGGACCAATACTAGCAGTTTAAAGCTTATAAGGTGTACCGATAAGCTGGGTGTCGATGTCCAAGAAGGTGAACCCTATTCCCGTGCAGTCGCTCATCTCGATCTCCCCGCTCTCTTTTCGAGTTTTCCCATCGACAATAGAGCATCTGTAGGCATACGGTGGCACAGCAAAGGACCAGAGATCCTACGCAGACCGAGTGACCCAAAACATAATCCGGACTATGGCGTTCGTTAGTCAAGCTGTATTCAAACGATGGAGTCTCGTTGTTGGCGACTTACGCATCCTTCTGCAGGTAAATGAACGTGGCTGGAAAGGCAGATGTGTTTGCTAGGCCAATCAACAACCCAACTCCGGTAGCACGAACATAGTGAGGAGCCAAATTGTTGGATAGCCAGCCCTTGCTTCGTCAGCAGCGTGCTCACTTGAGCAACGAAGAGCTTTGTGACTCACCATGATCATCGCACTTCCAGGGAAGACTCCCGTTGCAATGAGAAACGTACCCCCATAGCGAACATTGCTTGACTTTGAGGCAAGAATCATAACATACCCACACAAAGCTACCATGCTTCCAACAGCCATGACAGGACCTCGTGCCTTGATTTTGTCCGGAAGAGCAGACGTGGCGAGCACGACAAGAAAAGCGGCGATGTTGGGCGGAACTGTGAGAAGCTGGATCTGAGTGGTGCTGCGATATCCGAGGCCCTGGATGATCGATGGTAGAAAAAGCGAGAAGCTCTGCGAATTGAATGACGCATGTTAATCACTGATCTACGTCTAATGACGTAGCGAATATAGGGAATCGGACATACGTAAAGGGGAATAAGAAGGAATATCCATGCCAGAGTACAAAAATATGTCTGCGGCGCGAGCACAGCCATCCTCACCCAGTGCCAGCTGAAGTGCTCATCATTGACGTCTTCAACGTCAGTAGCACCATGTGAGTCTTCTCTTAATCTTCTCATGGCCTGTGTACGTTCATCCGTTGTGAGGAACTTCGCATCCGCTGGCGTGCTTGGCATAAAGAAGAAGCAGGTTACACCGAAGACGGTTGTAATTGCACCCTCCACTATTGGGCGTTAGAGTTCTACTTCACCATCAGGTCTAACGTGGTTGGAATAAGACTTACCAAAGAAGATCCAAGGCCACCGGTTATAGCCACCATGTCGTATCGTTGCTAAACCTGTGGCGAGCAGCCCCCCAAAAGCGCCAGATAAGGGTGCTGCGCAGTAAAATAGGCCGATGCGATACAGCATCTGATGTCGACGATAGAACATTGCCAGGTACACAACGATACCTCCAAGTAGGCCGCCCTCGAAGAGTCCAAGAAGCAATCGACAGATCACAAGACCTGCGAAGGATTTTGTGAAGCCAAGAAACGTGCTTACGATGCCCCAACAAGTGATGAGAGTTGGCAGATAGACGCCGGCTCGGACTTTCTTCACAATCCAGTTGCTCGGAACATCGACGAGGATGTACGGGATGTAGAAGACCAGCAATGCAACATTGAACTTCGTGCCAGTTACCATATCGAGGTCCTCCAATAGGCCGTCGATCTTGGCATTCCCAATGTTACTTCTATCGATAAACGCAAAAAGCCTGTGTTAGTATCCCTATTATAGGGTAGTTAGTTCGAACCGTAGGTTAACGAAGAGATTAATTAAACTATATAAATTTCTACGTAAGTATAAAAAAGAGGTTCTAATTATAAGTTAGGCTAGCTACGATAATTATAAATAAGGCCCCTAATTAGCCCCTATATAGTTAGTTATATACCGTAATTAAATTAAATTTCTAATCTAATACTAACTTTTTTTTTTTTTTATTAATTTACTTATTATAGTTAGAAGTATAATTTAACCTCGGGCCCTTTTATTAAGTCGTCTCCTTTTCTCCCTTTTCTCTACTTTTTTTATATAACCTATCCCTCTATTCGTATATTAACTTTTCTACTACTTACGAATTACTCTAACCCCTTATTAAATACTATTTTTATAAAAGCGTTAGCGAGGTTATTATTATTATTAATCTAACGGATTTTAAAAATCTCGCGCTTTTTATATAATTACCTAAGGGCTATAATATCGATTATAAATCTCTTTTTTTTTATTATTCCTAATTTAATAAAGTATTTATATAATAAATAAGAATTAGTATAAATAACTATTAAAATTAGTAAAAAGTTAAGTTAATTAGTAATCCTCCTTAGTATTATTAAAATTACGTAAGCGAGGTTAATACCGTTAACTATACTATAAACTTTTAATATTAATATACTTCTTATTACTTACTTACTTTTAGTTAATAAGTAGTAAATAATATTACTATATATAATAAATTCGCTCTTATTTATACTCTTATTAGCTAGGATAATAATATACTTTAATTACGAAGTAAAGTCGTTATTATTCGTAAATAACCTATTAATAAAAACGTAAAGTTTATTAATAATAAGGTTAATTAAGTAATAAATAAGGCCTCGATCGAAATTTATTTATTATTACTTAAGCTACTTATTAAATACTTCGATATCTCGTTCGTTTAGCTCTATAACTTATACTACTTTAGTATAGTTAAAAATTACCTCGGGCTAGTATATATTTATAATATATACCCCTTATATAAGCTTAGCCTTATACTACTTTTTAATATTAATTACGTTTAGGTTAACGAGGGTAATTTTCTTACCCTACCCCTTTTATTAAAAAATAATAGTTTCCCTTTTAATTATAAGAATCTTATTATTAAATATTAATAAGTTATTTATTATAAGGACCTCTTTTAACTTAGTTATAAAGCCCGCTTTTTAAAGCTCCTTATCCTCTTTTTTTATAAAATTAATATTAAATAGGCCTAATATATCGTTAGTTTATATTCTAACGATCCTAAATTAATTACTTTTATACTTAAAAACTAATAGGTACGGGTTATACGTAAATATAATTATTAATAATTAATTAATATAAAAATCGTAGTATATAGCTTATTAATAAGTACCCGATTTTACGAGCTTATATAGTGGTTTAAGTACTTCGATAATCGTATTTTCTAAGTACTTACTAGCTATTTCCTTTAGTAAGTAGGCTAGGATTTTTTTTATAAGCCCTATAGCTAATTAAGTATAGGCCTAAGTAATATTATAGCTCTAAATCTTATATCCCTTCTTCCGTAATAATACTATTAGTACTATTATTAATCGTTAGCTATAGTACTATACTATAAGTAATTAAATAAGCAGCGTCGCTTTTTTAATATTACCGTACTCTTAAATTATATACCTTAATTTCTTATATAATTAGGGTATTCCTTTTCCCTTAATTTTACGTACTATTCGTAATTTAAATATATAAAGACCTTTATATTTCTTAGGGTCATAAAAAATAAATTAATAAACCCTTTAATCGCGCAAAGTATTTACTTTAATAAAATCTAATCCCTTATATAGCTTTTTAATAGTTATAATAATACTTTCCTTATATAGTTTAACTATTAGTTCGAAATTAGCTTTCTTTTTTATTATATAATAAGTATTAAATACCTCGTTATTAGTAATAAATTGTTGCGTTAGGGCTTACCGTCGTATTCTTTTATAACGTCTCGTTAATAGTATTAATACCCTTTTAGTAATTTCCTCTTCCTCGTTATTTATTAGTACTATTATAATAATTTTATTAAGGATAATTTCTTATACCTCTACTACGGGTTATACTATTTCCCTTAGCTCTTTTTCTTTTTATAAGTTAAAAATTACTTTAATAGGATTTATATAATATAGTCTAATTACTATAATTAATACTTTAAGTAGCTAGTTATAATCTCTCGTAATAATATAAAACCGCTCGTTAATAAAAATTAATTTATATAGCCTAGTTTATTACTAAATAATTTCGCACTATACTTATATATTTAAATTTAAGGGTATATCTAAATTAACCCTTATATCGGGCCTATTACGTATAGTAATTACTTCGTTAACTTACTTTTTTATACTTACTTTACGTAGCGCCTATATTACTTTTTTAACTACTTAGGCTTATTAGCTTATATTTAGTAATAGTAACGAGGCTAAGGTTATTCTTAAATATACTCTAAATACTAATAGTATTAATATAAGCTTATTAGGCCCTATAATATTATTATAGTACTTAAGTACTATCTAAAGGTATTTATTATTAATAAAATTAGGATTTTCTTTTTTAATAATTCTAAACGCCCTTTTTAACTACTAATATACCCTTTTTACTTTTTTAATATTATAGTGCGCTTTTACGGGTACGATTTTTAGCTATATACTATAGGCCGTTATATTTTTCCTAAATTTTATTAACTTAAAACTCGTATTAGCGTCGGTTCTAATACTATCTAGCGGTCCTTAGTATATATTAATTTAATATTTTTACAGGGCTACCTATACTATTTTTACTTATAAATCCTATAAGAATTGCCTTATTTAAAATAATATAGCCTCGTTAATTATATATAGGACCGGTCGACTATTTAAATATAAAATATTAACGACGATTTCTAAATTAAAGTTAAGCTTATTACGCAATTTAAATTTAAATTTATATAGGCTCTATATATTTATTTAATATTAGTAATATACTTTTATTAACTACTTTAGCGCCCCTATTTTAATATTATTATTATTTAATTACTTTAGGAGGCTATATAGCCTCGTAACTAATAAATACCTAAATCTTTAGTATAGTCGTCTAAGCTCATTTTTTATTAAATAATTAATTAACTTCGTATTATTAAGAAGCCTTATAAATATATACCCCTATTATTATTTAACTATCTCGAAATACTTATTACTAAAAATTCTATTTCTCATATTTTCGAATATAATACTTAGTCGATCTATATATTTTAGATATAGGAGAAATAGGGTATTAATAAGTAAAATATAGAAAGTTATTATTCCGAAGTACGTTTCTACTTCTACTATACCCAGAGTAACGATTTCTTTACTTAGGCTAAAGCTAATTTTTATAATACTTACTATCAACGTATTAAGCGTTATTAACGCAATTTTTTATAATACTTAGAATTACCCCTTTCCTCTTATTAACTATTATAATACCCTAGTATTTAGGATAATCCTATAGAAATTATTTAAGCTATACTTTTTACTTATATAGAATACTTATATAAGCTTAGTATTTAAATAATCTAAGTAGTATAAAAAGGGCCCCTCTAGCTACCCTTAGAATTACTTAGTACTATATTTTTTTTTTTTAAATATTAAGAGAGGTAGTATTTTCTCCTTAAGTATTAAGAAAATAGAATTCTATATTATTAAATTCGTCCTTTTATTTACTTCTATATCTATTATTTAAAGGACTTTCCCTTACTATTTATAAATAAAAGCTTACTTATTTAGAGCTTTTATTATTTTTTATTTATTTAGCCTCGTATATCCTCTAGATATTAACGGGGTAAAAAAGGAGTAGTTAATATTATTAATTTTATTATAATCTAATTCGTTAATATAAGGAGCGAAATCTTCTTTATTTTTTAAATTTCTTATAAGGGGCGGATATTCTAGGCCGCTACTATAGCTACTATTACTAAGTTCTATACCCCCAGATCTACCCTTATATATAATAAGGAATTAGCTAAACTAATAAGGGCTAGTTTTACTATTTATTACCCTTAACTTTTTATAATATTTATATAATTTAGTACGCTCTTCCTCGGAGTAGTTACTTAACTAATATTTATCCTTTTTATAAATAAAGTATTACTTTTTTTATTACCCTACTTATGAGTTAAATCTCTATTTATTTAATAAATCTAAGCCTCTTTATTAATAATTACTATACCTAGTCTCTTTTTTTTTTATTATATATTTAGTTAACTTAATACTATTAATAAGAGCCGTCGTATACCTATAAATATATTTAGTATAGTATTTTTATTTTAATATTAAAACTAAATCTTAGCCTCGAGCAGAGCGTTTTATAGTTTTTAGGCGCCTAATATAAAGTTATTTTTATTTCTAATACGTACTAAACTATAGTATAAAAATATTTAACTTTCCGCTCGTTAATCCTCTTATTTAACTAGGTTTTCGCTAGCTTATTAATTCGATTAATAAGCTCTTTAAGGATTTCTACTCGCAATTTACCCTCTATTATCCTAGTTATAAATATAAAAGAAATTACTTATAGCTTAAATAGGAGCTCTAAATTCCTATTATAAGTCTTAAAGCGGCTTCGGATTACGTTAATAATACTAAAAAAGTCGTTCTAATCGAAATTACGCACTATTTTATAATAATAATTAGAGGCTTTATTTACGAATATAATATTAATTACTAAATAGTACTAGTATTCCTTAATCCCGACTTTTTCGTAGTAATCGTAAAATATTATTAGGGTTTTTTATAAAACCTCGTACTTCCCCCTAGAGTATAATTTCTTTTTTAAAAAGATCTTTTTAAAATCCGTAAATTACTTCGTATTTATTATTATATTTTTAATATCTATATACGATCCCTACGTTACTACGTACTATTAATAACCTCGGGTCGTTTATCTCCTTTCTTATTAACTAATTAGTACCGAATTCCGTATTAATAATAATAACGAGTTATAGATTAAAATAAGTAAAATTATTAATTATTATATATCTAGTACTATATTTTACCTCTATATATCCTTTTATAATAATAAATTACTATTAGTAATTATAAAAAAGAAATCTAGGTCGTTTACCTTTTTTTTTAAACTTATTAAAATAATTATACGCTCTATCGACCTATACTTAGTTCTATAGTACGAATTCCTCTTTTATAATTATTATTACTAAGATTTCGTATAGTTTTTATAATTATAATTATATTAATAATACCCCTCGCTTATAAAGGAATTTATTAACTACTTTTATAATTCTTAGGCTTACGTTTATAAATTATTCGTTTAGCTAGTAACTAAGGTTATTTATAATTTTATAAAATAGGGGTTACCCCTATAGCCCCTTTTTCTTATAAACCTTAGTTAAATAAATTAATACTACGTTAATTTACTTACCGTTAGGCTAATTTATAATCTTATATATCTACGTCCCTTAATAATCTAAGTTAATATTTACTTATTTATAAAAGATTAGGATTCTATTTAAAATCGGGTTTTTTTCTCTTCTCTTTTATCCTAACTTATTAAAGGTTATACTTTAGCTTATACTTATATTAATAATTACTAGTGTATTTAATTTTAATAAGGATATACTTAATCCGCGCGCTAGTTATAGTAAATCTATACTTTTGCTACTTAATAAATTTATTAAAGTCTAGGTAATTCCTACTTCCTCTTACCGCCTCGCTATTACTCTTGTTTTTATTATTTTTAATAATTATTATTACCCTTTTAAATCGCTAACTATTATACTTACTAAAATCCTCCTTTTTATTTAATATAAAAAGATAGGTTTTAGTAGTTCCTTTTTTAATAGTAGTAGTAGATATTTATATTACTATAAGAAAATATAATAATTAGTCTCGGGATCTTTATTAGTTACTAATTTTTATTATTTTATACCTTTTTAACCTCCTAAGCCTCGTACTCTTTATAATCTCTAAATTAATTCCTTTCTTAACCTACCTCTTCTAAAATAATATTTTAAAAGAATAGTTAGAAATAGATATTAACTAGTTCGTAAAAGAGCTAAATAGGCTATTAAAAGCTAAATAAGTAGTTAAGTATAGTTAGCGAAGTTAAGCCCTCTTTTTTATAAAATTAAGGACTTAAAAAACTTATTAAAAATACTTACTACTTCGTTACTTATACTAAGTAAGGTTAATTACTTTAAAAACTTTTTTTTTAATTACTTCTTAGTACCCTATTTTATATTTTTTAAGTAGTCTTTTTCGTAGCTTAATTATTATTAAGTAATTATTACTTATTAGTAATTCTTTTTATTACTTAGTTAATTTCTTAAAATTAGTAATTTTATGCTAAGAACTAGTATAAAAAAGAAACTCCTTAATAGCCCTCTAGAGGATTTTTTTTTCCCCCCTTAGATCCTCGTTTTCTTAGCCTTTTTTTAAGTTAATTATAATTTTAATAAGAGGTCGTAAAACTATTTTAAAGTAGCTACTTTCTTCTTAAGTTAATTTTTAAAATCCGTAATACTCTTAGCTTAATACTATTAAAACCTCTAAATCCCCTCCTTTTTTATAAAGCCGTTTTTTATATTATATTTTAAAATAATACCCGGGGGGTAGTTAAGGGAGCTCTAAGGAGGTTATTTAAATTATAAGCTTATAGTTATATTTATAAGATTTTTATAATAATAAACCTTTTTATATACTATAGATCTCTTAGTTTCATAACTCCTATAAGGTTACTTTTATTACTAAGCAAAAATATCTACGTTTAGAAATCCTTTTCCTTAATTACGTAGTACTCTTTTATACTATATTATTAAGCTCGTTCGTTATACTAATTAATTATATTAATAGTTACTATATAAGTATTTCTTTTTACCGATTTAGTTAGTTAATTTCTAATTACGGGCCGGCCGTAAGAAAGTTATTTAATAAAAAAACTACTTAAAGTAATAATAAAAAACTAGTTACTTAAATAGTTCCGTTAATTAACGTAGTTTAATATAATAAACGTTAACCTCTCGTAAGTAATAAAGGGCTACGATTATTTAATTCCGTACGGTATTTAAAAATTACCTCTTTTTTTATTTATTTTTATAAAATTAATTAGTATAAATCTCTTATTCTATATAATATTAAGAAGTTATCTTTTTTATATAGTAAGATATTTTACTAATTTATAATAGTAGAATTTAATTATTAATTAGTATTAGTATCCCTATTATAGGGTAGTTAGTTCGAACCGTAAGTTAATAAAGAGATTAATTAAACTATATAAATTTTTATATAGGTATAAAAAGGAGGTTCTAACTATAGGTTAGGCTAGCTACGATAATTATAAATAGGGCCCCTAATTAGCCCCTGCGCAGTTAGCCGTATGCCGCGGTCGAATTGGACTTCCAATCCGACAGCCTGGGTAAAATCAGTTAGCTTCTGGCACCGTATGGGTTCCAATCCAGGCTAGAGTCTTACCAAATGCCGAAAAGCCAAGGAATGATGTGAACGTCAAACTTGCGATCGAGACGTTTGCTTAAAGTAGGGTCTATTTCGTAGTGGACCTGGAAATGACGGATGCTCTCCACATGGCTCTCTTCGGGCTTGCTATCCTCGAAGGCATGATGGGTCTCGGGACCATGGTCAACGGCTGTCCCACGTTCTTTGGACTTGAAAAACATTTTGAGCCCTCAATCCAAGCCGAAGACGGAAGTAAGATTGTTGGGTAGCGTCGGGTCAAACAAAGTTTTGAAGATGATATGTTCAGGAGAGCATGCTAGCTATTCAGACATGAAGCTCGACGGTCCAGTCGTAGCAGCAACATGGGCAACACGTTCGGGGCATTTATCATTCCCAAGAACGCTAGGCATCTCTCACTCGCACACCCGACTATGACCAGAGACGCTAAATCTCCCCCACAAAGCTTATCCGATGGGTGAGCACTTCGTCACCACCCCATGGGATTGATGTGCGGGGAAAGCCAGGGTTGACATTCGAATAGCCATCTCGAAAGATTGAGAAACCGAAGGAACTTCTACGTTATGGCACTAAACGAACCGCTATAGGCCACGTAGCTTGCTTATCGGGATTCAGGTTGGGGAACATTACCCGGCACAGTATAGCGTTGTCGATGGCATCTCATCAGACCAGCCGGCTGGCCACAATAGGGAAACCGTAAATCAAATGGCGATACCTGCAGGTAGGCAGTTTGAGAAGAGCGACGGATGACAATCAACAGTTTTTGTCTAATGTCTGAGAATAATGTAATGTATCACCACGTCTTTTCAGAGTAAAGTGATCGATGTTCACAGCAATAAATCCTTCAAAGCCCGTCATGGCTTAACTCCTAGTTCCTCGAAAATGGCCTCATTATGCTCGCCTAGCTCAGGTACTCTTTCCATTCTTGATGCCTCTA
This sequence comes from Colletotrichum filicis, assembly GCA_023376865.1. Taxonomy (NCBI): domain Eukaryota; kingdom Fungi; phylum Ascomycota; class Sordariomycetes; order Glomerellales; family Glomerellaceae; genus Colletotrichum; species Colletotrichum filicis. The sequence continues at coordinate 233,271 of MOOC01000053.1, read as the reverse complement.
CCGAAGCAAAACCAGGGGGGATGAGTGCAGGAATCGTGCCGCCTGGTGTCTCGACGTCGGTCCACCTGCCTCTCGCTCGCAGTTGTGGGTGTTCCCATACGTCTTGCATGTCATTGACATTGGCATTGGCAATAGACGCAGAATCCAGCTTTTTCAGAACCTCTTCAGCCGAGAACTTTGCGAACTGCTTAGAAATGATTTCCTTCAGCTCATCTCGGTTCTTGACGCGAAGCGTGTTGCTCACGAAGCGCGGGTCTTTGGCCAACGCTTCATCGCCCAGGACAGCCCGGCAAATATTGGCCCATTCCCTCTCGTTCTGCACACCTAGCATGACAGAGCCGCCGCCGCCAGTCTCAAAAGGACCGTAGGGATATATGGAGGCATGAGCTGCCCCAGACCGAGCGAGACCGGGAGCCCCGTTGTAAGTGTAGTACAGTGGGAAGTTCATCCACTCAACCATGCTTTCGAGCATGGAAATATCTATCCGAGTGCCTTTGCCCGTCTTGCCACGCTTGATCACTGCGGCCAGAATGTTGGCATAGGCATACATGCCGGCAGAGATGTCAGCAATGGAGATGCCTGCTTTCGCTAGATCCGGGCCGTTCCCTGTGACGGAGAGAAAGCCTGCTTCGCTCTGCACGAGAAGATCGTAGGCTTTCTTGTCTCTATACGGCCCATCCGAACCGTATCCTGAGATGTCACAGACAATCAGAGACGGATGGGTATCTTTCAGGGTGTTATGACCAAGGCCTAATCTTTCGGTGGCGCCAGGTGCCAGGTTTTGAACCAAGACGTCTGATTTGGCAAGGAGCTTCTTCAGCACCTCAAAGTCTTTTGGTTTCTTCAGGTCTAAAGCCAAACTCTCCTTTGAGCGGTTTGCCCAGACAAAGTGGGAGGCCATACCGTTGACGCGAGTGTCATAAGCCCTAGCAAAATCGCCAACTCCGGGTCGCTCGATTTTGATGACTCGAGCACCCATGTCCGCCAGCTGACGGGTGCAGAATGGCGCAGCAATGGCATGTTCAAGGCTGACGACAGTGACACCCTCCAAAGGCAGTGGGTCTCTCTTCAGTTTGAGAGATGAAGAAGTTACCATAGGTCGATGCTGCGATCCAGGGTGTGTGGAGGGTGTCTGTGAAGAGATGTAGTTGAGACATCGTGAACTCTGCTTTGGTGTTGTGAATGGCCTTGACAACGTAGTGCCGTTCGGGAATCGAGAGGCTAATACCGAGAAAACAGCCCGGGGTGAAGACATGGTAGACAAGGGTACACGAGAGAGAACGGTTGATGTGGAAGTCGGCGATTAAAGTTTCTGATGATCTAATGAGATTGCCGGTGGTGGAAACTTGGCTTCAATCTCGAAGTTTCAATCATAACATGATATGGAGACTCAACGGCTTTTTAGCACTTCCATACGATGGCATGAATGTAATCATCACTCCGTACTGGCCTCGGCTCGAATTCTTGGAGATGCGCAACCAGATCATGGGGTAGTCAAAGCGTACGTAGCGCTGGTGCGTGCAGCGTCGGTTTCTTCAACCCAAGTCGGCTTTATGCAACCCCAGCCCAAGCGTCGATCACTTCTTAGTGTCGTCATTTTCTAGCTCGCCTGGAAGACAGTAGCCGGGCTTCGGGTCTATTTGCCGGACTTGAGCTAACCTTTAGTTGCCTTCATGCTTCGATATTCATGAATCGGCCTGGATGAGAAGACAATAATACCTTGAGCGCTGATCATACGTGCTCTCTTCAACCACACAGAGCTCAGCAGATTCTCACTTAATCTTCGTCAATCATCATTATGTCAGCCTCTTTGTCACGAAATCTTTGGCGCATTGCGCGACCAGCCATCAAGACCGCGGGAACCCTTCGCCGGGCACCGATAACCTCAAGACATGGCTTGGCAGCATTCTCAACATCCTCATCAAGGAGGATCATGGAAACCACGGGGTTTACCGAGAATCAATTGACTGTTCGAGAGGCAGTTAGTCAAGTCTGCTCAGAGTTTCCCAATACCTATTGGCAAGAACACGATCAGAACGAGCAAGACCCCAAAGAGTTTCACGCTGCTCTCGCAAAGGACGGCTGGCTTGGCATTGCCTTGCCTGAGTCCCTCGGCGGCTCTGGCCTAGGCATCTCTGAAGCGACAATGATGATGCAGACCATCACCGAGTCCGGTGCCGGCATGGCTGGTGCGCAGTCCATTCATGCCAACGTCTATGCTACACAACCGCTGGCAAAATTCGGAACTCAGGAGCAGCTCGAGAGTACGATCCCCAAGATCATTTCCGGGCAGTGGCGTACGTGTTTCGGGGTCACAGAGCCCAACTCTGGCCTCGATACTTTGCGCCTGGCCACAACAGCAAAGAAGCAGACCGATGGATCGTACCTCGTCACTGGCCAGAAAATCTGGATTACATGCGCTCAGGTAGCATCCAAGATGATTCTGCTTGCGCGCACGAAAGCCTACGAGGACTGCAAGAAGCCGAGCGAGGGTCTATCGCTCTTCTGCATCGATATTGACAAATCACAATCTGGCCTAGACATGCGAAAGATCAAGAAGATGGGGGGCCGCGCCGTCGATGCCAACGAAGTATTCTTCGACAACTACCATATCCCCGCGAGCTCACTCATTGGCCAAGAAGGCCAGGGTTTCAAAATCATACTCCACGGAATGAACGCTGAAAGGTGTCTTCTCGCCGGCGAGGCTCTCGGCCTAGGCTACGCAGCGCTCACAAAGGCCTCAGAGTACGCGCGTGATCGCGTTGTATTCAAGAGGCCAATTGGGCAGAATCAGGCCATTGCGCATCCCCTAGCGGATGCATACATGAAGTTAGAGGCGGCGAAGCTTGCAACATATCACGCCGCTCGGCTATACGATGCCAGCAAGGAGGACTCTTCTATTCGTCAAGACCAGGTTGGAGTTGCGGCTAATAGCGCAAAGTACATGGCTGCTGAAGCGGCTTTCACGGCATGCGAAAGGGCGGTGCTTACACACGGGGGGATGGGCTATGCCGCAGAGTATGATGTCGAGAGGTATCTACGCGAGATCTTTGTCCCAAGGATCGCGCCTGTATCTCGCGAGATGATTTTGTCGTACATTAGCGAGAAGGTCCTGCAACTTCCCCGCAGCTATTAGAGTAGAACAGAGTATAGATACATGAAATAATTGAATCTTTACCCACCACAAGGGAGGCACTTAGGGAGCGCAATCTGCACACACTGTAGAGGGCGTTTCTCCTTTCTCAAAACGTCAAGTTCGTGCGCTCGGTTTATCGAAAGACTTGTTAGCTAATTCGAGCACTGGGTAGACGTATTAATCAATTACACTCACCGCCGCTTTTCCCTCTTAGCTGTAGTGCTCCCGGTTCTCGGTCAGCTCGGTCAACATCGGAGACATCGGTCAAGGAGACCCATTCGGTGAGGAGGTCCACGGAAGAAGAAGCCGAGACGTCAAAGCGTTGCCTGTGGAAAAAACAGTGCAGTTGAACCGACACTGTACGGAGAGGCTGGTTGCGCAAAGATATTATCCATGTTGTTCCCGTCGCAGGCCCAGAGCACCACCTATCTGCGCCTTGATTCCTGATATTCGAGGGACGTCTGAATGGAGTTCTGATGTCCTGCTCATAGTATCTACTGCGGCATGCCAAGCACCAGTGCCTACAATGCCGACAGAGGGTTCGAAGAAACCGCGCGCGAAGCACGCGTGTAGGGAGTGCAACTCGCGACGCATCCGCTGCAATGTCACCGAGCGCCACCCTTGTTCGAACTGCGAGACTGCGCAGGCGACTTGCGAAGTCATCCCGTCGCGAAGAGGCCGGTGAGTCTCTCCTGTTCTTCTCCACACCGATATCTCCGAGTCGGCAAATACTAACTTGGCCGGTCTAGGTATCTACGGAAGTCCAAGAGGCAGAAGCAGACGGAAGAGGCCGCGTCGGCGACCCCAGAGCCCGCTGCCCCGGCCGTGTCGTCCGCGCTCACCGCTGATGTCGCCGCGACGCTTGCTTCTATGAGTACCGTGTCTCCGTCGCATGGACTTCCGAGCTCATCTGGAATATCGCAGACTCCTTTTCACGCCGATACGCCTGCTTCGTGCCATTCCTCTGGGACTACGGGCGGTAGCCGGTTCTTTGGAGAGTCGAATTTCATCACTCTTGTTCCTGGAGCATCAGGGCCCGGCAATGAGGCTGCGACTAGTGATGGGGTGTTGAAGGGTCGTCTCACCTTTCCAGTGCCGCAGACGCCGCAATCTCATGACCTGGCTACTTCACCTGCCAGTGTGCCTTCCATGAGCTCTGCGACAGAGCGATATCTTCGGGATGAGGGAGCGCTCACCTTCCCCGACATGCAGAGCTGTCTTCCAGCTTTACATGCTTACTTCACTTGGTTCCACCCTTGCTTTCCCATTCTTGACCGCGCCGATATCGCCAGGCGGCTCGTGACGATGGATATTTCACCGCTTTTGTTGCAAGCAATGCTTTTCATCGGTTCGACCTACTGCGACGAGGCAACAATTCTTGGCATGGGGTTCAAAGATCGGTCTGAGGCTAAGAACCTGACATACTCTCGCGCGCGTGTTTTGTTTCATGCCAACTGGGAGAAAGACGAGTTTACTCTTATTCAGTCACTGTTTCTATGCAGCTTCTGGAGGGGTGGACCGACGGATTGGAGAGACGTGAGGTACTGGCTAGGGGCCGTGTTAACCCTCGCGCAGACTCATGGCCTTCATCGCTCGTAAGTCCTTCTGAGTTCTGTTGACTTTTCCATGAGCTTGACTGAACATGTGCACAGAACTCGATTCATCACGAAGGATCCACATTTCGCTCGGATGAGACGCAGAGTCTGGTGGTCAATCTACGTAAGTCTCTGGTCCCTATTTGATCATGACTTCTTATCTTGTCGTGCGTCCTGTAGCTCGTTACTCATATACAATAGGTCCGTGAACGGCAAGCGGCTGTGTCACTGGGACTACCTTGTCGCATCCGCGATGAGGATTGTGACATTGAGCCGCTGACTTCGGCTGATCTAGAGGATGATGCTGACGAACAGCGAGCAACTGGGTTTGGTGCACCGAAATCAGAGCACATTCATTATGCTATCAAGATGATTGACATCGCTCGTCTTCGTGAGTCTAAATTCTTCATGCCGAAACCAACACTGGGTACCAGCTTGACTGACCCATCTATAGTCGGGAGAATCATGGACACCCACTTTGCGCCTGGTCGGGGACCACCAGCACCAGCGGAAGTTCGTGAATTGAAGCAACAGCTCGAGGATTGGAAGCAAAGTCTGCCAGATGAGATGCGTAGAGGCCCTGATGATGGGCAGTCTTCAGTCTTGACGTGTCTAATTCACCTTGCCTACAAGTAAGTTCAACCCAGCCTTTTCAGTGCTGTACTGAATAAGTATGTATCGTTCCATGACAAAGGCTAACATGTGTCTAACTTAGCCATCTCCGTATCCTTGTGCACCGAAACGGATGGCTGCGGAATAGAGACCAGGAGGATAAGAGCGCAGCTCTCGCCGCCGCCTGTCGCATCAGTCGCATCGCCGAGGACATGCTCGCACAAAAGACCTTGCAATACGGCCAAATGCACCTGTGAGAACCCCAACGCTACGGACAATTCGCTGCCTCGACTAACTCTTCTAGACTTACTAGCCTCTTTGCCGCTTTTTGTATACATGCAATTGATATCAAGTCTGCGGATGGCATCAGTCGCCGATTAGCCGAACATAGAGCCCAGATGTGTCTTCTTGGACTCAAAGAAATTCAAAAGTACTGGCGTATCAACAACAATGTGCTTGACCTCTTCCTGCAATACCTCGACGAATCAATAGCGAAAAGACTCAACGGCGACAGCACTGAATCTGCACCGTCCAGCGCACTACCCAGCTCTGTCACGGGTCTTGAGCCGTTCAACGACGCAGGCACGAGCCCCCCGGTAACTCTACTACAAGATGCTCTTCAGCAAGCCAGACCCGACGCAATGGAAGATCAATACTTCAGCCTCATGCGCACAAATTGGGAAGGCGAAGATGCCCTAGAAGATCTCGGGCTATTCCTGGATCCTCAACTTTACGCCAATGGGCCAATGCAGGTAGAGGGGCTGAACTTTCTGCAGCGTTGCTTGTAAAGACGACAGAGAAAGCAGCAGTCTCTCTATGAAGTCTAAGGCCTGTAACGGGAGGTGAATTCGCCAGGGAAGAAGATCCCTCGAAGCCCGGCATAAGTCGCCGTGGAAAGGACAGGCTAAATTCTCAATCAGCATCATTTCGGCTTCTTCTGCCGAGCACAGTCACTGTCCGGCTTGTTACAATCGAACTCTAAGAAGCCGACAGCATATAGCCGGGCGGCGCGGCAACCCCACTGACCGACGCCTGCTCGGACCATTCCTCATGCGGCGAAGTAGAGGGCTTGGGGTTCATCTGCCAGCAACTGCATCGGCCTTAACATTCTGGAGCTCTTTAATTACCAGCTCGATGCAATACTTTGCTATCAGAGTCTTTGACAAAAGGCACGTGCTGGAAACATCTAACAAACAAAAGCTCCAGCTGCCTGCGAGTCCTGAGTGATCATTTGCACACACCAAAGATCCTTCAAGTCTCAACTCACTGCGTTCACAATGGTGTCCCTGGTTCATCAAGTACGACCGGCCCTGCGCCAACGCACCGCTCGCTCACAGCGATCCATCGCAACCAATGCAACAGATGCAGCCTCTCAGCTTCTCGACACATTTGCTGGTAAGGATGTCGTCCGCAAGCAATTATTCGACTCAAATCAACTTCAACGCCTTAGCTTGACCCTCAACCGGAAAGAGCTGCACCCTGGCGTTGATGTTTCTTCAGAAGCACCCGCTCAAGGCACGCCCCTGCCCCCGGGCTACCACCTTGTTTACTTCACCCCCACTGGCGTCGAGAGCGAACTCGGAATGGACGGCACGGATAAGACTTTCAACGCGCCGGCACCGTTTACGCGGCGGATGTGGGCTGGGGGGAAGATGCAATTTGTTGAGGGAACCTCTCTCAAGGTTGGAGAGGTAGTTGAAGAGCGGACGAGACTAGTCGGAGCGACGCCGAAGAAAAGCAAAAGCGGAGATGAGATGGTTTTGGTAGATGTCGAGAAGGAATTTCATGGGCGCGATGGACTAGTTGTCAAAGACCAGAGGTAAGTCCTGGACATTGCATTCCCATGCACAGGTTGCGAGACTAATGTATGCTCAGATCGTGGATATTTCGGCCAGAAGTCGACTTGTCGCTGGCCGCGAAAACAGCGCCACCGCGTAGTGAAAGACCACCTGCTTTCGGACCTTCTACCATCACCGACCAACCGAGTGCAGAAGGAAGCATAATTCGTCACTTCCGATGGTCACCTGTTGGCCTCTTCAGGTTTTCTGCCCTGACCTTCAATGGTCATATGATCCACTACAACGAGCCCTGGACGAAGGACATCGAGCGCCATCCCGAGGTTGTGGTTCATGGGCCTTTGAATCTGATTAACATGCTGGATTATTGGAGAGACGTGTACGGCAAGGACGGCAGGGAAGCACGGCAGGTTACCTATCGAGCTATGTCTCCTCTCTACGCCGGCGACAAGTACACGCTTCGAACAGCTGTTGCGGAGAATGACAAGCGGAACGAGTTATTCATCGAAAAGGGCAATGTTGTTTGCATGAAAGGAGAGATCATTGGCAGCTGATTGGGACCCGAACACTACCGTTTGATTCATTGCTTCAAAGCAGTACCTTCGATCGGTGTCTCAATGTTGTAGTAATTACACATGTAGCTGCGAGCTCAATATTACGACCTCCTCATTGTCTCACCCCAGACTTCAAGACTCGAGCCATAAAGATGTATCCTGACACCAAAAACGAGCCAAGCATCCAGACCAGAGAACCAAGCCATCCATCCAAGTTTATCATCTTGAACAATCGTTAGTCAAATCTCTCAGACAAAACGCTTGGCTCAAAATCAGTAGACTCACAGGCACACTGGTTCCTCCGCTCTTGCGGACCCATGGAAACGCTCGGTCGATGACTCTACGCTCATACTGACTGCATGCCACACTGATATCTTTTGTCGATGGTCGGACACCAGAATCAGCCTTTTCTTTGAGGGCGAGTATGTGAGATAGTGCGTCGGCGCAATCGTGGAGAGCTTGATTGCCTCCCATCCCCCTAGCATGGCACGTCGTGTCAGTACAACGGGATGGCTTGTCTGTAACAGAGTCCAACGAACCTATTAGGCTGCATTGCATGCATCGCGTCCCCAATCAGCCAGATTCGAGGGTGTCCCTCGTCGCCAGTTGCTCGTTTGACGTTGTTCCGCCACGTTTTGGCAAGTCTGTTGCTTGCTCGCATGCGTGCTACAGTAACGAGGTCTCTGTTCTTGCCGTCGAAACCTGTCGTCAACATCGTTCGACTACACACTAATGAGTCAGGGATAGCCAGCTGAGGAACATGCTGTTGGCTCACTATTCGGGTGCCCAGTCTCGGGTTGCATCGAGACATATCCCCAAAGGATCTTCCACCTTGTTCCAGTCATCGGTCGGCATTTTGTCCCTGGGAATCAAAACGCCCCAGTAATAGGAGGCATCCCTTGTGCTATATCTAGCGCCATTTCCGGCTTTCAGAGTCGCCTCGTCCGCAGCGGGTAGGAACACTAAGAGCTAGAATGTCAGCTTTCGGCGTGTATCTTGTTGTACCATGGCGTGATAATCGATCAGATTTGACTTACACGCATAGAACATGGACACACCACCTGCAAATACCATGAGTGGACTTTCGGTCAAACGCTTAGGCAGCTTCTCCGTCCAATCCTCGGGCAGAGGGCCTTTGCTGAGAATCATGGCATGGCTGTCAATTGGCACAATATTCCGAGCTCCCACTTGCTTGTTGATCTGTAGATGCCCTCATCAGCAAATCTTCCAAGTCTCTAGGACGACTATTTCCAATCTTGCATAATCTTACCCTTGACCCGCTTCCATCTGCTCCAACAAGAATATCGCAAGTATCAGTAGTGCCGTCGGCGAAATGAACCCTCACATTTTCTTGTCCATCGTTGCTTTGGAAAACTTCATACCCCTCAAATGCTTTTTCGAACCGGATGATGCCGCTTTCCTGCAAGGGAGCAACTAGGATATCCCGAAGCACGACGCGATTGATAGCGGAAGACGCACTATATGATGGAATCTTGCCCAAGTCAAGCACAGTCTGGAATCCCGTATTCATCAAGGTCGGTGCAGTGAGACCTGTGGAAGACATTTGACTGAATTGCGACTTGATGGCCGCAATGTCTGTCGGTTTCAGACAAGCATTGAAACCTGTCATGGCGCTGTCGCCCAATCGTATCTGAAATCCCTCTCTTTTGGCATCTTCAGTGTCACGTTCGTAGACGGTCACATTAATGCCGTGGTTGAAGAGACCGTTTGCGAGTAGTGAGCCAGCGAGACCGCCACCTACAATAATTACTTTGAAGGGCGCAGTCATGATGAGAAGTAGTTGATTGTCAATTCCCAGAATGTTACAACATGTAGAGACTGGGAGGCTGTAATGGTGACCTTTTCGTGGATTAAATCATCTTGAAGCACTCCAAGGTAAGCGTCCTCTTGCCCGGTCCTCTAGCAATTTGATGTCAGCAACTTGTGAGTAGAACCTCTTGCACGTGAGTTGAGTTTCGGTAAACGAACACGGCATTGCGTACGGCTTGTCTACTTGATTACATATTCACTGAGAAGAAGTCATTGTAATGTCTCATGCCGCTAAAGCAAGTCCCCCTCCCCCACCGTCGGATGTCATGCCAACTCCACACGGGCCCGTGAAGGGGTACGTGGCCGCCTTCCGACTGGCTCGGTGTTCGGTGCCCGCAGCTCTCCGATGCGCCGCTTGAATAAGGTTACATGTCACAGGGCAAAACCAACCCACAATGGTCGGCCCGTTCCTATTGAGTTGCCAAACAGAACCAAAATGGACTTTCTCGCCTGGAAACTTGCTGGTTAGCCTAACCGAGTCCAACCTTCGATCATCAGGTTAGTTCAGAAAAGCGGTTTTGCGAGACCGAACTCGAGCTCTTCCACTGTTGATGAGGTCTGAGCATGGACCATGGCAGTTGCGGCGGCGGTGTTTACCCGATACGGCTTGATCGCACTATGATTTCGTCGCCCAAAGATGTCAGTCACTTAGAACGTACATACTCCATGTGCTGCCTCCCCCACCTGTTCCGAAAGATGAAACCTACCCCTCATCATGGAGAGCCCAGATCACTTTCTTGGGTTGAGATAGCCACCGGATCTGGTTCGTCGCGAACTGGGCAGCAGATCCATCGTAAGGTCGGCCGTTCAGATTGGCTCGCCCTGCGATGGTGAGGATCGCCACATCTGGGGTTGGCTCAATGCTCTTGATAATGCCCTCATAACCACCCAAATGTCCGTTCCAGAACACAGTCTGCCCGGGCCCGATAAGGAAGTTGTAGGCTAGTTGTCCGCCATCGTAGTGCGAAAACACGTTGTTCTTCCTGTCGCTGATGTACTCTGCAAAGGATTTCATTCCGTCGTCCATCTGTTCGAGCGGCATGTCTTCTTTGTTGCGCAAGAGGCCGTATTTCATCCCCATTGTAATGTCAAGGGTACAAGTATACGGTGTAGCCTCGCCTTTGTAGACTGTTCCAGTGTCAATCTCCTCTGGAATATCATGATGTCCACTTCCAGGCATCAGAGCATGTAGAGAAGGCCAAACGTGAACAGACATGACAGCTCGAGAGTGATTCGGTCTAGCTGGCATTCCGGGCGGACCATCAGCGATAGGTATTTCGCCGTCTGCCGCAGATTTACGGTCGTTCTTGGTGAACAATGGAATACGCTCTCCGCCCGCGACGGGGAAGAGCTGAAATTCGTTGACGCCCGCATCTCGGAGAAGGTTAATCGCCTCGCCGTTTGCGATAACCACAGCACCGGTCTTCTTCGCTATCTTATCCGCACCAGGCAGGCTATGGCTACTGTTTAGCCTTACACAAGCATAATCCAGAGAGAGCCTAATTGACCTACTGATCGAAATGGGCATGAGATATTGTCGGATTGGAAGTCCAATTCGACCGCGGCATATGGCCAACTGCGCAGGGGCTAATTAGGGGCCCTATTTACAATTATCGTAACTAGCCTAACCTACAGTTAGAACCTCCTTTTTATACTTACGTAAAAATTTATATAGTTTAATTAATCTCTTCATTAACCTATAGTTCGAACTAACTACTTTATAATAAAAATACTAATATTAATTAATAATTAAATTCTATTATTATAAATTAATAAGGTATTTTATTATATAAAAGAGACGACTTCTTAATATTATATAAAATAGGAGATTTATATTAATTAACCTTATAGAAGTAAATAAAAAAGGAGGTAATTCTTAAATATTATATAGAATTAAGTAATCGTAGCCCTTTATTACTTATAAGAGGTCGATATTTATTATATTAAACTACGTTAATTAATAAAACTACTTAAGTAATTAGTTTTTTACTATTATTTTAAGTAGCTTTTTTACTAAATAACTTTCCTATAGCTAGCCTATAATTAGAAATTAACTAGCTAAATTAGTAAAAAAAAATACTTATATAATAACTACTTATATAATTAATTAGTATAACGAATAAGCTTAATAATATAATATAAAAAAGTACTACGTAATTTAAAAAAAGGATTTTTAAATATAAATATTCTTAGTTAATATAATAAGAACTTATATAAGAATTATAAAACTAAGAGATTTATAGTATATAAAAAGGTTTATTATTATAAGGATTTTATAAATATAACTTTAAGCCCGCGGTCTAAATAACCTCTTTATAGCTCCCTTAACTACCCCCTAGGTATTATTTTAAAATACTATTTTAAAAAAAGTAAATTAAAAAAGGAAGTAATTTAGAGGTTATAAAGAGTACGAGGCTTAGGAAGTTAGAAGGGCGCGAAATAGTAAAAATTAGTAACTAATAAAGATCTTAAAATTAATTATTATATCTTCTTATAGTAATATAAACGTTTATTACTATTATTAAAAAAAGAATTACTAAAACCTACTTTTTTATATTAAATAAAAAGGAGGATCTTAGTAAGTATAATAGTTAGTAATTTAAAAGGGTAGTAGTAATTATTAAAAATAATAAAAACGAGAGTAGTAGTAAAGTAGCGAGAGGAAGCGGGAATTACTTAGACTTTAATAAATTCGTTAAGTAGTAAAAGTACGGATTTATTATAACTAGTGCGTAGATTAAATATATTTTTATAAGAATTAAATATATTAATAATTATTAATATAAGTATAAGCTAGAGTACGACCTTTAGTAAGTTAGGGTAAAAAAGAAAAAGAAAAAACCCGATTTTAAATAAAATCCTAATCTTTTATAAGTAAGTAAATATTAACCTAGATTATTAAGGAATATAAATATATAAGATTACGGATTAGCTTAATAATAAGTAAATTAATATAGTATTAATCTATTTAACTAAGGTTTATAAAAAAAAGAGGCTATAGGGGTAACTTCTATTTTATAAAATTATAAACAACCTTAGTTATTAATTAGATAAATAGTTTATAAGTATAAGCTTAGGAATTATAAAAGTAGTTAATAAATTCTTTTATAAATAAGGGGTATTATTAGCGTAATTATAATTATAAGAACTATATAAAATCTTAGTAATAATAATTATAAAGGAGGAATTTATATTATAGAACTAGGTATAAGTTAATAGAGTATATAATTACTTTAATAAGTTTAAAAAAAGGGTAAATAACTTAGATTTCTTTTTTATAATTATTAATAATAATTTATTATTATAAAAGGATATATAGAGGTAAAATATAATACTAGACGTATAATAATTAATAATTCTATTTATTTTAATTTATAGCTCGTTACTATTATTAATACGAAATTTAGTACTAATTAGCTAATAAAAAAGGAAATAGACGACCCGAGGTTATTAATAGTACGTATTAACATAGGGATCGTATATAAATATTAAAAATATAGCGGTAAATATAAGGTAATTTACGGATTTTAAAAAGATTTTTTTAAAAAAGAAATTATACTCTAGGGGGAAGTACGAGGTTTTATAAAAAACCTTAATAATATTTTATAATTATTATAAAAAAGTTAGGATTAGGGAATACTAGTACTATTTAGTAATTAATATTATATTTATAAATAAAGCCTCTAATTATTATTATAAAGTAATACATAATCTTAATTAAAACGACTTTTTTAATATTATTAACGTAATCGGAAGCCGCTTTAAAATTTATAAGAGGAATTTAGAGCTCTTATCTAAGCTATAAGTAATTTCTTTTATATTTATAACTAAGATAATAAAAAGTAAATTATAAGTAGAAATCCTTAAAGAGCTTATTAATTAAATTAATAAGCTAGTAAAAACCTAGCTAAATAAGGGGACTAATAAGTAAAAAGTTAAATATTTTTATACTATAGTTTAATATATATTAAAAATAAAAATAACCTTATACTAGGCACCTAAAGACTACGAGACGCTTTACTTAAGGCTAAGATCTAGTTTTAATATTAAGGTAAGAATACTATACTAAATATACTTATAAGTATATAATAGCCCTTATTAATAATATTAAGTTAACCGGATATATAATAAGAAAGGAAAAGAGATTAAGTACGGTAATTATTAATAAAAAAGCCTAGATTTATTAAATAAGTAGAGATTTAATTTATAAATAGGATAATAAAAGAAGTAATATTTTATTTATAAAAAGGATAAATATTAGTTAAGTAATTACTCTAAGAAAAAGCGTACTAAATTATATAAATAATATAAAAAGTCGAGGGTAGTAAATAGTAAAACTAGCCCTTATTAATTTAGCTATTCTTTATTACATATAAGGGTAAATCCGGGGGTATAAAACTTAGTAATAGTAGCTATAATAGCGGCTTAGAGTATCCGCTTTTTATAAAAAATTTAAAAAATAAAGAAGATCTTGCCCCCTATATTAATAAATTAAATTATAATAAAATCGATAATATTAACTATTCTTTTTTTATTTTATTAATATTTAGAGGATATATAAAACTAAATAAATAAAAAGTAATAAAAGCTCTAAATAAGTAGGTTTTTATTTATAAATAGTAAGGGAAAGTCCCTTAGATAACGGATATAGAAGTAAATAAAAAGACGAATTTAATAGTATAAAATTCTATTTTCTTAATACTTAAGGAAAAGATATTACCTCTTTTAATATTTAAAAAAAAGAAATATAGTACTAAGTAATTCTAAGAGTAACTAGAGGGGCCCTTTTTATACTATTTAAATTACTTAAATACTAAACTTATATAAGTATTTTATATAAATAAAAGGTATAGCCTAAATAATTTCTATAGGATTATCCTAAATACTAGGGTATTATAATAGTTAATAAGAAGAAAGGGGTAATTCTAAGCGCTATAAAAAATCGCGTTAGTAATACTTAATATATTAATAATAAGTATTATAAGAATTAGCTTTAGCCTAAATAAAGAAATTATTACCCTAAGTATAATAAAAGTAAAGACGTATTTTAGAACGATAACGTTTTATATTTTACTTATTAATACCCTATTTTTTTTATATTTAAAAAATATAAATTAACTAGGTATTATATTTAATAATACGAGGAATAGAATTTCTAGTAATAAGTATTTTGAAATAGTTAAATAATAATAGGGGTATATATTTATAAAGCTTATTAATAATACGAAGTTAATTAATTATTTAATAAAAAATAAGCTTAGATAACTATATTAAAAATTCGGGTACCTATTAGTTATAAGGCTATATAGCTTCTTAAAGTAATTAAGTAATAATAATATTAAAATAAGGGCGCTAGAGTAGTTAATAAAAGTATACTATTAATATTAAATAAATACGTAGAGCCTACGCAAATTTAAATTTAAATTACGTAATAAGCTTAATTTTAATTAGGAAATTATTATTAATATTTTCTATTTAAATAGTCAACCGGTCCTATATATAATTAATAAGGCTATATTATTTTAAATAGGGCAATTTTTATAGGATTTATAAATAAAAATAGTATAAGTAGCCTTATAAAAATACTAAATTAATATATATTAAGGACCGCTAGATAGTACTAAAACTAACACTAGTATAGGTTTTAAGTTAATAAAATTTAGAAAAAATATAACGGCCTATAGTATATAGCTAAAAATCGTACCCGTAAAAGCGCACTATAATATTAAAAAAGTAAAAAGGGTATATTAGTAGTTAAAAAGGGCGTTTAGAATTATTAAAAAAGAAAATCCTAATTTTATTAATAATAAATACCTTTAGATAGCACTTAAGTACTATAATAATATTATAGGGCTTAATAGGCTTATATTAATATTATTAGTATTTAGAGTATATTTAAGAACGACCTTAGCCTTATTATTATTATTAAATATAAGCTAACGAGCCTAAGTAGTTAAAAAAGTAATATAGGCGCTATATAAAGTAAGTATAAAAAAGTAAGTTAACGAGGTAATTACTATATATAATAAGCCTAATATAGGGGCTAATTTAAATATACCCCTAAATTTAAATATATAAATAGAGTACGAAATTACTTAGTAATAGGCTAGGTTATATAAATTAATTTTTATTAACGAGCGGTTTTATATAGTTATAAAAGATTGCGACTAGTTACTTAAGGTATTAATTACGGTAGTTAAATTATATTATATAAATCTTATTAAGGTGATTTTTAATTTATAAAAAAAAGAAGAGCTAGGGGAAATAGTATAACTCGTAGTAAAAGTATAGGAAATTATTTTTAATAAAATTATTGTAGTAGTATAAATAAATAACGAAAAAGAGGAAATTGCTAAAAGGGTACTAATATTATTAATAAGATATTATAAAAAACTACGATAGTAAGCCCTAATATAATAATTTATTATTAATAACGAGGTATTTAATACTTATTATATAGTAAAAGAAAAAGCCGATTTCGAACTAGTAATTAAACTACGTAAAGAAGGTATTATTATAACTATTAAAAAGCCGTATAAGGGATTAGATTTTATTAAAATAAATATTTTACGTAATCGAGGGATCTATTAATTTATTCTCTATAACCCTAAGAAATATAAAAATCTTTATATATTTAAATTATAAATAGTATATAAAATTAAAGAAAAAGGAATACCCTAATTATATAAAAAATCTAAGTATATAATTTAGGGATACGGTAATATTAGAAAAGTAACGCTACTTACTTAATTACCTATAATATAGCGCTATAATTAATAATTAATAATAGTATTAATAATATTACTATAAAAAAAAGGATATAAGATTTAGAGCTATGATATTACTTAGGCCTATACTTAATTAGCCATAGGGCTTATAAAGAAAATCCTAGCTTATTTACTAAAAGAAATAGTTAGTAAGTACTTAGAAAGTACGATTATCGAAGTACTTAAATTATTATATAGGCTTATAAAATTAAGTACTTATTAATAAACTATATATTATAATTTTTATATTAATTAATTATTAATAGTTATATTTATATATAACCTATACTTACTAATTTTTAAATATAAAAGTAATTAATTTAAAATCGTTAAAATATAAACTAACGATATATTAGGCCTATTTAATATTAACTTTATAAAAAAGGAGAATAAAGAGCTTTAAAAAGCGGGCTTTATAACTAAGCTAAAAAAGGTCCTTATAATAAATAACTTATTAGTATTTAATAGTAGGATTTTTATAATTAAAAGAGAAACTATTATTTTTTAATAAAAGGGGTAGGGTAAGAAAATTATTTTTATTAATCTAAACGTAATTAATATTAAAAAGTAGTATAAAGCTAAGTTTATATAAAGGGTATATATTATAAATATATATTAGCCCGAGGTAACTTTTAATTATACTAAAGTAGCATAAGTTATAAAACTAAACGAATAAAATATCGAGGTACTTAATAAGTAGCTTAAATAATAATAAATAAATCTTAATTAAGGCCTTATTTATTACTTAATTAACCTCGCTATTAATAAACTTTACGTCTTTATTAATAAGTTATTTATAAATAATAACGACCTTATTTTATAATTAAAGTATATTATTATCCTAGTTAATAAGAGTATAAGTAAGAGCGAATTTATTATATATAATAATATAATCTACTACTTATTAATTAAAAGTAAGTAAGTAATAAAAAGTATATTAGTATTAGAAATTTATAGTATAATTAATAGCGTTAACCTTACTTATATAATTTTAATAACGCTAAAGAGGATTACTAATTAACTTAACCTTTTACTAATCCTAACGGTTATTTATACTAATTCCTACTTATTATATAAATACTTTATTAAATTAAGAATAACGAAGAAAAAGAGGCTTATAATTAATATTATAGCCCTTAGCTAATCATATAAAAAGTATAAAATCCTCGAGATTTATTAAATTAATAATAATAATAACCTCGCTAACGCTTTTATAAAAGTAATACTTAATAAGGGGTTAAAATAATTTATAAGTAGTAGAAAAGTTAATATATAAATAAAAAAATAGGTTATATAAAAAAAATAAAAAAAAGGGGGAAAAGGAGACGACTTAATAAAAGGGCCTAAAGTCGAATTATATTTCTAATTATAATAAGTAAATTAATAAAAAAAAGAGAAAGTTAGTATTAAATTAAAAATCTAATTTAATTATAATATATAGCTAACTACGTAGGGGCTAATTAGGGGCCCTATTTATAATTATTATAATTAGCTTAATTTATAGTTAGAACCTCCTTTTTATACTTATATAAAAATTTATATAGTTTAATTAATCTCTTCGTTAACCTACGGTTTGAACTAACTACCCTATAATAGGGATACCAATAGATATAAAGATATAATCTGCTTCAATCACATCATTGATATCAAGATGCTTCGGTAGCACAGAGGGCCTCTCCAACCATGTATCTAGAAACAAGACCAGACCGTTGGCTCGCAGTCGAAAGGTCGTGGCGCCTAGGTTGCCGTCGATGGAGTCAGTTCACGTGCTTCTATTGACTCGGTAGAGTGCTGCTATGTTATAGACTGACCGAACCATTCGATAGTCGGCGGATCCATCGTTTCCACGCAACTGATGGAAAGGATGTAAGTATCCCAACGCAGACTGGGCGGCTTTTGCGGGAGAGCTCAAGGTATGGGAGTTGTAAAAATGGGGTAGAGGTTCCGATCTAAAGTACGGATGGGAATCACAGTCTAGAAATATGAGGTCGAAGGCGTCCGAAGTAGCATAGATGCCTAAAGTGGTAAGGTGGGAACGCTTTGCTTAGCTTATGTGTGGATGGATCATCGCATGTGCGTCAAGTCGGACTTTAATCGTCCCCGAGAACGAGACTTTGTGTCCATGCTCGGCGTTGTCCCGCGGAGCGTAAGACCCAGATTAACCATCTTGATTTCATTGTGGCTCTCGGTTATTAAGACTCTCAGTGACGACGGTGCCGAGTTGCGGGTGATCATGCCTTTGAATTGGATTTCTTGCTACCCTGCACGTGCCGGGATGTCAAACTTCTGCGGTTCTTGTCGTCCTGACAAATTGAGTTGGCGTCAATCTTAGGCAACTGAATCATGACACATCATCCAATGAGTGTTTCTTAAGTACAGCAAAAGAAGCGTAAACTCACTTCAAAATGCCAAAACAATTCATCACCCAGGGTTGTTTCGTGACATGTCAGATCTTTACCTAAGATCGGGTGTTTGTCCCAAAAAGGACAGCCAGAGAGCTAAAAAGAGGCTGAATTTCCAAGTTGTGGCATGTGTTTGTGAGAAACCTTATTACTCGATCACTGCTCTGTATGTAAGATGGTAACCGAACAGCAACTCAACGACATGCGGAAACAAGCTGATGTCACCTGCTGTGTCTTCTGCTCAGGGCGCTGCTGGCTATGTCGAGAGTCATGCAGAACACTGTGCTGGTAGTGGCTTATATTCCTCGCGGCTTCGAAAAGGGCTTCCATCCATCCTTACTTCTATTTTTGCCCAGCAAAATTTCATTGTCAGTGAGACTTTCCAACAGCACCTTACGCATTGCTCCGACTCCAGCCAAACCCAGTGCTACACGGCTACCGTCATAGTATCGCCATCGGATGACTCCAAGCCCGAGGACGTGTAAACCCACTGCCGGCAGTATCGTCACTGACATTTGATACGCGTTCGCTCACCATCTCGCGGAATAACTCCCAAAGCTGGACATATAGCTCGACATGGGTTTCCGAGCCCTGGTCAGATGAATGCCCATATGTGCATATTATGTTGCGTCTTAGTCGACATCAGAAAGAGATTCGAGTCATTGGAGGTCACAGGCATAAGCTATTCCAGCGAGAAAGGGACCAGATAATTTGCTAGCCGAGAAGCCGAATCAGCTCTCAATTATGGGGAATTTCACAACGATCGAGTAAATATTCAACAGCTTGCTATAGGGAACGTGTCAGATAATAGCCGACGGTACGCCTCCCGCAAAATTCGACCCCCGAAAGCTCAAAACACACTATTCAGTAATCTGCTCGGTATCTTGAATCCGGTGCGGGCCCTGTGTCTAACAAGTTTTGTCGATAACACTGCCACCTTGTTAGCTCGATCGAACCGAATATCCTCGCAGTCTGCTTTGCTTGCAACTTACCATTGCTGAGTTTGACACTTTCCATTGACGGGATTAGGATACTGTCCTGACTTTGGATCGCATGAGACAGTCTTGCCGCCAGTGCAAGTGGCGCCCAAAAAGTTCCCCCATTGCGCGAAAGTAGCAGAGTAATCGCCACCCATCGCATTCCAGCCGCGCCAGATATCGAAAGCACCAGTGTATGTCTGAAGGCCATTGGCGCACGCACCTTGGCCTCCGCTCACGGGCGAATTTGGTTGCCAGCTCGCGCAGTCAGGTCCCATGATTGCAACGAGACCAAGGCTCGCCACGTTGTACGCCTCGTCTGCATTCGGAGCGCATACAGACACCTGGCAGTGAATTTGATTGCACCCTGAGCCTACGACAACCTGGCCGTAGAATAGGCAAAAGAAGAAGATAACGAGCCTAGCTACTGTCAGTCCAGTGATGACGTGGAGCTGGGGATCGAGATACTTACTGTTTGAAGGCCATTGTGAGTGACGACTATTGGCTCTCACGCCTGAGGTCGCTTTTACAAGGGAGATGCGGGAGTTCAGGTTCTGAAAGATATCTTAAAGCTGTTGTTTGGAAACTCTGTGGTTTGTCTTCAAGTAGAACTCCTGCAGCCAGTCGACGAGGTAATAGAAAATGGGTGATGCTTTCGACTTGGAAAGCTAAGACTCCTGCTTATTGACACATCAGATATCGGAAAACCTGGAAAGACGACAGTGCTGAAAGTTCCTTACAGACACGCAGTGTGATTCGCAAATGAGGATAGCACCGGGGGCCATTGGGGCCAGCCATGCCGACATTCCGTACTATAATGAGAGCAAAGGGCAGAAAATTTGCTGTTTGCCCATAATCTTTGTTATGTTGACCACTTAAGGGCCCACGTGCTTGAAAATCCTCCTGCGATTATTTTCGGCAATGACTCAGTTCAGAAAACGTGCTGCGCGCCTGCTAGGTAAGGTAAATAACTCTGATATATTAAAAGCTTGTTCCGTCCCAAATCATATTTCCAAATGATTATCACTGACCTTCAAGTGATCAAAGTGTCACCATGGGAATCTCCAAGCCCTCCACAGGTTCGCCTGGCCCATTATTGTCCCCAGGCGACACCAATACCGTGCAAGCCAGCTTACACGTGGGAGGATTTTCTGCCTACAATTATTGAAGCGCCTTGGTACTTCACGACTCAGAGTTGGTCAATCCCTTTTGCGGAACCACAAAGGGGTTAATCAACTCTTGTCATAAGCAAGTCTATTACTATCTAGACACTCCAGGAACGCAACAAGAACTTTTGGTATCACAGCATCGCCACATTCACTACCACATCAAACAATACGATGCGAAACTTAGCCTTCCTTCTTCTGGCGTCCAACGCCCATGCAATCCCTACCGCTCTTTGGACGCGTACTGATAAATGGGAGCAAACTACATGCTCCGACGCCAATGTCACCGACGCAAAGGTTCTGGCTAATGTCCGGTGGGCATCAGCTGACACGAATACTTCGTGGAAAGAAGCTGTTGCTGCATGGCAAGTCTACAAACCAGGAACAACTTCAGCCCAGCTCAAGTTTCCAGCATTTATCAGCGATTTTTACGGCGGACCGGAGGGTTGGGATTGCCAAGATCCTGTCAACACACCATGCTCAACTACGGTTCAGTGTGCCGATACAAAGCACCCAGCAGGGTAAGTCCGGTCTGCGGCAATTCGAACTGGAAGTCTTCCTGAGAAGGTTCTGACCTGATAACGTACACAGATTCCTTCTCCTCAACTCCTTCTCCAAACTACACGATGTAAGACGCACCCAAAATTCCAATCTTGAACGATCTAGTCGGCTAACACGTTGACGGCAAGGTGTACCAAAAATACCACGAGGCACTTCAAGATGCGCAGTTGAGCATATCTGCCGCCATGGGAGATTTCACATCTACATTCGCACCTCAGCTAAAGGCAGATGATCAGTCGACTCTCATTAAGACTATACTGGATGTGATGGCATTTGGCATCGGCATGGCATCAGCTGGCTTGTGGAATATCGGTATGCCTAGCTGAACTCTTGTTGTGAAGAGTGAGCTAATATGATCTATCAAAGTCATCAAGGATGCCGCGATATTTGCGGGCAACAATTTCGGGTTCGCTAAAGACACGTTCAACAGCGCCATATCCGCCTCATTTGCTCTGGGAAAAGACAACACGAAATCGTAAGTTCTGTGTCATTCGGACTTTCCAAGGACAGTAAACTAATTGTCGCGGAATAGTGCCAAAGACTCTGCGAGCGTGCAAAATGATTTGACCTCTGCGATGGGCGCATTGTTCGACGTATGGAAGAAGACGCAAGAGGACTATTTGTCCGAGATCTTCTCCGGGTCGAATAGCACCACCATAGGCATGCTTGAGTCTTTTATCAGAGACGGCATGATGAACACCCTGCCGGTCGACATTAATCTCTCCGGCATGGTTAACGTGGTCGAGACCATCATGTTCGGACAGATGATTCCCATTGCGTGGCAAGTAGCGCCTGCTGCTTACACGCCTTTTGTGCTGTAAGTTGATCTTCCACCAAGGCATCGTTTGCCGCATCGCTGTTTCCGCACAGGTCGAACGAAAAGCATGGCTAACAGACATTGACCTATAGAAAAACCGGTGACGCGTGTTCCAACACCATGCCCAACACTCTGAACCCCTACATGACGCAAGAAACACATGATAAGGCTGGTGTATGCTGGAACGGCAATCAGTTCTACGTTTTGACCGTCGGTACCTACCGAGTCGACGTGCAAGCCGATACGCCTGGTCTCCCAGACTCTGACCCGCCCTTCCAGCTGATGGCGGGTGCCACCCACGACGTGCTCGACGGCAAGAATTGGGGTGGTATTACCTTGGAAGATATTGTCATCAGCTCATACGGCGGCTATTTGAACAACGGGAATCGAAATGGCTACACCGTCTCCCTGGACGATAGTGCCGGAGGCGTGGATCAGCTCATGTGGACCGGAGGCGTCCAGACACCCGGTTTCTTTTCCCTCCCTGTATGCACGAGTCTGTGGAATACACTGATGAACATTGCTGGAAGTCAGGTTGGGAAGGACAACTACCCATGCGGGGTGGTAGTCGAGAAGACGTACCCGGCTACATAATTAAAGTTGCAGGCAGGTGTCGCTCACTCTACATTATCATAATACTGCTTTGTATATAGTTCTTGTGTTAAATACACAACTGTAAATAAGAAGGATTGTTGCGAAATGTATCCGGGCCTTTTATGCCGTAAACTGCTGGATAAAATCAATACATCCGGACCCAGCCTATCTCAGTTTTCCGCTCTATTGAGAAACCGTTCACAGGTGGATATACACGGCAATAGACCTAGTCTTTAGTCATTATGTGATTATGTCTATGACAATGACAAGTCTTCAAATGCCAGCGACCCAACTATTCAAATTATTCTCTTCTCAGATAAAAATACATCGTATTATAGTCTTAGGACATCGTATTGCGAGATTTAACAGCACCTTGTTACAGTCTCTTAACTATAATAGCCAAAGTTCCGCCAAGTATTGTGTCCCAAGTTGTATACATCTAGTGAGAGTCCACCAATCATCATCTCTCAGGGTAATATTTCATCCACAACAAAAAAGCTTTGTATAAGAAATCTTGCAACACCCATTCGCGCTTACAAGTAGCCAGCCATGCCACCACAAATGTCAACAGACTCGTAGTTGAGGCCAAAGTTAACCGTCTCAGGGATGATTCGATAGTAAAAGTTGGCAGTGTGGTCAGTCTTGACGAAGCCAATGAGATCGTGAAGGCTGCAGCAGCTGGCACGGGTGTTCCAGTAGGTAGCAAGACGCTGGGAAATCTCAATTTGATGAGCGCGAGTGAGCTTGGATTGGAGACGGGTGGTGTAAGCGATCTTGAAGCCAGGGGCAGATGCACGCTTCTCCATACGCTTGGTGATGGGCTCCTGCTCCTCATCGAAGGGAAGGTAGATGTGACCCTCGCCGTCGCCAAAGTCGTAGACGTCCAGATTCAGAGTGGTGTTGAGGAAGTTGAGACCGTGGACGCTGGCGACAGACTGAGGGGTACGCTCGTCAGAGTCATAGCGAGCGAGCAGGTGGGGGGTAGCGTCGGTTATTGATTGGAAGGTAGAGCCATCGGCGGCAAGCTCCCGGGTGAGGAAGTCGACGAGGGACTCAGTGCTGCCATCACGGGCGGAGATGGCACCGGATCTCTGCAGGATCAGGAAGATGCTTGCAACACCGGCGGCGATGGCGCTGGCAAGAGTGTCGCATTCACGCCCGTTGATACGTCTGCAAACGTACAGGGCAGTGAGGCCACCGGTGGTGGCATACACGGCGACCTCGCTGCTGGTGCCGATCTGCTCAATGACAGTTGAGAGAGTCGAGCACTCTGCACGGGCAGTCAGAGGAGAGACAGGACTCATGCCCACTTCACGAACCTCCAGAGCTGTGACATCGCTGACCACAGGATGAGCGATGGCGCTGCCCAGCAGAGATGCGAGAATTGGGAGAAAGAACATTCTGAAGTGATAAGATTGGAAGATAAAGGGATGATTTGAAAGCCTTGGCTTGGTAGAGTCTGTCTGAGTTGAGATTGTGACCCTTGGAGTAGGTAGGTCATTGCTTTTATAACTTTTTGATCAATTCATAGCAATACCAAAGTTCCGCCCGCATCGTGTCAGCTCACAATATCAGCATCGAGACAATCCTCCTCAGGTCTTGAGGTGTAAGTCCCACACTTCCAGGCAGTCACGGAAGATAATCTGCATGCTTACTAGTAACGGATAGTCCTGCAAGGGGCAGTTGAAGTTCTAGTTGCTCAAAGTCAGGAGATGATCCATGTTTCCCCGCCGAAAAGTAGTCGGGTGCTGCCGACTAGCCGCTGACCACATAGAGACCCGGTTTAACGTTGAATTGGCACACTTGACCATTCCAGAAAAATTGCCGATTTGCCGTACACTATACAACACCATGCTGACAGGTACAAGAATGAGTCTTTCTCATAGCAAGATCTGGGAAGTTCTTTGAGAATGGCAAGCCTGCTTTCGGGCCCCGGGGACTCCTACGGCGATTAGAGAGTGCCGGAACCATGAAATTCGAGGAAGTCTTCGAGATGAGATCACTGCAGGTATCCCTGAGAACGCTCACGGTAGGATGTTAGATACATTGGTTAGACATGAATGCTTTGGTACGCTCCAACCGGCTCCATGCACCCAATAAGCCTATTAGTATCCCTATTACAGGGTAGTTAGTTCGAACCGTGGGTTAACGAAGAGATCAATTAAACTATATAAATTTCTACGTAAGTATAAAAAAGAGGTTCTAACCGTAGGTTAGGCTAATTATAATAATTATAAATAGGGCCCCTAATTAGCCCCTATATAGTTAGCTATATATCGTAGTTAAATTAAACTTCTAATCCGATATTAACTTTCTTTTTTTTTTATTAATTTATTTATTATAGTTAGAAGTATAATTCGACCTCGGGCCCTTTTACTAAGTCGTCTCCTTTTCCCCCTTTTCTTTACTTTTTTTATATAACTTATCCCTTTATTTATATATTAACTTTTTTATTACTTACGAATTACTCTAACCCCTTATTAAGTACTATTTTTATAAAAGCGTTAGTAATATTATTATTATTATTAATTTAATAAATCTTAAAGATCTTGCGCTTTTTATATAATTACCTAAGGGCTATAATATCGATTATAAGCCTCTTTTTCTTTATTATTCCTAATTTAATAAAGTATTTATATAATAAATAAGAATTAGTATAAATAATTATTAAAATTAATAAAAAGTTAAGTTAATTAATAATCCTCCTTAGCGTTATTAAAATTACGTAAGTAAAGTTAACGCTATTAATTATATTATAAACTTCTAATATTAATATACTTCTTATTACTTACTTACTTTTAGTTAATGAGTAATAGATAATATTACTATATATAGTAAATTCGCTCTTACTTATACTCTCGTTAACTAGGATAATAATATACTTTAATTACGAAATAAAGTCGTCGTTATTTATAAATAACTTATTAATAAAAACGTAAAGTTTATTAATAGTAAGGTCGATTAGGTAATAAACAAGGCCTTAATTAAGATTTATTTATTATTATTTAAGCTACTTATTAAGTACCTTAATATTTCGTTTATTTAGCTCTATAGCCTACGCTACTTTAATATAATTAAAAATCGCCTCGAGCTAGTATATACTCGTAATATATACCCCCCGCACGAGCTTAGCTTTATACTATTTCTTAACGTTAATTATATTTAAGTTAATAAAAGTAATTTTTTTACTTTACCCCTTTTATTAAAAAATAACAGTTTCCTTTTTAATTATAAAAATCCCGCTATTAAATACTAATAAGTTATTCGTTATAAGGACCTTTTTTAGCTTAATTATAAAGCCCGCTTTTTAGAGCTCCTTATCCTCTTTTTTTATAAAGTTAATATTAAATAAGCCTAATATATCGTTAGTTTATATTCTAATAATTCTAAATTAGTCGCCTTCGTACTTAGAAATTAATAAGTACGGGTCGTATATAAATATAACTATTAATAATTAATTAATATAAAAATCGTAGTATATAGCCTATTAATAAATACCTAATTTTGCGAGCTTATATAATAGTTTAAATACTTCGATAATCGTACTTTTTAAGTATTTACTAACTATTTTTTTTAGTAAGTAGGCTAGGATTTCTTTTATAAGCCCTATAGCTAATTAAGTATAGGCCTAAGTAATATTACGGCTCTAAATCTTATATCCCTTCTTCTATAGCAATACTATTAGCGCTATTATTAATTATTAATTATAGCGCTATATTATAAGTAATTAGGTAAGTAGCGTCGCTTTTTTAATATTGCCGTACCCCTAAATTATATACTTAGATTTCTTATATAGTTAGGATATTCTTTTTTTCTTAATTTTATATACTATTTATAATTTAAATATATAGAGACCTTTATATTTTTTAGGGTTATAAAAGATAAATCAATAGACCTCTTAATCGCATAAAGTATTTACTTTAATAAGATCTAATTTTTTATATAGCTTTTTAATAGTTATAATAATACCTTCTTTACGTAGTTTAACTACTAGCTCGAAATTAGCTTTCTTTTTTACTATATAATAAGTATTAAATACCTCGTTATTAATAATAAATTATTATATTAAGGCTTATTATCGTATTCTTCTACGTTATCTTACTAATAATATTAGTACCCTTTTAGTAATTTTTTCTTCCTCGTCGTTTATTAGTACTACTATAATAATTTTATTAAGGATAATTTCCTATACTTCTACTACGGGTTATACTATTTCCCCTAGCTCTTCTTTTTTTTATAAGTTAAAAATTACCTTAATAAGATCCGTATAATATAGTTTAACTATTATAATTAATACTTTAAATAACTAGTTATAATTTTTTATAACTACGTAAGACCGCTCGTTAATAAAAATTAATTTATATAGCCTAGTCTACTATTAAGTAATTTCGCGCTATACTTATATATCCGAATTTAGGGGTATATTTAAATTAGCCCCTATATTAGGCCTATTATGCGCAGTAATTACTTTATTAACTTACTTTTTTATACTTACCTCGCGCAGCGCTTATATTACTTTTTTAATTACTTAGGCTCGTTAGCTTATATTTAGTAATAATAGCGAGGCTAAGGTCGTTCTTAAATATACTCTAAATATTAATAATATTAATATAAGCCTATTAAGCCCTATAGTATTATTATAATACTTAAGTACTATCTAGAGGCATTCGTTATTAATAAAATTAGGATTTTCTTCTTTAATAATTCTAAACGCCCTTTTTAGCTACTAGTATACCCTTTTTATTTTTTTAATACTATAGTGCGCTTCTATAAGCATAACTTTTAGTTATATACTATAAGCCGTTATATTTTCCTTAAATTTTATTAATTTAAAACTTATATTAACGTCGGTTCTAATACTATTTAATAATCCTTAGTATATATCGATCTAGTATTTTCGTAAGGCTACTTATACTATTTTTATTTATAGATCTTATAAGAATTACCCTATTTAAAATAATATAGCCTCGTCGATTATATATAGGACCGGTTAACTATTTAAATATAAAATATTAATAATAATTTCCTAATTAAAGTTAAGCTTATTACGTAATTTAAATTTAAATCTGCGTAGGCTCTATATATTTATTTAATATTAGTAATATACTTTCGTTCATTACTTTAGTACCCCTATTTCGATATTATTATTACTTAATTATTTTAAAAAGTTATATAGCCTCGTAACTAATAAGTAACCGAATTTCTAATATAATTATCTAAGCTTATTTTCCGTTAAATAATTAATCGACTTCGTATTATTAATAAGCTTTATAAATATATACCCCTATTATCGTTCGACCGTTTCGAAATACTTATTATTAGAGATTCTATTCTTTATATTATCGAATATAATACCTAGTCGATTTATATCCTTTAGATATAAGAGAAATGGGGTATTAATAAGTAAAATATAAAAAGTTATTATTCTAAAGTGCGTCTTTATTTTTACTATACCTAGGGTAACGATTTCTTTACCTAGGCCGAAGCTAATTCTCATAATACTTATTATTAATATATTAAGCGTTACTAATGCGATTTTTTATAGTATTTAAAATTACCCCTTTCCTCTTATTAATTATTATAATACCCTAATATCTAAGATAATCCTATAGAAATTATTTAAGCCGTACTTTTTACTTATATAGAATACTTATATAAGCTTAGTATTTAAATAATCTAAGTAGTATAAAAAGGGCCCCTCTAGCTACCCTTAGAATTTCTTAGTACTATATTTTTTTTTTTAAATATTAAGAGAGTAGAATTCTGCGTTATTAGATTCGTCCTTTTATTTACTTCTATATCCGTTATTTAAGGGACTTTCCCTTACTATCCGTAAATAAAAGCTTACTTATTTAGAGCTTTTATTACTTTTTATTTATTTAGTTTCGTATATCCTCTAAATACTAACGGAGCAAAAAAGGAGTAGTTAATATTATTAATTTTATTATAATTTAATTTATTAATATAAGGAGCAAGATCTTCCTTATTTTCCGAATTTCTTATAAGGAGCGGATACTCTAAGCCGCTATTATAGCTACTATTACTAAGTTCTATACCCCTAGATCTACCCTTATATATAATAAAAAATTAGTTAAATTAATAAGAGCTAGTTTTACTATTTACTACCCTCGACTTTTTATAATATTCGTACGATTTAATACGCTCTTCTTTAAAATAGTTACTTAACTAATATTTATCCTTTTTATAAATAAAATATTACTTTTTCTATTACCTTATTTATAAGTTAAATTTTTACTTATTTAATAAATCTAAGCCTCTTTATTAATAATTACCGTACTTAGTTTCTTTTTTTTTTTTTTTATACGTCTAGTTAATTTAATATTATTAATAAGGGCCGTTGTATACTTATAAGTATATTTAGTATAGTATTCTTATTTTAATATTAAAGCTAGATCTTAGTTTTAAATAGAGCATTTTATAGTTTTTAAGCGCTTAGTATAGGGTTATTTTTATTTTTAATATGCGCTAGACTATAGTATAAAGATATTTAACTTTTTATTTATTAATCCCCTTATTTAGCTAGGTTTTTACTAGCTTATTAATTCGATTAATAAGCTCTTTAAGGATTTCTATTTATAATTTACCCTTTATTATCCTAGTTATAAATACAAAAAGAATTACTTATAGCTTAAATAGGAGCTCTAGATTCTTATTATAGGTCTCGAAGCGGCTTTAGATTATATTAATAATATTAAGAAAGTCGTTCTAATTAAAATTACGTACTATTTTATAATAATAATTAGAAGCTTTACTAACGAGTACGATATTAATTACTAAATAGTATTAGTAATCCCTAATTTCGACTTTTTTATAATAGTTATAAAATATTATTAAGGTTTTTTATAAGACCTCGTACTTCCCCCATAAGTATAATTTCTCTTTTAAAAAGATCTTTTTAAGATCCGTAAATTGCTTTATATTTACCACTATATTTTTAGTATTTATATACGATTTTTGCGTTACTACGTACTATTAGTAACCTCGGGTCGTCTATTTCTTTTTTTATTAGCTAATTAGTACTAAATTTTATATTAGTAATAGTAACGAGCTATGGATTAAAATAAGTAGAATTATTAATTATTATATATTTAGTACTATATTTTATTTCTATATATCTTTTTATAATAATAGATTGTTATTAGTAATTATAAAAAGGAAATCTAAGTCGTTTACCCTTTTTTTAAACTTATTAAAGTAATTATACGCTTTATTAACCTATACCTAGTTCTATAATATAAATTCCTCTTTTATAATCGTTATTACTAAGATTTCGTATAGTTCTTACGATTATAATTACGTTAATAATACCCCTCGCTTATAAAAGAATTTATTAACTACTTTCGTAATTCTTAGGCTTATACTTATAAACTATTCGTTTAGTTAGTAATTAAAGTCGTTTATAATTTTATAAAATAGGGGTTGCCCCTATAGCCCCTTTTTTTTATAAACCTTAATTAAATAAATTAATACTACGTTAATTTACTTATTATTAAACTAATTTATAATCCTATATATTTACGTCCCCTAATAATCTAAGTTAATATTTACTTATTTATAAGGGATTAGGATTCTATTTAAAATCGGGTTTTTTCCTTTTCTTTTTTATCCTAACTTACTAAAAGTCGTACTCTAGCTTATACTTATATTAATAATTATTAGCGTATTTAATTTTAATAAAGATATACTTAATCTGCGCACTAGCTATAATAAATCCGTACTTTTACTACTTAATAAATTTATTAAAATCTAGGTAATTCCCGCTTCTTCTTACTACTTTACTACTACTCTTATTTTTACTATTTTTAATAATTATTACTACCCTTCTAAATTACTAATTATTATACTTACTAAGATCCTCTTTTTCGTTTATTATAAAAGGGTAGGTTTTAGTAGTTCTTTTTTTAATAATAACGGTAAACGTTTATATTACTATAAGAAGATATAATAATTAGTCTCGGGATTTTTATTAGTTACTAATTTTTGCTATTTTATACCTTTTTAACTTCCTAAGCCTTATGCTCTTCGTAACTTCTAAATTACTTCCTTTTTTAACTTACTTTTCTTAGAGTAATATTTTAAAAAAATAGTTAAAAATAGACGCCGGCTAGCTCGTAAAAGAGCTAAATAGGCTATTAAGAGCTAAATAAGTAGTTAAGTATAGTTAGTAAAATTAAGCCCTCTTTTTTATAAAATTAAGGACTTAAAAAACTTATTAAAAATACTTATTACTTCGCTATTTATATTAAATAAGGTTAATTACTTTAAAGACTTTTTTTTTAGTTATTTCTTAGTACCCTATTTTATATTTTTTAAGTAGTCTTTTTTATAGCTTAATTATTATTAAGTAATTATCGCTTATTAATAATTCCTTTTATTATTTAATTAATTTTTTAAAATTAGTAATTTTATACTAGGAGCTAATATAAAAAGGGAGCTCCTTAACGGCTTTTTAAAAGATTCTTTTTTTTCCCCTTTAGATCCTTATACTCTTAGCCTTTTTTTAAATTAATTATAATTTTAATAAGAGGTTATAAAACTATTTTAAAATAGCTACTTTTTTTTTAAGTTAATTTTTTAAAATTTATAATATTCTTAGTATAATATTATTAAAATCTTTAAATCCCCTCCTCTTTTATAAAACTATCCCTTATATTATATTTTAAAATAATACCCGGGGGGTAGTTAAGGGAGCTCTAAGGAGGTTATTTAAATTGCGAGCTTATAATTATATTTATAAAATCCTCGTAATAATAAACCTTTTTATATATTATAAATCTCTTAGCTTTATAACTCTTATAAAGTTACTTTCGTTATTAAATAAGAATATTTATATTTAAAAATCCTTTTTTTTAATCGCGCGGTACTCTTTTATATTATACTATCAAGCTCGTTTATTATACTAATTAATTAAATAAGTAGTCGCTACGTAAGTATTTCTTTTTATTAATTTAACTAATTAATTTTTAATTACGGGCCGGCCGTAGGAAAGTTATTTAATAAAAAAGCTACTTAAAATAATAATAAAAAACTAATTATTTAAATAGTTTTGTTAATTAATATAGTTTAATATAATAAACGTCGACCTCTCGTAAGTAATAAAGGGCTACGATTACTTAATTCCGTACGGTATTTAAAAATCGCCTCTTTTTTCGTTTATTTTTATAAGAATAATTAGTATAAATCTCCTATCCCGTATAGTATTAAAAAGTCGTCTCTTTTATATAATAAAATACCTTACTAATTTATAATAATAGAATTTAATTACTAATTAGTATTAATATTTTTATTATAGGGTAGTTAGTTTGAACTATAGGTTAACGAAGAGATTAATTAAATTATATAAATTTTTATATAAGTATAAAAAGGAGGTTCTAACCGTAGGTTAGGCTAGCTACGATAATTATAAATAGGGCCCTTAATTAGCCCCTGCGCAGTTAGCCGTATACTGCGGTCGAATTGGACTTCTAATCTGACAAAGCCCTTGTCTTATGAAAGAACTAATTCAAGCTTATGATTGTGGTTCAAAGTTCATCGGGCCCTGAAGGGTGCCAATACGTTCCATCTCGGCACCAACACCGTCCACCAATACCAAAGCCATCTCGGCCATTGATCGTATCACAATCTGTCTCAGCCGATGGATGAGCTCCATGGTTTTACAGCTACCTTCTCAGCCTTTCTTCAGGGATTCGTCCAGTTCCAAACTCGAGTCCTGCAATGACCACAAAAAGAGGACAAAACAAGTGAACAGCTGACCAGCCCACAGAAACAATAGCCGTTGCTTGTCTGCTAAGTCTAGACCTTCGCGGTTACCTCGGATAAACAAGACCATCGACTCTACAAACCCAAGAAAGACCCATCCGACTAGCGATGAATCAGTCTGGTTGATGCAATGAGTGTTGCGAGTCGCGAGTGAACTAACTGATTTTCTTGAATCGCACGCCAGTTGTGCAGGCAACGTAGAGCAGGCAGAGCGTTGTGATGAGGCTTGTTAGAAAAAGCCCTGCTACACCATCAGTTGCCAGTCTTTGCTATATGCATCAAACAACTTCTGACAGGTTTGGACTCACAATCGTCAGCTTCAGTTCGAGCGACCCACTCAAGATAGCGCCAAAATAGGCGCATGTCTACCATCGTGTGCAGGTACCGTAGGGATCTCTCCGCCGAAGGGAGTTTGCAGCCCTAAGGAAGTATCACTGCAGTTGATACCGAGAACCCCCGGACACTAAGTATTAAAAGTCTGACTGAGCTTCTTTCGATCGATGTACGCTGATCCTTCGGGCGAGTGCCCCGTTGCGGCATGAACCTGCCCCGCATGCCGATTAGCCGGGTGTGAGATCAGGTCCCGTTTTCTCAATATGACCGGAAGGATTTAAACCTGACAGGGACTTTCGACGCATTCCTTCCCGGTGGGCCAATACGAGACCCTCGATAATCTTGGCAGAGAATTTGACTCTAATCATCTAGCCTCATAGACTGCGGAGCTCTTCCTTACTATCAACATGATAAAGCCAGATTCAGCTACCGAGCTTCGAAGCTCTTTCGATTAACAACAACCTGTTCATTTTGCTAGATATTGAGTAGGCCAAGCTCGAACCTAATATCACCGCCTAGCTTTGTGGAACGAAAACGACGGTATTTGAGGTCGTGGACACCATGAACCTAGCGGATAACATGTCGAACTGCCTAGGGTCATTCGGATCACGGCTCGTGCCTTTCCATAATATGCTTACATCGACCCACTACATCTGTGGGCACCCCATCTACTTTAGCCTCGTAGGGCCTCAGCGATGGATCCTCGGAGGGACTTTGGTGTTAGGGCCCGATTGCTTATTTGAAGATTTCCGTATCTGGAAGGCGGTTGTCATGAATTTGGTTGCCTAGCATCGGCGTGGGCCGAAAACGCGAGATCGTGAATCAGTTCTCTCAACCAGAGTGCTACGCATGAACGTGCGGACATGAGCTTTTTGCGCAGGTGCCTGCAGATGCCCTCAGACAATGTGATGGGAGCACTCTGCTCAACCAGAAAAATACGACGGCTTACCTGTGAATGCTATTACACAGTCATTGCTATCGTACTTTATCTCCGTAGTCACACCCTGTCTAGACGAAATACAAGCTTTCAGCCTCATGTGCCATGGCGAGAAAGTCTAGGTGTTCAGCGGTTGAGATATAAGACGAGCCCAACCAGACGCCTGAACATGAAATTTGACGCTCAAAGAAGGAACAGGTCGACAACATCGGCGACATGTGCAAACATGCAGCCACTGGTTAGTGACACGGATAACGATTCATGAGGTAAGTACTGTATGTAAGAGGGAACATGATGACCAGCAAGTAAAAGCTGGAAGCTTGCATGTAGCTTTGACTGTAACTACATGTAGATAAGTATGAGTATGGCCCGCACGGTGTCACGTGTGGTACCCAACCTGTTGGCCGGTGACAAAGTCTGCATCCACATCGAATCCGAAGAAAACAGTTTAGCTAGGCCCGCCTTCTACGAGAGGAACTCTTGACGAAGAACAAGAAGATGTCGTTCTCGGCAAGTACATATACCACAAATTTCAGCGCCTAGATGCCCGAAGCTTCTTAGAGTGGTAGGTAGTCACATACACATCACTGATCGTGCGTAGATAAAGTCCACTCAAGAGACGATGAGAAATTATTCCCGTCGGCGTTCTGGGATTGAAGTCCGTGGTAGTAGTAGTCTATCTCAGGCAAACTAAACTTTTGGTATAATAAAGTATGCTACGCTGTTAAAAGAATGATTTCTGTTTACAGGTACGAAGCGTCAACCCACCACTCCTTCTTGAACCCCTCGCCGAGAAGTTC
Organism: Colletotrichum filicis; assembly: GCA_023376865.1. Classification (NCBI taxonomy): domain Eukaryota; kingdom Fungi; phylum Ascomycota; class Sordariomycetes; order Glomerellales; family Glomerellaceae; genus Colletotrichum; species Colletotrichum filicis. The sequence goes on along the minus strand of MOOC01000053.1, from coordinate 198,614 downwards.
GACGTCCTGAATAGCCTTGGTAAGCGTGGAGCTGAAGTTAGCCCTGACACCTGCCGCACCGGGACCCGTGTTCTCAAACTCCTTGAAGTAGACATTGGCCGTGCTCTGCGTCTTGTCCCAGATAGACCAGCCAACCGGCGCAACGACATCGCTCATCTCGCTGTGCTGGAAGACGACACGGGAGAACGGTCTCCACGGACGACCGAGGGTGACGGAGGCAGTTCCGCTGGTGCCAGTGATGTTGGCCTTGTTGAAGACGTAGAATGAAGTGTTGTTGGCTGCATCGCGGCCGTTGGCGGTGATGTAGCCTTTTCCGATGGTCTGAATGTCGCACTTCTCGAACCAGGCTGCGGCGCGCAGTCCAAAGATGAAATCGACGGCGCCGTTGATGAGGGTCTTTGCGTAGATCTGTCTACCCTCGTTGGCGTAGACGGTGTCCTGGTATCCGGTAATCTTGCAAGCATAGAAGCCGAGATTGGTCTTCTGTGCGCTGACAGCCAGCGCCATACCATTCTTGTCGGCCTGGCCAAAAGTGTTGGCAATGTTGAGGTTGTAAATCTTGATGTTATCACCCCAGAGGCGGAGAGTGGCGGTCTGGTCGTTGCTAGTGAGGTTGGCCATGGTGCGGGAGAGGTTGTTTGTGAGGGTGGCCTGATTATCGGCGTAGTCGCGGGAGTCGCAAGTGTATCCTTGGATGACGAGGTTGCCGAGGTAGTTGGGGATGCGGACCTGCTCGGTGTAGGTGCCGGGCATGATGAAGATGCTCTGATCGTCGGTGACGTTCTTCAGTGCGGCGACGGCGCTGTTAAGCGTGGGGTAGCTGTTAGGTTGCTTGCCGGAAGCATCGACGACCAGCGAGTTGGAAGAAGGGCGGGTTCTGGCGAACTTGCCATCGCAGTTCTTGCCACCGAGGCCGACGTCGAGGGAAACCTCGGCCGGAGCTGCGACGACTGCCACGGCGAATGTAAGAAGTTGGAGAAACGCAACCATCATGAAAGAGTGTATAGAAGAAGGTAAAGACAGAATAGAGTGGGCAGGGACGCTGTAACCTCAAAACATGGGGAAAGCCGCAGTGTATTTATTCACCAAGTAACTCTGGAAAACCCAGAACCGAAGCTCTGGGACAGATACCTTTTCCCTGGTCTGCTGGTCTTTCCAAAGGAGTTTTGCTATTGGGGCAGTACCATTTGGCTATTGGGGCAGTAATCTACTTTATTAGCCAATCAGAGCCTGCCTTCCGAACTCTAAATATTTTAGCCCCGCTGCACCTACCTACGGGCCACTAGGCGTAATTACCTACAGTCGCAATTACCTATAGTTATAATTACGTAAAGTAGCTACGGGTACGTATAGTTATAATTACCTACGGTCGCAATTTCTTATAATTATAATTACTTACTTAATTACTTATTTAATTATTTTTTTTAATAAGTAATTATAACCGTACGTGTTTGTAGTTGCTTTATATAATTAGGTAAGTATAATTATAAGTAAGTGCGACCGTAGGTAAGTGCGACCGTGGGTAAGTGCAACCGTGGGTAAGTACGACCGTAGGTAATTATAACTATACGTACCTATAGCTACCTTACGTAATTATAACCGTAGGTAATGACGCTAAGTAGCCCGTGGGCAGGTATAGCGGGTATAGGTGTGGGGTTATGGTCCGAGCTCTATGGCTGTGAGCCCTCATTGGTCTAAAAAGTGGATTACTGCCCCAATAGCCAAATGGTACTGCCCCAATAGCAAAACTCTTCCAAAGACCTCGTCCTTGCGCTCTAGTCGATTGCGTTCATCTGAAAGCCTTCGATAGGGTTACATCCAATTACACCAGCGGGACCACGGCACTTGGTGCAGGGAAGGGCTTGCATGCGGAGTGCAGGACGGAGACTTCAGATCGAACATTCCTCCAATGGCGTCTCCCGTGTCACTCGAAAGCTGCCAAGCACCCTTATTTAGTTTCCTTTCCTCCCGGGGCTCGTTGCGGCTCTTGGCTAACTAATCGTGAGGGGATCACGAGTCAAGCCTTAAGGAGGCGGCCAAGCTCCAAAATTATTTCTTTATTGGTGGACGTCCGCGGGTAAACGCTCTAGTGTTGCGCCACGTTTTCGAGATTTACCGCCTCGCTTCGAGTCTTTGACGGTGAACAGCAACAAACAAGATGCCAGTTTTGTTTTTTACCCCTCGTGTTGCTCACCGCGCAGTTATTGAGACTAAGCCCAAATTGCATTGCTCTGCAGCTCGGTTCAATGCTCGCAAACAGAAATCTCTCAGCAAGGTTTTTGCTATTTAAACGTTGGGCAGGTTTTCTCCGAGCTCGGTTTACCCTGCGGAAGGCGTGTGGTGCGGCCGCCCGCCGCGCAGATTCTCGGAAATGCGCAGTCGAACCAGTTTGCAAAGTTTATTTGATTATCACTTCCAAGGACTGGCACTGTTTTCTGATTTTTTCAGGGATAGTATCACCAACATTGTTCAAAGATGCCTTGGCGGACAGACCGGCAGCCGGTGGATACTATCTGAAACTCCCCTCAATTTGCACAAACAGATCGACATGGAGTTGACTCGATTATAGTACTCACGGCCTTTGAGTTTGCGTAGTAGTTTACCTGGTCAGCCCCTGAGAATAAACAACCTGGGCTGCGTTGTCAACCGCCGCTTGAGTGAAAATTGATTACCTGAACAGCAAAGACAAAGAAATGGCAATTTCCAATCGCAAACTCTATGAGAGGCGGTCAATGGAGACCAACTACAAGCGTCTAGCTCTTGCCCGACAAGCATTCAATATACGCGGGCCTTGTACTTTTCGTATTGAGGCTCTGATCTAGCCAACGACTCTAGCCTGCAGCATGCAATTAAATCTCCTTTTGGTAATCCCTTCCCCGGGCCCGACGCGCCGGGGATTATCGCCAGTTCCTATCCGGGGCCGCTGTACCCCTATCTCCCCGTCCCCAAATCAAGCCACGTAACAGTTAATATGTGTCGGTATTCTGGGTGCCGTGACTGACCACTTGACGGAACTACGGCCTGGCAGGCGATCCGGACAACGGCTCAAACTCGTTTGTCCCAGCCCGTTGGACACTCGGCAACGGGAACACTACACTAATGGGAGACACCATTCTCCCAGGCCGCCTTCTCCTCGCCATTCTCCGCCGCGATCTTGACCTATTCACATCCCACGATACTCGTGACCCGAGCTCACTCTCCGCGAAGCCGACATCGCTCAGGTTATCCAATTCCTCCAGCTCTCGCTCCACCCCGGGCGGCGGCTCCACCTTGAAAACGGCCTGAATGTCTCCGTGCGGGTTGAATCCACTGAAGCTCCAGTTCAGCAAAGACTGCGACCGTGCGCGACGGGGGTGAGCGAGGCGGCGGCGTTCCAGAGCGCTAATGATGAGGAGCGCTGGCGCGTTCAATATTCGGATGACAGCGATGTTGAGATCATGGAACGACCGCGGGCTGAGAACAGACTTAAGCGGGAGGAGAATCGCGATGGCCATCAAGTTGAACGGTGGGGGGTAAGCAAAGATTGAGTCGCTTTTCACACCGGCGAAGGTGAGTACAGCTCGTCGAAATTGGATCTCCGCAGGCGCGTCAGCGATGAGCTTTGAGAAGGTATTACTCAACAGCGCGACCAGGATCGTGAGGAAGAGGATATTGCCAAGAAATGCAAATGCAATCATCAGAGCTGGCCCCAGAATGGGGTGGAACTCATCAGAGCGGTCAATCCCAGTGCCATCCAAGCCGAACCACGTCCAGATGAGCCACTTGCAGGTATCGTACCAGTTTAAGGCAGGTTGACCGCTTCCGCTGGTCGCCGTTTCGTTGCTACCGATCAGCCATTGCAGGGACAGGAAGAAACCCATGAAGCACCATATTGAGATGAAGGTTAGGCGGGTGAAATCCTTCATCATGGCGTGCATGGCGATGAAAACAATATTGTCCGGCATGATCGTAAAGGCCACGCGGGTAAGTAGTACAGGAGCTGCCAAGCAGAGAATATGCACCCCGTAGCCGTCAGCGATGACGCCACCATACGCCAAGACGTCATACAACCGAGCGAAGATGTAGCAGCTGAATATGAAGCTGAACGTGATATCAAGAAAAGACCACAGAGTCTGTGAGTGGACTGCCCAGCCATGCTCAATGATTGCCGCGAACTCGTTAAGAGTCCACCCGGCCGTGTAGACGGCAAACAGACATTCCCATCCACTGATCGTAGGGCTACTCCGGTATACCATTGTCAAGAGATATAGGCCGACGAGGGTGACGAACTGGAATAGCTCAGTCACCTGTCTGATCCACGGTACGATGAGGCGTCTATCGTCTAGTAACGGTGCCCTATGTGGCTCGTATAGCGAAACCGAGGCATACTCGTAATGATCCGGGAGGATGTCGACAAACGACAGGGGGGTATAAGTGACGACCCCTTGCCAAACCGCGTCGACGAGCCTTTGGCAGGCTGAAGAACTCAGGAAGAGTTTGCTTTCGGAAATGATGGCCAGTTCCAAAGTCGTGAGCTTTCTCTCATGGCCGTCTCGGCGCTGAATAGGCCACTGGGCTTGCCTGCATTCGCTCTCAACTTCCTCGGGAGCACCTTGGAATGGGTCGAACCCTTCGACGAGGATATGTGCCAGGATGAGTAAGCCTATCTGGCCTGGGTGGTCTTCGTGATATCGACGTAGTACTCGACTTGCGACGAGTTCGCAGAGAGTCGCACGCGCAACATTAACAGTATGATGAGCGGTGCTAATGTGTTGTCTGAGAAACTGAATCCGATTGGCGAGGAGGCAGTACACTTTTACGGATCAGCTCTGCCGTCTTGGCTAGATCAAAGTTTACAAGCAATAAACATACCGACAGTTGGATCGTCGGGATCGTATAGGCGATCTACCAGAGGTCGGACAACCAATGAGTTCATCCTAGGCTCACGGAGCTGATCTAGGGTGTAGGGGTCATCTGGGATTATTGTTAGTGGAAATCGGCAATTGAGATAACGGCTACTCATACCAATGCTTGCAAGTACAAGTCGCCTGATTCTGTTTTTTTTTTCTCCATCAGCTACGGGTATTCCGATATGGGGGCAGCAAAAACCCTCAAACTTACCGGTGTATCGTAAAATACACGGAGGGCGGCACCTCAGTGCTCACGCTCACGCTGGCGGTGGCGCTGACAGAGACATGCTGCTCTGCCTCTAAATCGGGCTCGTCGTTGGCGTTGGCGGCACGCGTCATCGAATCTCCATCACCCCATGGTGACAGTGGTCGAGTCCAGTCAATCAAATCCGGGGTTCGGGGGCCCTCTCCTTCTTCCATCTGACGTTGGGGGAGTTGTAATAATGAGAGAACGTCTTGTTTACAGTGCTCAGTCACACTAAGGTCGTCCGGGACACCCTCTTCGTTATGTTTCCTGTTTGCCCAGCCACCCACAATCCTAGCCGATGCAGCTCCCCGCGTTGGTCCCAAGCTGTCGTGTTAAAGATCAGTGGTCTGCATGTTGTCGACTTGTTCAAAGAAGAATGTGAAAATATCGCATGCAATTATGCGCTCGGGCTGCCTCCCAGTGAGGGGTTTATCTACACATGTCCCCTGACTCGATCTGACTTAACACTAACGCGATCCGATCAGCAGCTTGCACTGCCACGCTCGTGCCGCCTGACGTAAATGGGATAAACGCCGCGGCATTTCTGGTTGACCGACAACTCTAAATTTCTTCACCGAGGTGAGGCGCTTTAAGCTTAGATAACCAGGATGAGATGAGATCAGATGTCTCACCACGTGCTCACCCTCAACAACACCCATCTTTCCAGCAAGCCACACACGGCTAGATAGGTGATTCTTCAACATTACGCATGTACTTTCATACATAGGCCGTTGGCACACGATCGTAAGGCACATAATGAGCTCCTAGTCCTCAAGGGTCACGACGAGCTCTTACAATACAAGACCAAAAAGGTGACTTGCAACCTCTTCAGGCCGTAGCGCAAAAGGTATCTGAAAGGGACGAGACTCGAACTCGCGCGGGTTGCCCCACCAGGAAACAGATGTTAAGCTGACCTTAACCTGGCGCCATAACCAACTCGGCCACCCTTCCATGATTTCATGGTCGAAGAACCTGTGATTGTTGAGGTTGACGGCGAAAATTTGTGAATATGGAGCTTGAGGTATCAGGGCAAGCCCTCAGATATGCTGATTTGACGATGCTCGTGGAAGCGGAGATGGGTTTGCTGTAACCCTGTCCCTAGCCCGTAGTGCTGTGGATACTTACCTACTCAGTAAAACTACTGGTTAGCCCCCAAAGGTACTCCGCAACAAGATACGTCTAGCTAATCGCTTGAAGTCTATATCGGTACGGCTCACTACTCACTTGTTCTTTTGAGAAGCCTTGACTGGGGCTACAGTTGGTGTTTTGCATCACTGAGATCTACATGTCGGGTGTGGATCAGACGCCCTACGTTGGGTGTTAAGGATGCAAATCATGTAATAGTCACGGACGTTTAAGGCCGTGCCTATTTCCCGCCTGCTCATTATAGCTTTACGCTTGATGTTTACCTATGAAAAGCTTCCAAAGTGACTTGGACCGTTCTGTCAATGGCAGTTGGTAGAGTACAAGAGTGACTTCATTTTACAGCAAAGGCTCAGACAGCGTTGACTTTGGCACGGCTTGAGGGCATCATGCGCCAAATCAGACAGTAACGATAGGTGACTCTTCCTAGAGTCACTGAAGACTACGTTTGACGATGTTGCCTATTTTACTTGAAAAGAAAAACACAAAGCATTTAAAGAGTGGCTGAAAAAATCGAATAGAACCCCAAGCTGCAGGTGTGCAAGTTCTGCACGTAGAATTGCAAGTATTAGTTTACCAACAAAGTACCCAGTGTAAGTAACCTTGCCCAAAGTTCATGGAAAGACATGAGATCAGACCTCATTGATTTGAATTATTTCCTTTGTCCAAGCCTCGGCGCCTGCAGGCTGGTTTTTTAGTGAGGGCTGCTGCCTCGAGATTCATGTAATCATGGACTTGAACTCAATCACTGAAAGGAACCTCTACGCTCAAGTGCCCTCATCTCGTTGAAAACCACCATTCGTAGGTAGGATACTACTAATTCCCGAGGAGCTCATCAAGCCAATTGGCTGCCATCGAAAAAGGGTATTGGTGACTAATATCATGAGACAAGATAAGGGAGTGATCGGCAATAAGGGTACAAGTAGACAATGGACATAGTATGATCCTTCGGGTAGTAGTAGGGCGTGTCGGCTAACGATGCCGGAGTTGTTGGTTGCAGCCCGGACATTCGAATTTGATAAGATACAACTTGCTGCACGCTCAAGATAAGATATGGCTGATATGCAACTTTCCCCGATGCATGCTCCAATCACAAGGATGCCCCCATTGAGCTGCAGGGTGCATAATCACCCCCATTCTCGGCGCAAGAGTGGGTGAAGATGAGCACCTTATATCAAGCCTTCAAGGAAGCAATTTGGAGGTCATACCAGTCGGTGTTTGGTCTTACCAGACGTATTGCGCACATCCGAAGGTGGCAGGGGCACTATCGCACTTCAGAAACACATTGAGCTTACCGTCCAATATCGACAACAATGGCGATCGAAAGCGAAACACCAGCCAAATCTGACGAGGACCTTAAGCGCGAATCCTCTGATGACGTCGAGGCCTCTTCACTGCATTCCCCCCAGAATGGCAGCAGCGTGGTGGTTGACCCTGAAGGGGAGCGATCTTATGGTAAGCTCTTGTCAAGGACATCATCGTTTGGGTTGACGCTGACATTATGCCGCTTTTAGTGAGAAAGCTTGACTTCTATCTGTTGCCGTATCTCTCTCTTATGTACTTCTTCAATGCGGTCGACCGCTCCAACTTGGGCAACGCCAAAACCGACGGAATTGAGAAAGATCTCAACTTCAAAGGGAACGAGTACAGTCTGCTCATTCTTCTCTTCTACATCCCTTTCGGAACCTTGGATCTTCCGCTCAATCTCCTCACAAAGAAGTTCTCTGCAAGATGGGTCTTACCGACGCTGATGGTGGTCTGGGGCGGCATCGCAACCGTCCAAATCGCATCGAAGAACTTCGCTGGGATCCTGGTACTCCGACTAATTCTCGGCGCATGCGAAGCCGGCTTCTTCGCCGGCGTAGTATTCTACTTCACATTATTCTACAAGCGATCCGAGCTCGGCTTTCGCGTCGCCATCTTCTTCGGCAGCGCTCTCCTAGCCGCAGCCTTCAGCGGCCTCATTTCCTATGGTGTCTTCCAGATCGAAGGCACTAAACTCCAAGGCTGGCAATGGCTTATGCTCATTGAAGGCGTTCTGACCGTACTCGTCGGTGTCGTAGCCTTTTGGTGGCTGCCAGCTTCTCCAGCAACCGCCTGGTTTCTCAACGACAGAGAGAAGGCCGCAGCTCTAGCCAGGACCCTTCGCGATGGCTCCAATAAAGTGGACTCCAAGTTTGACTGGAAAGAGTGTTTTACGCTATGGAAGGATTGGAAATTTGTTTTCTGGCTTTCCATCGCGTTCAACTATCCCGTCGCCTTTGCCACGACGTCCAACTTTTTGCCCCAGATTGTACAGCGTCTCGGCTACAGCGTCGTCAAAACGAATCTCTGGACCGTTGCCCCAAACGCTGTTGGTTTTGTGGTACTTCTGGCAACAGCATACTCCTCCGACTACTTCCACGAACGGACGTTTCACATCGTCGGTGCCTTGGCAACCTCTTTAGTCGGCATGGTCATTCTCATCGCAATCGACGTTTTGGAAAACCGTGAACTGGCTTACTTTGCCTGCTTCCTCATGGCTGCAGGGGCGTATACACCTTCATGCCTGGTTCAATCATGGCACAATAACAACAATTTGAACGAGAACAGCCGCGCTGCCACGACAGGTTTGCTTGTAGGTCTGGGTAACTTTGCTGGAATCTTATCGGCTGCAACATTCCGGACCGAATATGCACCCAAGTACATTCCTACTCTCATTGTTACCTGCTGCTGCAACGTGTTGGCGATGGCATCGGCGTTGATCCTCGGCGGCTGGATGAAATTGGAGAACCGGCGAAGGAACAAGGCCCAGGGTGTCAACCTTCAAGCTCAGGATGTCGATACATCAGAGCTGCATGACGGCGAGAAATCGCCCAAATTTCGATTTTTCACTTGAAGTAGTGCTGCTGTAGACTTTTCATTACTAGCAGAAAAAGCCAACCTCAAATCCATTGATCCTTCAATAATATTCACAATTGTAGGCCGAGACCCATCTCCTTAAAGTCTGTCAATATTCTGATATCCCACACGTCAGGTGGATTGACATGGCAATTTGAGCTGATGAGGCCATCCAGGCGTTGAACACAATCATGGGCATGAGCTCTTTACCACGTTCTGGAAAGTGATGGTCAGAGGATCATCATCCTACCTATCGGCAAAGATCCGATTAACTATTCCCCCAACGGACTTGAGCTAACGTGCGGGATTTCGCGAGTGGGGGAACATTAGCCAGCGGGGAAAATCCACTTGTAAGCCGCCGTTACGAATTACGACAAGGTCGCAAACCCCGGATTCATCCGGCTGGCCTATCGGGCCTGCATATCAAAACTGGAGACAGCCGGCCGACCAGATAGGAGAATGTAAGTTTATCGTGGACTTTGGGCTCGGTACAATGTGAGGTGCATTTATCTTTATGCTCTCTGGACAGGTCTTTGTCTTCAACATCATTCTCCTTATCTTCATCGTCATCCTATCAGCAATCATGGCCGTACTCAATATCGTCGAAGCCTCAATCGAAGAATTACAGAATGCTTTGAACAGCGGTTCAATTACCAGCGTCGAGCTTGTAACGCGTTTGCTTCGCCGGATCAGCACTTACGACTGTCGAGGCCCTACCCTAAATTCGATTCCGATCCTTAACAATGACCTTTTCGAACAAGCTGCCAAGTCTGATGACCGAAGGGCATCTGGCGAGAAAGTCAGGCCCCTGGAAGGGATACCTTATACGGTCAAAGACAGCTACAAAGTCAAAGGAATGGTAGCCGCTGCAGGATCTCCTGCTTTCGAACATCTAATTTCCAACGAAGACGCTTTTCTTGTGAAGCTCATTCAAGATGCTGGCGGGGTGCTCATTGGCCGGACAAACATGCCTGCAATGGCTTGCGGCGGCATGCAGAGGGGCATCTGGGGAAGAGCCGAGAATCCTTACAACCCAGACTATCTGGCTGCAGCATTTGCTTCAGGTTCATCCAACGGATCGGCTGTTTCTACAGCAGCATCGTTCGCAGCTTTTGGGCTTGGAGGCGAGACGGTCTCATCTGGCAGATCGCCTGCTTCCAACAATGCCCTTATCGCTTACACTCCCTCGAGGACCTTTCTATCAAATCGCGGCAGTTGGCCTTTGTATCCAACATGCGACGTACCAGTGCCTCATACAAGAAGCATGAAGGATATGTTAACTCTTCTGGATGTTATTACTGCACCTGATCCAGTTGCCAAAGGCGATCTCTGGCGAGAGCAGAGAAGCGTCCAGTTACCGCAATCTTGGGAGGACCGGCCTGAGAGCTTCAAAACCCTTGGCTCGTCAGACTCATTGTCTGGACTGGTTATTGCTGTGCCAGAAATCTTCCTTGGTGGACCGGTTCCCGAAGGAGCAAAGCCTATTCAGACGAGCCCGGCAGTTGTTGAATTGTGGAAGCAAGCACGAAAGGATCTTGAGTCACTTGGCGCGAAGATTGTCATGGTTTCCGACTTTCCGCCTTTGACAGCTTACGAAAATGATAACCTTCTGCCGGAGAGATGTCCGCGAAGGCCGGCGGACTGGCATGCTACTGAGAGAGGAGCATTAGTAGCACATACTTGGAACAACTTCCTTCGAGACTTCAATGATTCAAAGCTCCCGGATATCTCTGCAGTGGACGCATCGAGGATCTATCCAGACAGTATGAGGACTGGGCCGGAACTACAACACTTCGAGAAGCCTAACGCGATTCAGTACCATCGGCTGGCCGAATACGCCAGCAAAGGGAGTATTTTTGATGTAGAAGGTCTGGATCAAGCTCTCAAAGCTTTGGAGGGCATGCGAAAGGTTCTTCTTGAGGACTGGCTCACGGAAGTCGGCTGCGATTGCGTTGTCTTTCCCGCTGCTGGCGATGTGGGACCTGCCAACGCAGACTCAGACTTTGAGGGGGCATCGCTGGCTTGGCAGAATGGCGTCCACTACAGCAACGGAAACAGAGCCATTCGACATCTCGGCATACCTACCGTCTCAGTTCCTATGGGCATCCTGAGAGACAAGCGTGTGCCCATGAACCTCACGTTCGCTGGCAGAGCTTATGATGATGTCCAACTTCTGAGATGGGCGAACGCTTTCGAAATAAGAACAAAACATCGCAGTCCTCCGCTACATACGCCATATCTTGAATCTGATCTTCTTCAACTTTCAAACAACAAGAAGAACAAATCGCCGAGGCCAAAGCTAATTATAAGCACGTTCACGACGGTGCCAGCATCTGATGACACTAACCCGCTGTTGGCTGATATTCTTGTCGAAGGATCCGTGACAATGAGTGCGCCAATGGAAGATTTGCCGGAAATTGAGATTACCATTGACGCACAAACACTTCATCCAAGTTGCATCGACATACAGAGACAGTCCCAGTCTGTAGAGGGACAGTTGGTATTCTCATTCAGGTTCAGAAAGAAAACTTCAAAGCCTCCCACAAAACAGGGTTCAGACATGACGCTGGCTCCAGTTGCTCGAGACAAGATTATGGTGGTGGTTCTAGCAAAGGCTCCAGCAAAGGGTAGCCCATCAGGCTGGATGGGGCTGATTTAGATGCACCTCCAGCAAATGCTCGCAGAATCGAGCGTGGCTAGATATGATAGATCTCACAGTTCTGACAATGCAGCAGCCATGCACTGTTTTCAAATTAGTTTGCGTATTTAATCCAAGTGATGATTGAAAGGCGCTTGGTTTGGGGCCATATTGTTCTATTTAGGCAAAGCCCTAGCCCCAGTAAGGTAAGTAGATGAAATCTCTTTCCTACACAGTGATTGTTGCGCCGTGTACTTGACAGCACAATGATGAGTTTACACCTCAGCTTCTAAGACGTTTGTTAGATTAGAATAGAAGGCCATGTCAGAAGGGAAACACGATGAATTCTACAATGTTGAGATGCTTTGCGTCTACCGCCTACGGGTAGGAACCCCTACGGGTACAGACCAATAGCCCTACCTCAGTGTCAATCATTTCTTACCAAACAAGCAGATTACCTTTCACCCTTTTTCCTCGTCATGATATACTTTCGATCGACGTGCTTCTCTGAAGCCGCTCTTCACTGACTTGCTGTATCTCCTAGACCGCGACTGCTCTCAGAATTTCAGCAAAGCGATCTGAAGATATTGGCGTCGGTTGAAACTTCTCTTTGCCATCTCTGACTAGTCTGTGCAGTTCTGCTTCAGAATACCATTCTTTCCTGTGCTTCTTGGGATTTAGATCTTCGGATGGCCAAGGTTGTGTGCCATCGCTGCCTATGTAGCCAACCAGCTGTGGTCGTCGGTTTGCCAGGGTTGAGGAGTTTGGATTGAAGTCATGTTCGCCAGTGGTGTACCCATGTGCTGTGCGAAACATTGTATCATTTACCTTGTACGACGTGGTCACATGCCATCTATCCGTCCTGTAAGCAGGCTTACCACTTGGCCGAAAGCCGGCTTTGGTTGTTTTGTGCAAATGAGACCTAACCCAAAGAAAGCAGTGATGAGCAAAGGTTTAAATCAGTGATAGACAATTCTGAAGTAAAAATGCACATACCTGATGAGAAGAGATCGCACTTGATTTTGATTCAAGAGTGCTGTCTTCCAGTGAGCTTTGAGTAAATCAAGAGGATGTTGACTATCCAAAAGACCCGGTTTGTTGATTTTCCAGATCACTTCAACATATCCCTTGGGAGGACTGATACCTGACATTGTGTTGGTTTTCTTTTAGTCTTAAATTTGTGGTGTTTGTAGCCTGGCTGCTGCAATTACCGTTGGTGGAGTGTCGATGTGCGTGATGCTCTATAATAAGAAAGTACTTGGAACTACGAGCAATAATTGAGACTTATAGTTATTCTTCAGTATCATCTGTATTCCGTAGAGACTAAGAAAGGCTCTTCTAGGATAGTTAGGTAGTCCTGAAATGCTAATAAAGATGATCGATCGGAATTAGAGACCACTAAGTTTCATATCCAAGAAGATGAAAGAAGGTCTCTGGCTTACCGACAACGACTCCTTCTCATGCCTTCTGTATAGAATCTGTAGCTAAATTTTCATTGTTACATTTCAGATAATCACAAATGCAGTGACTTTCAGTGAGGACGATGTTGTGGTAGATGTTTTGTATACATGTATTGATGATAACCCATTCATAAATCGGCCACCAGAAGTCGCATTCGTCCTTTTGTTTCGCTGGTATCTTGAAACTCAGAGTGTCTTACTTTGATCGGTCTAACCACCCAGATTGAAAGCCACCTAATGCAGTCCGTTGGCCACAGTGCTTTGCCCTGCCTTATCTTTCTACGTGAGAGATTGCTCCTTGTTTCTATTTTCACACATTCACACCCGCGCTTTCAGTCCATTGTGCTAAACATATAGAATAACGCAGGGGCCTTAAGCCTAGGGATATTAGCAGCAACAAACAGTCCGTCTTTGTGCCCGCTTTGACAGTATTATCACGCACATGTTTGAGGTCGGCACTCCTTGTCGTAGTCATTCTGTTGCCTTCGGTCACTTTACTTGGAATCTATGTCATAAACCCCAGGACACCCGTTTATGTTGTTCGCTTCAATCTCTTGCCAGTGTTCATCTTTTATGTCTACTTTACCCATTCTACCACTGAGAAAATATTCAACGACAAGATCGCATTCTCCAAACTTTGACATCAAGCTTTTCGACATGGGGCTCATATGGGACCTCTTCCACCTCAATCGAGAATCTAAAACTGCAGTCATCAAGTACATCAAAGCCGTCGTAGCTGAGCAACAAAGTCAACCGTTGACCGAAGAACAACGAGACAATCTTTCGTATCAGTACTGGGACAATGAGGAGCCTGAAGAGCCGTACATGGCCTACGAAGAGGGTATGTTTCATCCTGTTCAACTTGGCGATCAGCTTGGAAATGGCAAGTACATTATTGTGAACAAACTTGGAGACGGCTCCTTCTCCACAGTGTGGCTTGCACATAGCACCAAGACAGGAAAGAAGGTTGCTGTGAAGATCTGTGCCTCGGAAAGTGAGAGTTCATCGAAGGGTGACGAGATGAGAATCTCAAGGATGCTTCGAGACGACTCGTCCCATCCTGGCCATCGCGTCATAGGCTACTACAACGACATTTTTCTTCACCATGGGCCCAATGGTACCCACGAATGTCTTGTTAGCGAGCCAACACGTGCCACGATAGCGGAGAGCAAATTCAGAGGATTCGTATTCCCTACTGAGATTGCACGAGCTTTGGCGGCACAACTGGTGCTCGGGGTTGCATACATTCACTCAAAGCATATTGTGCATGGTGGTAAGTTCTCAGTTCCAATCTAACACGTCAAATACACATAAGGCTGACCATGAGGATATTGCTGAAGATCTCCACGGAGGGAATGTGATGCTAGCTATGCCGGCTGGCGAGTTCGCTTGCCTGACAGTGAAAGAAATCTATGAGAAATACGGGAAGCCAATTATCTTGCCGATGGATCTTTGTGTGGAGGCTACCGATTTCCATGAAGAATACCCTCTGCCAAAGAACGCGCCCCCATACATGCTATGGAAGATGTTTCTCACGCAGGACTGTGACGACCTGGAACTGTCGGAAGCACGGGCACAGATCAAGGATTTTGGTGAATCATGGCAACCGGAGCTAGTGACGCGGTACGAACTCAACACGCCCGAGCCATATCGGGCCCCCGAATCGATGATCGCCAAGAAGCTGCAATTGCCCATCAGCTATCCCGCTGATGTCTGGGCACTGGGATGCTTTGTCTTCGAGCTTTACGGCAGGATGGACATCTTCGGGACATACTTTCCTGGTTACGATGGTGTCTTTGCCACAATGGTCCATTGTATGGGCAAACCCCCGGCATCGTGGTGGGACGCCTGGGAAAAGCGCGAGAAGTACATTGACGATAATTGCAACTACGTCAGAAAGGGCAAGTCGGATCCGACACCTGCGGAGCCGGACACAATCAAACTACGAGTGCTGGAGCAGATCCCTGACCACAGAGCCATGGACAGGTTTCCTGAAGAGAAGACTTTTGTGCCTGAGGAGGAGTTACAGGACCTGGCAGCGATGTTGATGCGGATCTTCCGTTGGGAGCCCGAAGACAGGGTGACAGCAGAAGAGCTAATCAGCGACCCATGGATGCAGAAATGGGGCATTCCGGCGAAGGAAGCCATGGAGGTGGCTTACGAGAAGAGGCGCAAGGAGCACGAGAAGCCCCCGTTCTTGTCGAAGTCGGTGGCCGTTGGTTTAGCGGTCGGCGCTTTTGACAGACCGGCCTACATTCTGTCTCTATTGTCTCCAATTTCTTGGTGGCGCAATCTGAAGTGGGCTTTGGGGGCATGAGACGCTCGGCTTGTGTTTATCTTCTGTGCCGTGTCTTGGCGAGAGGAAATTTGGCAGAAATGAAGGGAAACGGTTGGAGTGCTGGCGTTACCTGTGGGTACGGATCATTTGTAAATCGCATTAAGATTGCACATGCGGATGCCATCCCATTGGCGTACTTGGTCACTAAAGATAGTGGAATACCTCTGCAACAAAACGGCGCCGCTGGCCGCTTGAAGACTTTTCAACTCAAACTCATTGTAGTCTGGAACCCACGACATATTGAATAGAAGTTTTCATCAATCAAATCAGCCACTTTGTGATTTGATCATTGTCATGGCAAGGCAAGCCTCGCGTTCAAGGGGAGTGCATTTCTAGTGCAATCTATTCGTGATTGGTGGCTTTGTTGGGGTTGAAGAGCCTAAGTATACGAAGCATGTTGCTCGAATTCGACCTCCTTGGTGAGCCGAGCGCGGAATTGCGCCGACGTAGCTCACATTAGACGCAATATGATCCGCGGTCTAGGAGCCGAGACGAACCGATCATCTCATACCCGCGAAGTTTCCTCAAACGCAAACCGAGGTCCCGGAAACGAGAGAATACCTCAAACCCCCACACTTCAGTGAAGCTACGGGAAGGCTGCATTCCTGGCGCGTGGCTTGAGGTTTGCGGGGTAATTTAATTAGTGGTAGAGCCAAGTGTCGAGGCGTGTCTTGTCAGGAACTTCTGTCAAAATGTGCACAAGCGATCCAAAACGCCACATTGCGAACTGTTGTTTTCGACGCAAAGTTGCTCTCAGCCAAACGCAGGTGTGTGGGGGAGAGCTCCGGGCATCCGGCGGCGTCCGCCTTTGGTTCCTAAGTCCGGTTGTCTCTGTCTCATCTGCATGACCCTACATCCACCTGCAGCATCCATCGGACCGAGAACAATCTAACCGGTCGTCGCAGTCGTACTCTGCTATTCAGTCCAACAGGCAACAAGTTCGAGTCAACCAGGAAGACGAATTGTGACTACGCAGCAGACAATATTACTCACACTTCCTGCATCGGCGGACGGAGTGGATCAGAACCAAGTCCGACCCGGAGCCGGGGTGGAGTTGTGAAGCTACGAATGAGAATTTACGGGGCAAATTTTTAAGATTTGATGATCCCAGAGTGAGCTCGAATTCAGGCTCGGGTAACTCCCGCGAAAGCCATCTGGAGAATAAGAGTTTGCTTACGGATGCCGACTCTCCCAGGCATATGAGAGGTTCGCTTCGGATACGAGACGCCGTCTCTCGTTGACGGCCGTCAGTTGGTATTATTCAGCTTCCCACATGACGCCGATGCCCGTTCCGCGTGGCTCTAGCCCTCAAAGGGCTGCACAAAGGTGCATATTATTGGGAAGCCGCTTGCTTGCTTCGCACCAAGAGGAAACGCGGGGTTCGGGTGGGAGGTTGGGGCGACAAGCAGGGAAGCCAAGCAGCCCCAGCAAAGCAGCAAGGGATGATCAATACCCATTGCAAACCCCCATCCCTGCTCGATGCTACCGCTGCCGGTCTACTCCAACCCGGGCCTAGACTCGCGTTGGTGCCGTCCTTTTCGAGGACAGTCTGTGGAGTCGGGAGGATCACCGACCCTGTCGTGAGTGTGAGTCGTCGCGCCGAGGTCGGGCGCAAGAAAGAAAAAAAGTAACTGAGTGAGTGACCTTGCTAGACAGAAACCGTCGTGGAGGAGAAAGAATAGGTGACGAAATATAAGCTGACGGCCACCCTGAGAGATCTCCGGGTCCGTCTGGTCTCTCTTCCGCTGTACCCCTAAAGTTTCTGTTTCCCCTGCTCCATTGCCGAGTTTTGTGTCCGCGAGGCCGTCCTTGCTGGTTGGAGAGTTCTACTTTCGTCAATCTTACCAACACTCCGGGGCCATTGAGCTCAATCGACCCCCAAGATGCAGTTCGACAAGGAGAACAAGGCCGCAGAGTCGCCGTCGCGCTCCCTTGACCATGCGACAGACCTGGATCGACCGGTCTATGGCGATGATGCCCCCATCGAATGCCCCCCTCACACGACAGAGGCGAAGCTCATCACCAAGATCGACTTCCGCGTCATCCCATTCCTGTGTGTCATGTACCTTCTGGCCTTCCTCGGTAAGCTCTCCCCTGCTCTCAAGCTGCCGGGACTCGACAGCAGCCATCGCTCGAAGCCTTCGCAATTGCCTGCATACTGACCAGAAACGCAACGCAATAGATCGCGTAAATATCGCCAACGCCAATGTCTTCGGACTGTCAAAAGAGCTCGAGCTGGACGGTACACTGTACAACAACGCGCTCGTCGTCTTCTTCGTGCCATACATCCTCCTCGAGATCCCCTCCAACATTCTCCTGAAGAAGTTTAAGCCCCATGTCTGGCTCAGCATCAACATGTTTGGCTTCGGCCTTGTCACCATGCTCCAGGGCTTCGTACAGAACTATGCTGGCCTCTGCACGACGCGTTTCTTCCTCGGTGTCTTTGAGACGGGCATGTTTCCGGGAGGTATGCGACCATCAGCCGCCCTTTGACCGATGCCTTTCGTCCACGGAGCTAACCAATATCTCTTTTTTTCAGCGTTCTACCTCATCGGCATGTGGTACCGTCGCCACGAAGCTCAGCGCCGCTACTCCTTCTTCTTCAACAGCACCACCCTCGCCGGCGCATTCGGCGGTCTCCTTGCTGCAGCGATCGGAAAAATGAGCGGCGTCCGTGGCTACGCCGGCTGGCGCTGGATCTTTATTCTCGAAGGCCTCCTAACTGTCGTCGTCAGCGTCTTCTTCTTTTTCTGGCTGCCTGATTTCCCAGAGGACGTGAAGTGGCTCAGCGAAGACGAGAAGGCCTTTGTGTCGGCACGCTTGCGCGCGGACCAGGGCCGCTCTGCCGTTGAGCGCAAGATTACCTTCCGCGACGTCGGACGCATCTTCAAGGACTACAAGGTCATTGTCGGAGGCTTCATGTACTTTGGCCTCATCGTTCCGGCGTACGGGTATGCCTACTTCGCACCGGGTATCATCCAGACCTACGGATACGACAGTATCCAGACGCAGCTGCACAGCGTGCCACCCTGGGTTGTGGCTTTTGGCTTCTCGATGATCATTGCCTTCATCTCAGATAAGACGCGGCACCGGTTTGGATTCGCAATCTTTGCTATCTGTGTGGCAATCGCTGGGTTCGCCATCTTGATTTCTGTTCACAACAACACGTCTGTACAGTATGCGGCGCTGTTCCTTGTCGCAATGGGCGCGTACACCGCCATGCCAATGTAAGTCCAACCAACGCATTCTGCATCCTCTGTAGATGTGATTAGAACTGCGTGCTAACTTTAGCCTTCCAGTATTGTTTGTTGGTTCAACATGAACCTGGGTGGCCACCACCGACGTTCTATCGGCAGTGCTTGGCAGGTTGGTTTCGGCAACATCGGCGGTATCATTGCTGTGTTCGCTTTTCTGAAGAAGGATGCGCCAAAGTACATCCCTGGCTACAGCATCAGTATCGCTTTTGTTATCCTCAGCGGCCTTGCATGTTTGGTGTATGCGATTGGCTGCTGGTCTGCAAACAGGCACAGAGATCGCACCGCGGCGGAGTCATCGTTGACGGAAGACGAGAAGATGGAGCTCGGAGATATGTCTCCTGATTACAGATATTTGCTGTAGACATCTATCTCGAGATAAAGTAGGAGTTGCCTTGATGGTTGACCTGCATAATGAAAATAATTCCTCTGCATAAAATACTTATGCTACCCCGCCGTTTCGATGCATCAACATCCGGTCCTAACTAGGACCTACGTGTTACTGCTCACAACAGCCAGCACTCTTTTGTTAAATCATTTCGGGTACTGATAGGCCGCAACCTTAGAGCAAGCTCTCCAACTCCACGACCTTCGTCGCCTTCAATTCATCTTTGGGCCATGTTGTTGCAGTAGAATTGAACTGTTGGCCCCTTCTAATTTTGATCTACATCGCATACGCATTCCCTTAAGCATTGTGCATGTCTATGCAAGGGTGGCTTTCCGATTTTCAACAGCTTTTAATCACCATCATCACCCCTCTCGAGGTGTTGAACACATGCGAAAGCAAGGAACAGTCGCAATCACCAACCAGTCACCAACATATGGGGCATTGTTGGACGTGATCCGCCCGATGGCACACATCCCATTGGACCATCAGGCGCTCTCCAAGGGGCCGTTTGCCGGGGCATTTATCAATTCAGGGGGGCTGCATGCGGCGTAATACTGTTGGTCCAACAAACATGCAGAGTTGAGTAAGGCTATTCCGCACCCACGCAAAAGCTATCCCGCACCCATACTAGGCCCGCTCGGGGAAATAGTAAGTAGAATTAAGTAGTCGCTATACTAAGTAGCTCTAGCTAATTCTAGTAACTAAGTTACCTATATATTAGCCTAGGTAATGCGATTATATAATTATTATAGTACTTTTTTATTAATTATATTTAGATATTTTTATATAAATTTAACTACTTAATTCTTATTTTTTTATATTTCCCTTAAGCTTTTTTTAATAAATTTAATAAATAATTTAATTAACGACTTTTTTATAAAGGTTTAGCTATATTAATAAGACCTTAGTTATAAAGTAAATAAGCTAAAGTTAAGGAAGTAATAAGACGGCTCCTTATTTTATTTAGATCTTATATATAAATATAGTAATTAGCTATGGCCGTTAGTAACTAAGTAGTGGTAAATAATAACGTTAAAAACGGGCTACCCGTAGAGGGCTTGTATATACTAATAACCTAACCTATAGGATAGGTATAGGGTAAGTATAATATATAATAAGTATAATTATAAATTATTAATAATAAAATCGTACTCATTAAGCCGGGTTTTTTATAAACTAAGTTAATAAGAGCTTAGTAAAAAGATAGTTAATATAAAAGTAGAGTTATTATTAATAACTAGAAGACTTACTTTTATTTATATTATTACTAAAATTTATAATTCTATAAGTATACTCGTTAAATAGCGCAACGTTAAAAATACTTAGTAAAAGCTATAGTAAGAGAAGTACGGCCCGCTCTCTTTAATATAGATCTTTTTATAAGCGCTTAATAAGAACGACGATATAGTATTTTTAATAATTTACCATAGCCCTATAATAAGTAAAATTAATAGCGTATTTTAAACGTATATATAGTACTTTAAAATATAAAAAAGGAACCCTAAATTACTTATAATAGATAATATTTATAAAGTAAGTAATTATATAGTTAGAAGTTATTAAGATTTATTAAAAAAATAAGTTAACTACTTTAATATACTACTTTTTTAAGTTAATAATACGATTTTTGTTTATATTATATTTAACGCGGCCTTTTATTTTATATTAAGTAAAGATATAAAAACCTTTAAATAAGTACTAAGCTAATTAAAATTAGTATATAAAAAAAGAGAAATTCCGTAGCTAAAATTAATTATCATAGACTTTAATAATATATTAAAAAAGGTAGTAAGGGTAGTATTTCTAAATATACTATAGTAAATCTACCTCTAATATATTTTTAAAAATATAGTATTAAATATTAAGTAGAAGTAGGATAGTATATATAAAGAGGAATCCGTAGCTACTTAGAATTCTTACGAAGCTACTTTTTAGCTTTATATATTAATATTAGAAAATCTATTACTTAGTATTAAAAATAATCCTTTTTATAGGGTACTAAAGTAATTAAAAAGCTCTAGTTAACTTAATTTTATTAGCATAGAATTAGCAAATCTTCGGGAGGTAATTAACTAAGTAGAGATTATAAAAAGTAAGGATCTTATAGCTAGCCCGCTAAGTTAATTTTTAACTTACGAATTACTTTAACTAACGTAGCTTATTAATAAAAATTATTTATCCTTAATTAATTTATTAATTCTACTACCTCCGCAGCCCTTAATTATATTAAATTTATAGTTAAATTCGTATAAGTAGATACTTAATAGAATTTTTAAGGCTTAGTATGCGTATATTTATATTAAAACCGAAGAGGATTTTAATTATTATTAAGCTATACTTTATAAAATTTTCGATTTTATATAACTACGAATAGTTTTATATCTCGAGGCCGTTTATTTACCTTTTTATAAGTAATTTTATACTTATTATGTTAGTTATTTATGGAATTATAGTTTTAAAGTTACGTTATATATAGAGTTTACTTATTATAAGTTAAAGTCGTACTTATATAATCAGCTCTTTAACTTTTATAATCTTTAATTTACTATTATTAAAATAATTTATATAAAAGAACTACGATTTAAAAAAGAAGTAAGTAAATAAAAATATTATATTAAAGTAGGCTATAGTAATATATTAATAATAAGGAATTTTTTATTAATAATCTCTTTTTAAGTACTCGATTAAATCTAGTATTAATTATATATTACTAATAAGGTTTTTTATAACTAGTTTTATACAAAGCGCCTACCTCTTTATACTAATACCTTCTCGAGCTAATAGGGCCTACCGTATTACTATAACCTCCTTAACCGTCTAAAGTTAAGTAACCTAGCTCGGTTATTTATAAGAGACGACGTTAACTATTATTAGTAATTAAATTAGGATTTAGTACGTTAGTATTAATCTTTTTATTAAAAAAACGTTAACTAACTTTTTTTACCCTATTTTAACTTATAATTATTACTCTTTATAAAGCTACTTATAAAGCTAACTTAGAAATAATTAAGTTATGTATTAATTATTAATAATCTACCCCGATTATTACTAATAATAATACCCTCTATAGTAGGCTTACTATACCCTTCTAAGGTTAGAATATTACCCTTAACTTACGTAATAATTCTATTTTAAAAGAGCCCTTTACTTTTAAGTATAACTTATTATTATATTAAAGTACTACCCCTACTCCTATATTAGCCCTTATATAGCTATAAAAAAAGTAAAAGATTATTACTAAGGCTATTAATAAGTAGTTAGCTAGTATACTACGAGATACTATTATTTTTACTATTAATACCTAATTTAACTCACGGCTTAGTAAGTTAATTACTAAAATAATAAGGCTTTAGTAGCCTTAACTACTACCGTAGTACTTTCTTTAGTAATCTTACTACCCTTATAACGTACCCTTTTTATTAAATTAATAATAGTACTACTATTTCGTAGCCTCGTTAATACCTCTACTATAGCTATAATTAGGGTAATTAGGCTAATAGTATAGTAAGTAATAGGGGGGTAGTTAGTAAAATTAGCCTAGCCCGAGCCTAGGTAAGTAATAGTAATAATTTTAGTATTATAATAGTTAATTCGGTAAATAATTATATATTAAGTAGTTATAAACTTATAATTATTAACGTAGTGATTTTTATAGTGGTGTTGTTATTAAAATTTATATTGAGGCTGTGCTACCCCAGTCTTTACTAAATGTGGCCTAGTATGGGTATAGGATAGCTTTTGTATAGGTGCGGAATAGCCTTATTTTATAGAGTTCCCGTTAGTTTTTATTACGTAACAAGGATAGTAACCGCATCTTACGAAGTGCCCGTTACGTACTAAATCACGTATCTATCTTAAATATTATATATATAGACCTTTTCCTTTTATCTATTTCTACTTTAATATATTAAACTACTTTTATTATACTCCGTATATTTATTATTATATACTATAACTCGTAATAATTATAAGCCTAGCTCTTAATTAAGACCCTATATTATAATAACGTACTTATTAATATAATTCTTATAATTTTTTTAAAATAATAAATATACTCGCACTAACTTTAGCCTAAGCTAAATTAACTAGCTATAATAGTTAGATTAAATAGTTTAATATACTTTATATTATAAATAAGAGTATTGGGGTTTAGAAATACGTTAACCTAAACGCTCTAAATTCTAATATACTCTTCGATCCTTTTATAGTACTTACTTTATTTTCTAAATTTAAATAATTAGTTACGACTTATAATAAAAAAAAACTACGAGCTTATTAAATATATTATAAGGTGTTTAAGAATAACTAAAGAAACTAAGAAATCCTATACTAATAGTTTTTAAATATAATTTTTAATATAACCCCTTTAACTTTTTTAAATATAAGTAACCTATAGGACTAAGCTAGGTTTCTTTTTATAAAACTAGCTAGGTTACTTATTTTATATAAATAAATCTATTCCTATACTATACTTATAAAAAGGATCTATATACTTAAGAATATTTAAAAATAATAAGAGATCGAAGCTAAATATAAATAACGTAAGGCTTAGGAACGTAATATTATTAATATATATATTAAACTCCTTACTTAGTAATTAGTAAAATTAATTAATATTATTTTCTATAAATATATATTCTAAAAAGCTACTAAAGATAGTGCTAAGTTTAATATATAACGAATTATTAAATATTTAAAATAGGAATTTATACTTTTTAAAGTAGTAGTTAGGAATACGGTTCGAGAGGAATACTAATAAGCCCTTAATAAAGCGAGGACTAAAATTAACCCCTAACGCTAATATAAAGAGTAATAGTCTATTTACTTCCGAGCTAAAATATATAATATTTTAAAAATTAGTAAAGAAATTACCGTACTTAATTTCTTAGTTATAATTAAGTCTAGACTTAACCCTATATAGGGGTAACGTATATATAAAACCTTTAGTAAATTAATAGTTTTTAGAATATATATTAAAACTCTTAAAGAGATTACGTATATATTTAGCTTAGTAATTTAGGACGTATATACTAAACGGCCTTTAGGTTAAAAAGGGGCTTATTTTATTTTTATTAAATACTTTAACTTAGTTAATAACGCTAATAATAAGGGTAATATTACGTACCTTTATAATTACGTATACCCTTAGTGCCCTTTAGTATATTAAAAATTAAAATAAGTACTTATAAGCTAAAACACTAGTAAGTTATTAATACGAATATTAAAGAGTTATATAGAGGAAGTCCTTGCTATTATTAAATTAAGTAAATAAAAATTATTTTATAATAAGCTTAAAAAAGCTAATTAGTTAAAGAACGATAGAATTCTTAAAAAACCTAGGTTTTTAAAAAGATCTTTTAACTAACTTATAATAAGCTTATTAATAAACTAGGCCGAGGGCTACGTAATTACTATATTTATAAAGAGTTAGGACTTAAAAATAAATATAATTTTTAATACCCCTATAAGTAGTACTTACCCCCTTTTTTAAAATATAATAATAAATAGTTATAGAGTAATATATTTAGTTAATAATAAAAGCTTATTTAAACCCGAGAGTTATATATTATTAAGTAATAATAACTACGTTAAATTAAGAACTACTATATTACTTATTACTATACGTAGTACTTATATTATAAAGGGCGTTTTAAATAGACCTAAGGGGAAGAGAACTTACGATTTAAAGCTTTAGAACGTCGCTTATATTAAGGGATTTTATATTAATATAGTCTTAGAAACTTTATTAAATAGAAGCGTACTTTAGTATTATAGTTTAGATTATACTTTATAATAAGGAACGCTTTATAAAAGTATTATTAAAAAGTAGCTTATTTAAAAGAATAATTTAGTTTTTTTTTAAATATAAGCTCTTTTAATCTTATCCTTTTTTTATAAACCTTAAGTATATTTTATAAAGCTTAGTTAGTATTATATTACTAATTAACTATAAAAAATTCCGTTACTTATATTAATATATTTATAAAAGGTCTAATAGCGCGCTCCTTTAATACTTTAAAATAAGTTATCTCGGACCTAATACTCTTTATTAATTACTATATAAAACTCGAGGTATATATATTAAACCTTTATTATAAGTTAAGTATAAAGTATATATATTATTTAATACTAAAATAGTAATCTTAAGAAGACTATTTTTAAAAAGAGCCTTACGGCTATAGTACCGTATATACTAAGATCTCTTCTATTTTAAACTATCTCTTAGTAAATAATAATATATATTTATAACTTTTAATAAATATAATAGTTAGCTTAAGGGGTTCTTTTTAAAAACTAAAATAGAAGAAGAAGTACTTTTTATACTATAGAGCCTCGAGGTAGTAATTCGTTATTAAAAAAGGACTCTAATCTACTTTTTTAAAAATAATAATAAAACTACCCTCTTAATTATAAACGTTAAATACGTATTTAAAACGTAGTATAATAAACTAAGAATTAAAATAGAACTTCTACTTTTATATATAAAAAAACCCGTAAGTAATATAAAAAGAGTAAGTTAATTTATAATTACTAAAGCTTATAAAATACGCTTTTTTATAAACCTCTTTATAAATCTATAGGACAAAATAGTATTAATAATAATTTTTATTTATAATATTATTCTATAAGAAGCTAATAAAAGAGATTCGCTTATTATAATAGAAATTAATTAATAAAAGTAATATTAATATTAGTAATAAACAGGTTACTAAGTGCGGGATTTTAAATTAATAACCCCGCACCTCGGTAATCTCTATATATACGGCTACTAAGTATACTTTTTTTATAAAAATTATAAAAAGGGTATATATTAAAAAGAGTTTAAAATACTTCTTTATAAGTATATAGGATACTTAGTTAGATATATACTAAAAACGTATAACTTATATAAGGTCTAAGTACCCGCGCTTAAATAAGTATTTATTATAAAGAATATTAAGTTTAATAAAGAAGTTTTTTATAATCCCGTATATAAAAAGTAAGTTATTATAAATAAGTAAGTAAATTTAGTAATTTAAGAGATATAAGAACTCTTTAATATTAATAATAAATTAGTTTAAGTACTTAGGGAAGTAGATCTAAACTTCGGAAATACTAGTATTTAAGATAATTTTATAGTTAAAAATAGTATTATTATTAGATTTTTAATTATTTAGGACGCTAAGTAACTAATAAACGTATTTTAAGGTATAATTAATAAGGCTAATAAGGTTAATATAATTTTATTATTATTATTAACCCCTAAGATAACCCCCTTATATAAGCTCGGGGGTAGGGGTAAAGAAGGGAATATAATAATTAAGTTATAAATAGCTCTATATAGTTTATAATCCTCCCTATAAGTACTTATATATACTATAGAGGTTTTTAAGCTTTTAATTCTTAATAGCTCTTAGTAAAATATTAAAGTATATAGTAAATAAAATATTAATTATAAAAAAGCAATTCCTAATATTAAAATCGACGTTAATAAGGAACCCTTATAATAAACCTTTATTACTATATAAAAATAAAGCTTATAAAAACTGCCTTATTAAGTACTAAGTAAAGCTCTATTAAGTCTTAAACGTTTAAACCGGGCCTATAAACCTTTATAACGCTTTAATAATAATATTTTTATAACGCTCTTATATTTAAATATAAAAAATAATAATTATTATAACCGCTACTAGGACTGCTTTTTTTTTATTTTTATACCTAATTAATAAAAAGCTATAAAAGAAGGTAGTATAAAATATATAATACTTTATTAAGTAATAAAAAGAATAGTTTATAAAACCTACTTAAAGCGCTCTAAAAGAGTTTAAAAACTATAACTTATTAAAATTAACTTTTAGAGCTTATTAAAAAAGTTTAGTAATATTAAATATTTTTTATAATAACTATAAAAGCTACTTAGGGATATTATAAATATAAAAATAAAAAAGCTAAGGGATATTAATATATAAGAAGAAGTCGATTATAATCTTAAATAAGGGATCCTATTTTTATTAAAATAAGTATATATTTATAAATACGATACTAATAACGAGGTTTATAAAATAAAAGTATATATATATATAAGAGGGGATATATAACTACTTAACTTCTTATAAAATACGTATACTTTAATGCTTATTATAAAAGCCTTTAGGCTTATAATAATAATAACTACTTAATTTAATTTTAAAACTAACTAATATAATACTATTAATATATTCCTTAACGCGCCTCTTAAGAATAAAAAACTAATAATTATTAAACTCTTAAAGGGATATAAAGTTATTAATAAAATAAATAAGCTCTAATACGCTTTATATAGCTTCTAAAACTCGCTAATTCTCTAGTTTTAAACTTTTATTTCTATATTTTATAATATAAATATAATATATAACTATAAAGAGATTTATATTTATTAAACTATAAATAGGAAGGTAATATTAGTATTCTACGTTAATAACTTTATTATTCTATACTATTAAAACGACTAAAAGGCGGCTTAGGAGATCGTTAATAATATAAAAAAATATATTAACTTTAAAAAGAATAAACTAATTAATTACTTTTTTAAAGTACGGATTCTATAAAACCGTATTATTTATAAGATTTATTTTATTTATAACGTATATATTAAGTAAGTTATTAAGTACTTTAATTTTATAAATTTACTATATTTAATTACTCCTCTTCTTTAGGACGAGTTTAAACTAAATAAGGGGTAAGTAATAAAGGAGGAAATAAAGAGCTATTAAGAAAAAGTTAGAAGTATATTTTATATAACTATAATAATTAGGCTAAATATTACTTTTATTTACTTATAATTATTATAATTCTTAACTAACCTAAGTATAACCTATATTAAAATAATTAACTATTATATTTAATATCTTTATATAATAAAATATCTTACGCTCTATTATAATAATATACTAAGTACGTAATTATTATTTTTAACTAGAGATATTAGCTTTATAAATAACGAAGTAATATAATAATTATTTTAGGGATATATAATATTCCTTTTTAGTAGCCTAATTTAATAGAAATTAGTATACTAAGTAATAGTTACGACGTTAATTACTAAAGCTAAGCTTTTTTATTTTAAAAAAACTATAAAAGAGACTATAGCTTTAAAGTACTTTTTTAAGAATATTACCCTTAACTTAAGAGAAGTATAGTTAGTTAATTATAATAATTAGTAAATAATTTAACTCGTTATAGGGGAAGGGAAAAGAATAGCTACTTAACTTTACTATATTAATATATAAAATATATAGCTAAGATAAGAGTATACTAGAGGTAGCTTTAAAGTTACTTATATATTAATAAAAAATATATTAATAAATAGACTTATTAAAAACCTTTTATAAGCTAAGTTTAAATATTTCTATATACTTCTTAACCTCTATAATATATAAAAAGTTATTATAAATAACTAAAATAGTTAGAAATAATTAATTTAGGCTATGCTTAGAAAAACTTAATACCTAAAGGTAGATAATAAACGGAACCTAAAGTGCGGCCTAGAGGCCTAAAATAAACTCCTAAAATAACCTTACCCTATAAAATATACGTATATAAAAATAAGACCTAGGCTTATACTTATTATTTAAACTCCTAGTTTATAAAGTACGTAATTACTAAGATTATAGCGTTATTAATAAAGAGAGTAAGTATATATACTAAGAACTACGCCTTATATATTTTAAAATTTATAAAACTAAAAATAGTAGAGGGTAGAATGACTATTAAGTTAATAACTTAGGATATAGGAGCGGGTAGCGTAATAAGAGGTTAATTATAAATAATTATAATAAGTATAATTAATAATATAAATATACTTAAAAAAGGGGGTAGGGGGTATATAAAGAGGAAGTCCTTTATATAAAACCTAATATAGTTCTTATATATTTTTTTATTATTTTTTATATAGTAAATAATAGTGCAGAGCTTATTAATTTTTTATTAAAACTATAGTTAAGAATACGCTTTTTAATAATAAAAAAGGATAATATACTTATAATAAAAAGAGCGCTATTTATAATAGCTTTAATAAGAGCCTAGGCTATTAGCTATATAATAACTAGTATATTAATATACTCCTTAGCTAAATAGCTATTAAAATAGTACGTATACTAGCTATTACTTCTTATAAAATAATAACTATTATCCTTAGGGTTAGTATATTAAAGAGCTATTTAAAAATAGGGTATATATTATATTTCCTATTCTTTAAGAGCTACTCCCTTAAGCTTTTTAAGGACTAAATATATATTAATTAGGCTTAGAATAATAAAAAGAACTATACTTATTATAAGGGGTACTTTAGCCTCTTAATATTCTTTTTTATTTCTTATTACTTTTTTAAAAAAAGCTAGCTTTATATTTTTTAAATTTTAAAATATTATTAAAAACGAATTTTTAAAATAATAATATATAATATATCCTTTTTAAAGGGCTTAATATTTAAAATATTTTTATTTTTATTTTTAAACTCTAAAAGGGGGATAAATAAAAGCTTTTTAAAGCTCTTATTATTATTATTTATTTTATTATTATTCTTATTATAATTATTAATAAGAGCCTCGAACTTAATAAAGTTCTTAATATTTTTATTAATAACTTCGATATCCTCTTAGCTAAGGAGGGAGAGCTTAATAACTAGGCTTTAATAAATAAATAAAAAGTTATAAAAAGGAGTAATAATTTAAAAGGGCTCGTTAATATTATTACTTATCTAAACTCTTAGTAAACTATATAATATATATATATAAAATATTATAAAAATTGCGTAAAACTTATTATTATTTTTAGATATATTAAATATTTATATTTAAAATAAAATTAATAAACGATTTAATAGCGTAAGTGCGCGCGCGTAGTAAATAGGGGTATTTATAATAATTATAAAAAAGTTAAAAAGAGGAAGAAAAATAATAGCTAGGCAATGTTATAAGAATTTAAATATATACGAAGTAACTAAGTAGCCTTGCCCTTAGTAATTTATATATTAAAAGTAGTATAATACGTACTATTCTAAGTTAGGATTTTATTTACTTTAAATAAAGGGATATATTTATAATAAACGCGGTTTAAAAAACGCGTATCCCTTACGTTTATTTTTTTATTTTTATATTTAACTAAATCGGGCTTTTATAAGGGTATTTAAAAGTTCTATCTCGGGTATAATAGCTCTTTAATAATAGTAATTAGGGAGTATATTATATAATAAGAATAGTAACCGTATTTTATAAAGTACTTATTATATACTAAATTATATATCTATTTTAAATATTATATATATAGACCTTTTTTTTTTATCTATTTCTATTTTAATATATTAAGCTATTTTTATTATACTCCGTATACCTATTGCTGCGTGCTATAACTCGTGATAGTTTTCGCTTCCGCGCCGCGGCCGCCCGCTTTTTCGCGCCGGTCGCCTCAGATGGTCGTCAATCAAGAATCTCATGCAAAAGGTGCTACTTCCTCCCGCGCAGACTTCAATGCCTGGTTTCCTCAGTATCGACCAGTACACAGAGTTGCCAATGTGTTGTGTGAGTCCACAACTCACCCCAAACCAGCACGATGCTCCCGGAAGCCCTTGTCAGCGTTTACAAGTCTTACAAGACGGACACGGACTTCATTACTACTTGGCTCGCGACCACAGCACGAGCGTACGGTTGTCCTGCAGAGCTCATCTCAGGGCTTCGAGACACAACAGACGACAAACCTGACTCGGTGCCGGAAGATGACAAGCCAGCCAGTCAACGCAAGGGCAAGTCAACCAAAGAGGCATCAAAGTCATCGCAGAAGAAACCTCGCAAACGATACATCCTCGCCGTCAAGGATCTCCTACCGCTGGCTCAGTTCCTCGCAACATTACAGAAGCCGGCCATCACCCCTCCGGATAGTCTAACCGCCGCTCTTGATAGAGTGATCGATCTCAGGGCCAAGTTCAGCACTCAGCTGGTTGAGCATGGTGCCACGACCGACGCTCAAGACGACAGCACCCATTTCTACTTCCTCAGGGTCTTGTGTCAAGTACGCCACGTTTTGACAGCTCATCGAACTGCTTCCCCAACCAACACAGCAGCCTCAACTGGCGGTGCTGCCGAGAAGCCCCAGCCATCAGCCAACAAGTTTGAAGGACTATTTGTGTCTGAGCCGTCCGCGAAATTCATCAACGCCCCAGATGCACCTCTACCAACGAGACCACCAAAGTCGGAGACCGATGCCAATTTCGAGGCCGAGAGCGAGATGTCGAGCTGGGATGCTCAGTTCGTATGGCAGCTAGTTTGGAAAGACCTTTACGGAATGCGTCAGAGGGTCAGGTACATGTGGCAACAGTTCCGAGAAGGACGCCACGAGCTCGTTTCCGTTGCATTGGCCACCAACACCGCCATCGACCTTGCCCGTAACATCGTCGAAGACGTCACGCCAGTGCTTCAATCTCAGCCAGGGGGTCTGTTCGGGGTCATCTGTCTCTACAATGCCACGTTCACAACTACGAAAATCCGAAAATACTCGGAGGGTCTGCTTCGTTTCCCAGAGAAGCCAACAAAGGAGGAGATTGCGTACGTTGCGGGCGTCCTAGACTGCACCAACGCTTACAGCATGCTGCAGCAGCTCCTTCCGAAAGATCAAGGCGCCATCAACCCACCATTAGTCACAACAGGCAGTCCAAAGATCAGATTAGCAAGGACACATGGCGACTTTGTCATTGACCGGAACGCGGTCTCTGGTGTTCTTTACGATATGTACTTCATCATTCGTTACATCCCAGACTGGCCAGTGGACGATGGCGTCTTGCGAGGGTTCCGAGAAACCATGCGGACGAAGGAAATCCCCTTCTACTTTGCGTATGCAGTCCAACTTCTCGTTGACATTCATGGAGTCATGGGACAGAACCTGCCGTCCATTCGAGTACAATTTATGCGAGGGATGTCGACACTGCAAGAGCTCATGACACAGGCGTGGTACATCCACCAGAGTACAAGAATGGACCCAAAGGCACTCAGATGCTTCCCGCTTCTCCAACGCACGGTAATGAGCATGTCCAAAATGACACGCGACCCCATTCTCGTCGAGAAACAGCGGCTCAAGAAGCCTATCGCAGATCCCTCTCTGGAACGCTTGCGATTGATGAAGACTGACCCCGTCATGGCTGGTCTGGTTATGTATACCTTCCGAGCAGCAACATATCGAGTCGGAATCTGCCTTGCAAACGACACACTATCCGTCATGTCGACCATGCATCTCTATAATGCTTTGTACCAAGAAGGTCTGCTCAAGTCCAAGTGGTGGGACATCGAGCTCATTATGGAACTGGCCGGCAAGTCCCAGTTCTACGTGGGAAACCCTCCGAGCGACCCGACCGGATACATCAAGAGCTTTCTCATGCAAACCGGCCTGAAGAGCGTATACATGAGTCAGCTCAAGAGGTCAAAAACGCAGACGAAGCTGTACAAGGAGCTCAAGAACCGGAGACGTATTTCTGAAGGAGCGACTGTTTCTATGATGTTCTACGAGAGGTACTGCAATGAAAAGGGAGAGACTTCGACAGGAAACTTCACTGCTGAAGATATCGTACGCATCCTCGACCACTGCCCGGAGGGTTTGTGGTTTGATCACCCTCAAGAGGAACCCGAGAGTGAGAATCAGGACAAAGGCTCCAGGAAGTCGACGCAGAAACGGAAGAAGCCATCAAAGCCCGCCAAACCTAGCCTACCTCCCTACGATATCATCACCTCCCTGGGGGTTGGGCTCTTGGACGAAGCGGCAGAGTTTGGGTTTCCCTGGCTAGCCATGCATCGCAACGCATGGCACTTGATGCGGAAGATTCGAATGGCCAGCGAACGTACGTTCATGATGTTGGTGCCGGGCTACAGCATGTCCGAAGCCGGGCTGATGACGCTCACCACGTACATCCTGGATGTTTTGGTTCACGCGAGGCCTACTAACTCTCTGGGAAAACGGGTTACTGAGGAAGTGGCGGCTACGTTCAATCATTACCTCACCCATATCCCCAGAGATCACGGCTGGTCAGCTGGCGAGACGGTGTGGAGGGAGATGGAGATTGCCCTTGGCGTTGGACTCCATATGTACGAAAGGGTTGTCGGGAAAGTTACGCAAGCTGGTGAGTCTGAGGAAGCGCCACCGCCTGAAATAGTCACAGACACGGCTGTTCCAGTGTGTTGATGGTTGTCTTTTTCGATTATCTCGCGTGGGAGCTACAAGGGTAGATGCTTCTAGTCGAGTTTCGGGGTGCGACTTCGTATTGTAGGTTTCATTCCTTCTTGGCGGCAACTTTACGGTAGAGTTCTCCTTCTAATCTCACTGAAATTTGGTCCGAAATGACTGGCTTCTATCGAGAGTTGTACTTGTGTCCCTTGCTTTGTGTCAGGTGTCAAATGACCAACTTCATGATAATTCCATGATACACATGGGCATGACGAACCGGAACGACTAAACTTTGTGACATGAAAAGGCAACTGAAAGTTATCTATCCAAGTAAAAGTTGACGTCGTCGCGTTCTCACATGAGAGCTGCGTCGTACTTGTTATGGGAGAATGTTGCCCCGCGCCCCACTACGTCATGAATTATCCCGCATTATCCAAATTCCTTCAACATCATCATGCTGGCTTGTCAACTTATCCCGCAATTTGTCTCTGCATTCCGATCAGCACAATCATCACTCTACCGTCTTACTTCAATCCCCTAGCAGTTCAAATCTCACAATGGCTCTCACACCAGACCCCACAATACTGCAACGCTGCGTCGAGCTTGCAAGAGAAGCCCTCGAAGCCGGCGACGATCCCTTCGGCTCCGTGCTCGTGAGCGGAGATGGCAAAATCATTCGCGAAGACCGCAATCGTGTAAACACCGGCGAGAATGGAGACGGGAAACGCGATGGGACACTGCACCCGGAATTCACCCTCGCGCGTTGGGCGCAACTCAACCTTAGCGCCGGGGAGCGGGCCAAGGCTTCGGTGTACACTTCCGGCGAGCACTGCCCGATGTGCGCTGCGGCCCACGCCTGGGTCGGACTTGGACCCATTGTCTACGTGTCTTCGAGTGCGCAGTTTTCTGGTTGGCTCGAGGAATTTGGGTTGAAGGCGGGTGCCAAGGTCAAGCCACTTCCTATCAATGATGTTGCGCCGAGTATTGCGGTGCAGGGTCCCATTCCCGGCCTGGATGAGGAGGTCAAAGCATTGCACAAGAGGAGGTTCCAAAAGTCATCGTAATGTGAACAAGGCCACTCGAGGCTCACAGGGTGGATAGTCGAGGCGCATGACAAATCACGTAACGGAAATTATCACTCGCGTGGCCGAAAGACGAGGAAGCCGTTTATCGATGCGGCAGTGTGAGGATCTCAGCGACACAAGAATGTTTCTTCTATTGAGACTCCGACTATATATATGTATGAGCTATCCACCACATGCACCTTAGGCTTCGGGTAATCGCAAGACTCGTGTTTGTCTGACTAAAGCGCCTTCGTCACCAAGGTACCGTCCGCTCTCGTAACTGTGGTGAAGGTCAGTGACTTAATGATGTGAAAAGTGCTTAAGATCAGGAGACACGAACCTCCAATGAAGATTGCCAAGGGCGACATCACGACAGCCATCAAGGTACCGAATGACCTCCTGATCGACCTTCTCTCCGCAGATTGGCATCTTCGATAAAGCCAGATACCAATCGCGATAGCATTCATCGATCATGTCTCCGATCTCGTCAATAGCCTCCTGAGTAGAGTGCCCCTGAGATTTCAACAAAGCAATCAAGTTGTGCTGTACACCTTGTTCCTACAAGGGCCATTGTCAACAGTTAGTCGGATTTGAAATTGGCACCCGACTTACCAAATCCTTGCGATATGATAAGATGTCATTGACACTGTGTGAGAGTTAGCCAACAATCATCGCCTAACACCATGCCAACCTACAGAATGACTAGGTCGGCGGAAATACGTCTGCACTCTTGCAAGCTCTCGTGGTCTATGACATTTGAAGGCACATTAATGCCGTGGCAAAATCTGCAGATCGTGCGGTCAGCCTACGGTTCACTTATCTATCCTTCGGGAAAACACTCACTCAACCAGTACATAAGATGGCTGACATCCGATAGTTCCTCTTCGGAAGCCCATGTACTCCTCGACAGTGAGAGCCATGGCGGACTTGGAGCTTTGAACTCCAACTTGACTCAGCAGGCCGGAGAAGTAGTATCTGATGGAAGCTTTATAACGCTCCTGCAACTCTATGATGGTCGTGTTAGCAAACTTAAGTTTTTGGCCTACATTCTGGAAAGCATAACAGTGTTGCAAAGTGTTCACTACCTTTCGTAGATCTCTGCATATAGGAGCGCGACTGTCAGCAATGTACTATTGACAGAAATGGATGCTACAGTGCAACCATAGTAAAGTCGGAGGACAAACCTTTTTGAACCGATCCCAGACAGTTTGAAAGATATATCTAATTGGGTTTTCATGAAGCTGGACTGGGGCTTGGTTGTCTTCTAGCACCGCAAAAGTGGCATGCAGCTCCTCTACTGCCTTAATAGGGTCGTCTTTCAGATGGCCTTCATCAAACTCTGTCAAGAGTCAGCGGGCTCAGACGAAGTAATTTTGTCATGGTTTACTCACGGTCATCAAATGCAAAGACCTTGCAATTACATTAGCTCAATTTTAGCCAACAAAATGATCACTGATTGGAGGGTGACGTACCCAATTGTTCCAATCGATCATCGTTCGATATGCGTCTTCATCAGCGTATGGGACCCACATCGCATTCATGAACGCGAAGTTAGCTTGAACGTTTCTTCGGGCTTGAGCTTCACTGAGACTAAGGATCCTGTGACCATTCCATGTTAGTGTTACTCCGGAAATGGTTCTCTTCAAAAATTTTACTAACATGGCAATCCAACTATCCGCCTCTCTCTTTACTTTATCGTAATTGACGTTGATGACGGGCTTCACAGACATGATCGAAGAGAAAAAGTCTGGAACACGGACATAGTTGGCATTAACCTCGTCGGAGTTGATGCCAATATGCGATCGTATGTCCCACGTGCTTCCCGCTTCCGAAGAGACAGTGAAAGCCTGAGATGAAGAAAGCGAGTCTGTGAAAGTCGAATAGGAAGAGACTGGGGAGCCTGGCGACATCGTCGACTCCCCATCGTCTTCAACGTCGAAGTGGATTGGATCCACTTGACTCTTTTCAGACATGCTGGGTACGCCGTCAAAGTCGTTTCCAACGCCCGTTTGCGGGCTTCCGAAGAGGGAAGACTCTGGAGAGATCATTCTAGCTTCAATAAGAAAGGCTTAGGAGTGAGTCTTGTAATCAGGTTTGAAGGAGGCTTGAAGGACTGAAGATGGAGTGAAATGGACAACGATGAAGGACGGAACACGCTGTTTTTCAGTTCAACCAAAAATATCCACACTCTTCGCCCGGTTGGTTCATCAGTTCAAGCGACAGTCGAAATTTCCCGCCACCATCCTCCGACCTTTCGCATCGTGACGATTTGGCTATGGGTCTTCAAGACTTGTCGTGCCGTATCGCTGCCCGGTTCTACGAGGGTCGTCTACCCCGGTTCCTGTTGCCTCCACAGTCCAGCATCCACCACACCAAAAGAGACTTGCAACTGTGCCGCAAGACTTCAGCCCGGCTAGA
Source organism: Colletotrichum filicis (assembly GCA_023376865.1). Taxonomy (NCBI): domain Eukaryota; kingdom Fungi; phylum Ascomycota; class Sordariomycetes; order Glomerellales; family Glomerellaceae; genus Colletotrichum; species Colletotrichum filicis. The sequence goes on along the minus strand of MOOC01000053.1, from coordinate 161,732 downwards.
CAATAATTTTTGTTTCTGTCAAGAAAGGATTCGTCATCTTCTCCGTCCTTATCGGCAACTCCGTCGTGGGAAACCTCTCGTGAGATTCGACTGTCTCGGACGTGTCAAGTTGTTGTGAGTAAGATCAGCTTCTAGTTGAGCAAACATGTCTCAGCTTCTGCACAATTGTCTCTTCCTGGAATCATTTCTATACTGTTTTAATTTACACAAAAAGGAAGTCTCGACTTGTTCAATGTCGCGATCCAGTGAGACAGATGTGAATCGAGGAACACTTGACCTAGAAACTGGGCTTTCTCGTAGAAGAGCAAGTAATGCCGATTAGAGTCCGCGAATGAAAGCTTGACATCATTGAATACGTGTACTTCGTTAGCTTCAGAAAATCCTCACGTTGGAGCGGTCCATGCTTCATATGTCTGTTTAACCGAGCGTTGTGTACAAGCTGACGAAACATTCTACTGTGAGCTATCCAAGGTGGCTCTATCCCGCCGGCTAGAGAACTGATGGATGTTCCAGAAGAAAAGATAGCCCGTAGTTCCATACATAGTATGAGTTCTTACGGAAGTCAAGTATCCCTATCAACGCCTTTCAAGGATTCTAGCCTTTGGAGCACAAAATGATGTCTGGCCCTGCTTCTAATTCAAAGAATCGTTGCCCAAAGAAGTTTAGATTTCCATGCCAGCACATATGGATTATCATTAAATGCCAAGTGGAATATACATTACATTAAATCTCGTCTTCTGGCCCTTGCCGATGCTCGCAAAGTCCCCATATTATCGCATCATCGCTTGCAGACGTTCAACGACCGGCCTGTCCAACGAGTCTGTAAGTCACCGGAGTTATGATTCTTCAACTTGAACCCCTGTTCAATTCCCAGGTACCAGGGGTTGAACCCATCAACTTGGTGTTGGTTCAACTTGTCATGACCCGCTTATCAGTCAAGACAGTAGTAGACAGGGGCTTTATCGGCCTTCTTCCGCGCTGGGAAAAGCGATCATCTTCGAGGAAAAGTCAAACGCCACAGGCAGAAAACTCCACAGGTGTTTGCTTTGTGGCGTCAGCTGAAGTAGGTTTACATGGGTGTTCAACTAGTCGATACTGATTAGAGTGAATCCCCGAACTTTCCGACTGGGTACTGGATATTGCGGATAATCGGCCCACATCAGATTGGGCGTATTGTTTGCTTGCTAGATGTGACACGCACCCAATCATTCTCATACACGTTGCCATCCCTCCAGATTCCTTGATAGATGTGTCTTGAAGAGCGGTTGAATCGTCTTGCAAGAAGGCTTCGCCCTGCGGGGATTGGGTGGGCTTTCCAATGATTGCTGGGTACACGACCCGTACCAGATGGAGTTCGTTAAGTTGACAAACATTGCTTGGCCTGCTACGCCGCGTGACCGCCTCCGCGCGACAGGGGGCGCTTAAATCTGGCAGCAAACAATGGTGATCTTCCTTACATTTCTTTGTTGGACATCTACAGACTACGCGATCCAGAAGCTCAGCACCGTCAAACTGATACATGGTGGCAGAAACAACATCTCAAGTCTGTCTTACCCAGAACTCACCAGGATCAAGGGCGATAATAGGGCTATGCCCTCAAGATCCATCAGAAGATAAGGAAACTTCGAGATATCCCTAAACATAAGAAACAAGTCTCGCGCCATCATCTGGATCGTGCTCGAGAGGAGTCTTCAAGGACCAACCTAGTTGAGCCATCTACGTTTCCTCAATTGCTGCAATGGCTCTATTTCAACTGCGCGAGGTTCTTTTCTCGCCAAGAATTCTTGCCCTGTGCTTTTCTGTGTACCTTATAGTTGGTGTTCTCTACAGAATCTTCTTCCACCCTCTTAAGAAGATCCCTGGCCCTTGGTATGCGGCCGCAACGTACTGGTACGAATTTTACCAAGATGTGATTCTCAATGGCAACTACATCAAGGAGTACCCTGATCTTCACGCCAAGTATGGTGAGCAAATCTCCGAGATCTACGCAGGCGTTCCTGGCTGTGTCGTTTGCATACTGATCAGTGATGCACTATTCAGGCCCAGTGGTTCGGGTGTCTCCCAGTCGCGTGCACGTTAGTGATCCAGATTACTTCAAAGAGTGAGTTAAGCTCTGTTTATAGTATGACGTCTTTGAGGGAGACTCTGCTTACTCAGTTTATCAGGGCTTACGGAAGTGGCACGAAATATATCAAGGATCCCGACTTCTTCCAGAGCGCTGGTGGTATCAAGCACTCCATCATCATGTTGATTGATCCCGAGGTTCACAAAGAACGAAAGAATACAGTCCAATCCCTTTTCTCGACCAAACATGTTGAACACTTGGCGCCTGTCGTTCTGGATGTTGTGCAGAGAGCAATGGCAAAGGCGCAGCGTGCCCTCAAGAATGACCAGCCGATTAACTTGCAACCATTTTATCAATGCATTACTGTAGGTTATACCTCAGTCCAGCTACATGATCGCAACATCGAGCTTCAGGGCGTTATCTGCGGTCTACTGAGACTGTGATCTTGAGTGCTGAACAGTCTCTAGGTTGACACTATTATGCCTGTCTTGTTTGATAGACAGTTGAATTTTGTTGATTCCGACGAAGACGAGCCACCGTTTTTGAGCTTGTTGGGCAAGTTTGTTGACAAGTTCTTCCTCACTAAGCACTTTCCCTTGATCAGCCACATTGCTATGAGTTTACCTCTCAGTGTAGCAAGGACGGTTTTGCCAAGCTACGTCGCTTTTCGAGAGGTGAGTACAATCATTACAATTCTTCTTACCGTTAATTTCAATATCTCCTGCTGACATTCAAATAGCAATGCGCCACATGGATTAAGGAAGACGAAGAGAAACAGCGCAACGGCCAAAGAATAGCTGATGGTCGCAAGACATATTTCGATCTCCTTCTGGAAGCAGAGAAAACAAAGAGGCTCCACAAGCTCGGCCAAGAGGCACTCGTTGATGAAGCACTGTCTGTGTGTTTTGGTGGAACTGATACCAATAGCATTGCCCTTAGCTTTGGCACATACTTCTTGCTCAGGAACCCGGATAAGCTTCAGAAGATGTTGGACGAGTTGAAAGACACGCCTACGAATATGGATGGCCTCTATGAGTATCATACTGTTTCCAAACTGCCTTATCTTGTGAGTCGAAGTTGATTTGGAAGGAAAATTCAACGCAGCATACTTATTATCCATGTTTCCAGACTGCAGTCATCAAAGAGATACTTCGGCTGGGATCCCCAGTGCCTGGTATCATTCCCCGCAGAGTCCCTGCCGGCGGCGCTTCCGTCGGAGGACATTATCTTCCGGAAGGCGTAAGTCACAGACCAGACTAGCTACGCGGTGTGCAAAATCACTGACTCTGCGCTTCTTCAAGACCACCGTTTCACAGGCTCTTCGGCTGATAAACGTCAACTCGGACGTCTATTCGGAGCCTGAGAGATTCATTCCTGAAAGGTGGCTTGGCAAAGCCGGCTGGGACCTGGAGAAGTACTTTGTGCCTTTTAGCAAAGGCCCCCGAGCTTGTATAGGCGTGAAGTAAGTTCACATTCTCTCGACCTTACGAGGGGAAATACCGGTCTAACATATACAGCATTGCATATCTCGAACTCTACGTGTGCTTTGCAAACCTTTTTGGCCGCTTTGAGATGGAGCTATTTGAGACGAACGAGAGCACCCTTAAGTGGGTAGACAATGGTGTAACGAGGCTGTTGAAGCCAATGAAAGTCAAGATCAAGTCGATCAGAGGCGTGAGTCAGTGATCCATGGTCGGCAATTGTGATAGCATAGATATCTCAAATACACGTGCTTCGCATTAGACACTAAACGCATTCCCACCCATCCGGCTTCACGGGATCTCCTTGTCCCTTGAACACGTTCCTTGTGGGATATTTACAATGCTTCCTCTGCAGATCGATCTCCCCGGAGGTCGTCAAGCGGCTACCAAGAATGAAATCGGGTGCGACACCCTCCTCAACCCAGCGCACAATCGCCGCCAGTACATTGGCATCTGGGTCGTAGGAGGCGAAAGTCTCAGGGTTACCGCCGATCATGCTAGCCCCAGTGCCATCGCGACAGTGCGCCATACCGGATATCCTGAAATACCGATAGAATTCATCCAATTCCTTCGAAGGGAGGTTCATGGTTCGTGACACATGGTTATAGTACCTCTCAGAGTTGTCACTGCTGATCGCATTGTCTTGCATACCGTGGTAATGCAGGATTTTGACTCCACGATCCTTGGCAGCGGATAAGTCTCCTTCCCACGTCGACACCTTCCACGGGTCTTGCTTAGAAGCAACAGCGTAATCCTCCGGGGTCATTGTAGAAAGGTTCCAGTTTGTATCGTTGTATACAACATAGCGCCACCAGTCCAAGGGGTACTGATGGGGCTGGCCGTTGAGAAGTCGTGCAGTCGCGTTAGAACCTGGCTGTAGTCTGGGGAAGATGTACTGCCCATCCAATCCGTAGACTGGAGAGAAGACGGCTCGCACAGTAGCGGCTTGCTCTCCGCTCAGACAGCTATCAGAAGAGCCGTCGGCGCAAATGAGTCCTTCAGGTCGGTATTGGCACAAGCTCGGGTCTTCGAGGATGCCGTCTTCAAGACCGTCTAATCCGTCACACTGCTTCAGTATATCGGCATACACCAGCTCCCACTCCGCGGGAGAGAGGAACCGCGAAGTCTCATTGGTCCCCGTCTTGAGGAAAAGTTGGCCAGTCCAGTACATGAGTGCAATCAAATCGAAAGCTGGAGCACCGGCAACGATACCGTCGTAGTCTTCCGGAAAGCTCTGGGCCTCCTTAAACCCCTGTCTACCGCCTGTGGAGCAGCCCAGGTAGTATGACTTGGTGTGCTCTTTGCCGTAGTATTGCTGAACAATCTCTTTGCCCAACTGAGCTTCAAGATGCACGGCGCGGTAGACGTAATCCTCAATCACTCCGGGGTTGTTGAGGAACGGGGCACCAGACGTTCCGTCGTGGCCGTTGTTGGTGCCAATTGTGGCAAATTGGTGTGTGGCCCCGTAGTTGAGGTCGCCGTATTTAATGCATCCATTCATACCGCCGTTGCCAGTGCCCAAGAAACGCCCACTCCATTCTGATGGAAGCCAAGCCTCAAGGGAGATATTGCTTGTCGGACCGGTAGTAGTGACAAAGACTACCCGACAGATATCAACGCTGGAAATTTGGAAGGGGATGGCGCACGACGGGTGGTTATCAGGGAGCGAAATGTTCATCCCTGCTGTGATGAATGCTGTCTCATGGATTGTCGTATTGGGAAGACTAAGACGGCTCGCTAACGATGCGCAGTCCTCGGGAGTGACAGCTCGGGCTGACCCAACCGCCAACAGGAGTTGAAACACTGAAGAGCGAGAACCTCTCATGATTGCGATTACTGATCCAACAATGTCTACACTTGGCACATAGAGGGTAACTCCAAGGGTTATTTATTGCCATCTACTTCGTATGCCTCAAAGAGTGCTACTCACTCATAACGCTCTGCGTAACTACCGTGAACTGCTACCGCGCTTATCCGCAGTCCTCAAGGGAATCCGCTCTCGGGCTTGTAGCCAGTCTCCTGGGTCCAAATCCCCGCAGACGGATAAAGGTCGGTTGGTAGTCACGGCTTTGTAGTCTCTGCAGAGCTGCTAGATTGACGTACGATGGGGACAACGGAGCAATAGAGTCGATCACCTGCCGTACCAGGCTAAGGATAGTCTGGGGTAGCTGGGCAGCTGGTGGGGAAGAGTTGCTTCTTCAGAGGGGCTGTTGCCGCTTGTTCGAATTAGAGACGCGGGGTAACCAGACTTTTCCCTGCAAAACGACAGCCGTATTCTTGCCTTCTAGTCAGTATGTCGGCGTAATCGACCGGTTACTGACTCTTTCCGGTGATCAAATGCCCCTTACTACAGATTTCATGATGTCTTGAGTGCTCCGGTAAGCCTCGGGCAGTGTGAACCTCTCAACCCTGTCCCGCTCTGCTGTTGATTCCACGGAAGACTTACGGACCCCGTCCGCAGACTAGAGTTGAGTACGGTCGTGCCGACACAAACACTTTGGGATTCAAGCACCCCGAGTTGTTTTTCGGCAACCCAGCACTGACCGTGGCTTTGCACCTGTTGAAGACTTGCTTAACAATTGCCTATCGATAGCAGCGTCGAGAAAATGTTTGAGCCTAGCTTGTGTTGCTATTCTGTTCAGTTCAACATTCCAATCCGCCTTATTCCCCGTTCCTTGCAAGCCCTCTTCAAACTTCTCCTCGTGCCTTGCCAGGTAGATCCCTCCAGCTTCCTCTTCGAGTTCCCAATTTTCCTTTGAGACTCTACATCACCGTCATCTTCAGAGGAAGCAGACTCGTCGTCACCCTCATAATCACCATCTCTGCAGTCATCATCAGTCGGGTAAGCAGTGTGGTAGTCCGCCTCGTCAGCATTGGTGTTCCCCTCAGTAGCATTCACCAAGAACTCCACTTTCCTCCAAGGCGTTTCCGGAGCTGTGCAATTCTGACACCTGAAGTCCGGCTGGTTCTCTCTCAGATATGTTTTATCGCAAGCAGGTCGCGGAACCCGCGCGTTGACGTATTTGCATTTCGTGAGCTTGCGGTCGAAAGTGAAGCCGCAGCTGGAGCATTCGTTGTCGTACCAAACGAAATGGCACATGATGGGTGACTAGAACGATGCGTTCAGGTAGTCGGGAGATGTTCTGAAACGGCCTGGTTGATTGGTAATGGAACTGAGTCTTGAAACTGAATTTTGGGACTTGTTGCTGGCTACTGCAAGGTGGTGTGTAGAGAATTGGTAAACGAAGCATCAAGTGCGACCACTCGCATATAAACTCCTTGACCTGTTCTCCTTACTGGGAAATTACACTGAATCGCATCCATTTGTTTCACTCAAGGTGAATGACGAGCTCCATTCAAGGTCGGTGGCTTAGATTCTTTGACGTGATTATGCCTTCTTTCATCCCAAAGGAGCCTAACAGTTCGCTAGAGCCTAACTCCCATTCACTCTCCTCATCGGGGAGAAAGCCACCAACTGCGCCGGTATAAATAGCATCTCTTTGTTCAACCTTCGACCGCCTCGGACCTTTGATCATCAAGCAGAGTTTCAAAGACTAAGACAACAACAATTAATTGCTTCGCACCTCTCAGTCCTGAGAATCCGAGGGTGTAAAGAACCTCAACGAATACAACGGCTCTCTCAAAAAAAACTTCCTAGAAGATATATATCTAACTACTAATTTAGCTAGAGAGAAGAATACGCTTCCAGCCAAAGGTTCATCTGTAACCAACAACCATGTGTCGCCAATTCCAGCACAACCTCCTCTGCACCAACTGCGGCCTCGCCTACAGAACCATCCTTGGCGAATTCCAGCAATGCCGATGGTATCACCGTCATCGCTGTGAAACGACGACGATTAGTGCCGGTCCCATAAGAACTGGCCTATGCCATCATTGTATGCCTCTGGTACGGCAAAGGCATTATCCTCGATGTCAAGATGTTTGCTGCTCTGGGCGCGAAAGGAGACGTGGGCTGAGGTAGATAAAGTATCTTGCTATTCAAGGGGAATAAAAACCTGAACTCTCAATGTCGTGTTTTCATCAGTCATAATTCCGTTTCAATCTCGTGAGTCGTCGACAACAGACCGACAAACACTCCACGCATCCTTTCATCTTCTTTTTCTCCCCAACATTTCCTCGGCGCTACAGGAATATTCATCAATCACAACACCCGAATCATCATCATCATAAACCTCTCGTTGCGGGTACAACCACCCAACGTCACTGAGAATCTGCTCCAGCCTCGTCGCCTGCTCGTCTTTATACGCCAATCTTCTGCCTGACTCAAGCAAGTAATTCAACTCGTCCCGCAACCTGTAGGGCGACGTCTCGATATCCCAAACCCATTCTTCAAAGTCTCGCCTCGGTTCTGTGAACATTGGCTCCCAAGGCTGTATCCGCTTGTAGACAGCAGGGGCTAGCGGCAGGTAAGGACTCCAAGCCCGACGTCGGAATTCCAGGTACCCGAAAGCATGGAGTACAGCGAGCGAAAGAGTTGTGTCTTCCGAGCCTGGATCGACTTGGAAATGCGAGATGAGAGCTTCCTCTACTGGGCGAGGACAATCTGCGACGATAAAATCGTTCTCCAACAGGTCCATGATCTGATTAACTGGCTCAGAGTTGAGGTCAATAATGCTGCGGTCTTTGATGACGGGGACATCAACCAACTCGTGCTGTCTCCTCGCCTCGTCGACGCACTTCATGCCAACCCTGAGACCACAAAGCCGGCAAAACGAAACTTGTTCCTGCTCGTCTTCGTCGCAGAGATCGCAGTTGGCCATGCAGAACACCGTCTCGAGGCACTTTCCGTCCTCTCTTGTGACCCATACATCGACTATCAAAGCCTGGAACAAACGAATGGCTTCCTCGTCATATTCCCGTCTCTCGAGGAGAATGATGGCGATGTCTCGCATGAGATGCTTATGCTGGGCAAATGTCCGAGTTTCGACGGCTGTCAGTTCCGCGATGTAGCGCTTCAAGTAAACGTCAATGACTTTTATCGCCTCGCTGCTCAGACCCTTGTGCGGCATATCGATCGCCATGTCCAGAGGCGTATGCATATCGCTGTCCTTAACATTAAGCATCCGTTGAAAATGGTCGACGCCAGTCTCGGCTTTCAACTTCTCGCACGCAGAGTACACTAGCGTGGCCATTTCGGAAGCTTGTTGATGGTGATATGATCCGTCAATATGCAGCACATTGTCGCCGTAATAGTCAACGTTCTCGATAAAGGACGCTAGCTGAGGATGTTCGAGCAGCACCTCAACCACCTTGACACACTCGTACAAGGAGGCGACCCGCAGCGCCGACCTCCATGTAGTGGAAGTGTCTCCGGGCCACTTCTGCCCCTTTGCCGGATCCGCGCCCTTGTCGAGCAAAAGCCGGACAGTCGGGATATCTCCGGCCCTGCAAGCCTCTCCGAGTACCGTGAAGCCGGTTGAGCTGACGACATCATCAATGCCGAGGCCATGCTGAAGCAACAGATCAATGATCTTGTAAGCCGCGCCGTTGTCCTCGGAAACTGTGCTACAGACACATGATGCTCCCATTGAGCATCGTGCTGTGATGTCGGCGCCTTTTTCTAGAAGAAACTGGACCAGTTGGAGGTTTCCATCTTCGCAGGCTACCATAAGCGGAGTTTTGCCGTCGTAAGAGGGGAGTTCCAGTGCCTCTGGCGACATTTTGTAGAGCAATTGCGCAATTTCTAGCCTTCCTGATTCGCAGGCTAACCAAAGCGGTGTTTCCTGCCAATGGCATGAGGCCAGGTTGGATTGAGCACCCGCATCGAGGAGACATCGCAGAATCTCAATGTGTCCGTCTCTGGCAGCGATATGGAGAGGCGTCTCGTAGACTAGTCCTTCTTCGCACTGGTAGGTCACCAGGGCTGGCTCGTGTTCGATAAGAACTTTGGCAGTCTCAATGTTGTTTTCTTCCACAGCCCGATGGAGGGGAGTGGTGAAGCACCCGGGGATGTAGGACAAGAAACGTTTCGTGTCAGCACCGTGGGCGAGAAGCAACCGCGTGACCTCCGGCTTCATATCGCTCGCCTCGATGAGGATATGCTGGAAGTCTGGGTTGTCCGGGACGTAATTGATGCTTGGTGGCAAAGGGTTCTCGAGTAAAACTTTGATCATACCCATAGCAATGTCTTCGTCGTCAAGCATGGCGGCGTCGAGGGGGCCTGGCATTCCGTAGGCCTCCTCTAGGGTCGGGTCCGCCCCGTGCCGCAGGAGGAGTTCTACCATGTTTTGGTCCTTGTAGTCTACAGCCACCATTAACGGGGACTTGGCGTACTTCTTCGACTTCCAATTCAACGTGTTGATGGGCGATTGATAGGCGAGGAGCAGCTCGACTATGTCGGTGTTGCCCGTGCTGATATCAACCTCGCTTTCCTCCACACTAGAATTTCCCCAGTTAGCTTGCTGTTGGAGGAATGATATAGGTTTAACAAGAAAGCAATGTGCGAGCCATCGAGAGGGATCAGAAACCAACGTGCCTTTCTTTGTTTTTTGTCGTCCTCGCCATTTCAACCGCTATCAAAAGGGGCGTCTCATCAAGCGATGCAGGGTGACGACGTGGACTTGCCCCTGCTTCCAATAGTAGCTCTACCGCCTTGAAGTTATCGTCAACGATGGCAAAGCTTAGCGCAGTCCGACGGATAAACTTCTTTCGATCGCCTGAAATACCGTTAGAGAGAAGCTCTAGGTCGACATCAGGTCGTCTCAGAAGATGCGGTAGCCAATCGTTGCACAGCGGGCCTGTCAACAGATGAATCGCAGCGTATCCCATGCCATCTAGCTGATTGATATCTTCAACTCTATCCAAGAGAACCATGAAGATGTCGAAGTTTTGTTCGGTGATGGCAGCTGTTAAGGGTAACTGAAGGTTCGGCCACGGGAAATGCAAGCTCAGATCGACACCGTAGTCGATCAAGAGTCTGGCAACCTCATTGTGATGTTGCATGATTGCTTCGCGGAGGGGATGCATGATTGGCGTGTGTATGCTTAACATGTCAGGCCTGGCTCCCGCTCGGAGGAGCAGCTCGACCATGGCAGCATCTCCTACACTGCAAGGGTTGACTAAGGGCGTTTCGCCCCATTTATCCGAGATATTTGGATCAGCCCCGGCATCAAGGAGTGATGTGACCAATCGTGCCATCAGGTCTTCATCGCGCGTTCTCAGATGCGTGCATAATATCATCAAAGCGGTTCCGCCCCTCAACGAGCCTCGCTCGTTGACGTCTTTGGTCCGCTTCAGGAAGTATTCGACCATGTCGGGTTGTCCCTCTGATGAGCCTGCTGCATGCATCAGAGGAGTATGGCCGAAGAAGTTGTGTACCGAGAAACAAGAGTCGGGCCTCCAATATTCAATGAGCCTGGCAATTACTGGGGTTTGTTTACGCTCGTACAAGTACCGCCATGTCTGCCTGAGAAGCTCACTCTTCCAAGAATACGCCTCTCCCCTCCCTGCCCACTGAATTTCGTGGGTCAGATGACCAATATTAGCATCAATGAATGTGAACACGGGAGAGACGAAGGTGTCATCTATCACCCTCCGATGATGTGTAAATTCAATGTTCCAGGAGTAATACGCTGACCAAGTTCTGTAGTTCGCAGAGTTGACGAAGTCGCCCAGCAGAGGGAGCAGTCTGGCCACTTTGTCGCCCGCACGACGGAGATGTTCTCTCCAGTTGTTTGCCGCATATGAATAGAACGGGTGACGCGCTGAGATGTTGGGAGGCATGATCGATTTGAAGCTTCCGAAGTCAGATCCGGAGAGGTACTTTATACACAGGAATGCCATGTTTGCGTGCTGCTCTTTCTCGATGAGGTAGTAACGTCTGACATGGTAAATCAGAGAAGAATGACTGATTCTGAAGTCCCCTTCATCCAAAGAATGAATGATTCTGGGGCACCGTTGTCTCAAGAAGTTGGGGAGGTCGAGGAATCTCAGGTTGGGGTCTCCGTGAAGACAGGCGATTGCATCGCATATTTCGGCTCTGGTGGGGATACTAAGATAGCCGAGTACGATTTGCACAGCTGACAGAGCATATTTCCCATCTTCGTCGATGGTCTGGAACAATGGTAGGAGATCTCTGTCGTAATATTTTCCCAGGCTAGAAGGGCACGGAAGCACCCTCCCACTGAAGGAATACCCCTCGCCATCTTGGACCGTACTCATTGCGTCTTCGATGGAGTACTTTGCGAACCAAAAGAACGACTCCGACTTATTCTTGATCCAAGATCGGATTCCTTCTGGCGGCCCATTCAGATCCCGAAGCGTAGACAGGATGTCCAACTCTCTATCCACGTAAGTGCCGATATCTTTGCGAATTGCAGAATCAGTCATCAGAATCCTAGCGGAGTTAGGTATGCAGGAGTTCAGACTCAGAATCTCGCAAGCGCTATACGTGAACAAGAACTTGAACCTGACAGTTTCGCGCGGATATCCTTGGCCTGGAAGAGACGGGCCGGCAGCTGGGGATGAGCGAGCCACCGGGTGGTCGAGGAGACTTCCCACAAGGCAGAGAAATTCCCGGGCATAGGTAACATCACAGTCATCCAGACCATCCACGATGAGGAAAACAGCCGTCGTCTTTGGCGGGCCCGTACTGTATTGCATCTGGCTCATGATGTCGCGTAAGATGTCAAACAGCGCCGGCAGCTTGAAGTGGCTTTTCAGCTCCTGCCATCGATAGTAAGGCGCTATAGACTCAGACCAGACTGGCCGTAGTTGAAGAAGCGATCGGACGAAATACTGGGCAATCGGTGGCTTCTTGTTCCCAACAGTGCTGACGTTGCAAAAGAACGAGAGCACTATATTATTATCTGGGGGAGATCGAGGCCGATCCCAGGACAGGTAGTTGGCGATGGACTTGGCCAAGTAAGTTTTACCGCATCCCGTGGCGCCCTGGACAAAAAGACCTGCGGTCTTATTGGACTTGACCCAACTTTTGAAGAAGTCGTGGGACTGTATCCAGGTACAAGTATCTGGTGTCGGATGTATATCGTGTCCGAGATGATGCTCGTCCCATTGGCCGAGTTTGTTAACAAGGACATCTCGGTGCCTTTTTTTGTCGGCTAAATATAGATTAGATCACAGATTCCACGTCGAGAGAACATTTTGTTGTGATGAGAAGAGGTCGTGCTTACCAGCTTCTTTCTTCTTGGCCCACAAACTGAATGCCTCGTTGGCCTGATCTCGCGGTGGTGGACCCATGGGGATCCCATTCCGTGGTGGCGGCGGCAGAGACACTGGGGGTCCTATGAGATAACCTTCAGTTTCTCTTTACTCAACTGATTCTCATATGCCATCTTTACCTGGCGGGCCCGGCGGGCCTGGAGGCCCAGGAGGACCAGGAGGTGGTGAAGGTGGCGGGGGATTAGCTGTCGTGGGTGCCAAAGGGGGTGGCGGCGCGAAGAACACTCGTTTGTTGGTTGAAGACGATAGCTTTGTCATCATATCGCCAACCTGATCTGCCAATAGGCTGTATATCTTATCTGAAGGGGATGGGAACTGCGTTAACTGAAAGTGATGGCAAGCTACCGGCAAGTTCTGGCCCTGTGTTGGATCCATATCGGCCCGTCGTTTGGGCACAAGCTAGTCTACTGATGAGCTCCTGGTCCGCAAGTGCCGTGGGAAAGAAGAAGGCTCCCTCACCAAAGTCTTGTAGGTTGTACCATCTGCAGACGTGATTTCAATTCGACGCATGGCAATGAAGTTGAGAATTGTCAAGTCTAATGGGGCCTGTGTGAGAAAGGTCTTGTTGACTTCTCGAACAGCTTCCGCAAATTGTCTGACATCGTCAACGGACGGTCTTGTGGAGTGCTTGAGCAGAGTCGCTGCCACTGTTGATTTGACAGCTTCCAGGACTCCCTCGGAGTCTGTTGCATGGTGAACTGTATCGAGAAAGACGACGCCGACAGTGGACCCTTTGATAGCGAAGTATTCTACATAGTTGGACGATAGCTCAATTGCCTGCAGTCGATTGGTGTTAAGCTATAAAGTCTATTGAAGACAGCAGCTGACAACGTACCTTTTTGACAATGATCCCTCCAAGCCCATGGGCAATAAAAACAGTAGAGCCGCCCTGGGAACACGTTTATCAGTTCCATACGTCCAATTGAGAGTTGTTGATGGGTTTTACTAACAGGATATTTGCCGTAGTTGGATATCATCGATATCAAGAGCTCGTCGGCATGGAGCGCGATGCTTGCAGGCGTCATGTTTGCCGCCGGGTCCGAGTTGTATCCATAGGTCCAAACCCGGACTGAATCCTTGAAGCTCCCGAGAAAGTCGGGGTCTGAGATCCAGGTTTTGCCAGATTCATCATGGTGCCAGCTTGACTTGGGGGACCCGCCCAAGTCATGGACACATATGAGACTGCAGTATGTAAGCTTGATTGAGACTCTTTAGAGGGTTCTACGAATTCTCACTTCACGAGAGGTCTCCATCCTGGCGGCACATGATTCATGTGGATTGGGTAAACAACGTCGAGGCTAGGGATGATCATGGCGAAGGCACAGTGGGTGACGAGCCACGGGTGGCACGATCGCGATATTTCCTCGCCTCCTCAGTGTCCCCGGCAGCTGGTTACGGGTGAGGTTGACGCGCTGATTTCGTTGAGAACTGTCGATTGCTACATAGACGCATGGCAGAAAGTATCACACCGCCCACATCAGGCTGCAACACTTAAGATGAGGCCATGATGATGACCACAGGCCGTGATCCCTAGGCGGCAACCTCATGTGAGGAGATGTTGCTGTTAGGGCTGAGCGATTGGACGTGACGCTAGCGGGCTGCAGGTGTAGCGGGGGTGAATTCGCTTCTGGCCCCCAACTTGGATCAGGCTTCCTAATGGCTGACATGCATTGCCAGCGCAGCCTCTGCTGACAATTTCATCGTGTGCGGCTGAGGCCTGTTTGTCCGACTCTAGGGTTGTTGTGAGAGGCTCTTGTCAGCCGATTTAAATGGCTGAGAGGTCAAGGTGTTCCATTTGGTGTCACTGCCGGGTTTGTTGCAATACGTCCCATTGTTTGGCTTTGCCGGGCTGTCATTGATATGTCTGCATTGATTCTTGTTCGGGATTCGAGACTGAATTGTACGCTTGCGCATAATTGTATAGCTATTTCTGACTGAACAGAAATTAGCGAATAAGCAACGACACCTTTTTCGAGATCCGATTTATGAGAGGCAATCAACTCCTGGAGCAGATCAGTCAAGCATGCTCATTATGTGACCCTGCCTTAATCCGACTTACAGGAAGCGTAGGATCAGAAGAACAAGTTCCGAGGACAGTGGAACAAGCCCGTGGAATTCAATCTTTGCAAAGCAGGATGGAGCTTTGAGACGAGGTTGATAGACTGTGCTATCCGACTCAGGGACCGCCGGACCGGGATGTTGGAGGAGGTGGAAATGACGGGAATACCTTCAAGACCGCCAGTCGAGACCAGCTGGCAGCACTGTCAATCAATTAAACGCGTGGTGGGGCTGCGCGAAGGAAGGCGCGTCATGACATCAGCGAAGAAAGTGCAGGCGCGTCAACGCCGTGCTCGACCCTTCCTTTCCCGCCAGCCCCCCGGTCGTCATCCCCCACCAATTCTCTACTGCTGCCTTTGCTGCATTCTTTCTTCAACCTCTACGCAACGGACAAGTCACTACCTCTGTGCTGTCGCTCGGAACGCTCCTCAATCCTACAACTGATCAAACAAATCTCCTCGTCATATTAATCAAAGTGCCCATCGGAAGTTCGGCGAAATGGGTATCAAGCATCTCTTCCAGATCATCAAGGAGGAGGCTCCCGATGCGATCAAGGAGGGAGAGATCAAGGCGCACTTTGGTCGCAAAGTTGCCATTGTAAGTCCAGCCCAATCACCAAATCATTTTAACGCCCACTAACTGAGAGCAGGATGCGTAGGCTCGCCGTCCAAACCCTATAGCTCACGCTTGCTAACGAAATCTCAGGTCCATGAGCATTTACTCCTTCCTCATCGCCGTTCGATCCGATGGCCAACAGCTCATGAACGAGAGCGGAGAGACAACATCACATCTCATGGGTCTTTTCTACCGTACACTCCGAATGGTCGACAACGGAATCAAGCCCCTATATGTCTTCGATGGTGCCCCGCCTAAGCTCAAGTCTGGCGAGCTCGCCAAGCGATTCCAGAGAAAGCAGGAGGCTACCGAGGGCCTTGAGGAGGCCAAGGAGACTGGTACCGCTGAGGAGGTTGAGAAGTTCTCCCGGAGAACAGTGCGGGTGACTCGCGAGCACAATGAGGACTGCCGGAAGCTTCTGAAGCTCATGGGCATCCCCTTCATCATTGCGCCCACTGAGGCTGAGGCTCAGTGTGCTGTCCTTGCTCGTGCAGGCAAGGTATACGCCGCCGCCAGTGAGGATATGGACACTCTCACTTTTGATACCCCGATCCTACTCCGTCACTTGACGTTCAGCGAGCAGCGCAAGGAGCCCATTCAGGAGGTTCACATTGAGAAGGTGCTGGAAGGTCTTGGCATGGAGCGGAAGCAGGTATGTCTCTCCCGAATAATGATTGACAAGGGTGAGCGCGTCGTAACTTATTATACGAACAGTTTGTCGACTTGTGTATCCTCCTCGGCTGCGATTACCTTGACCCCATCCCGAAGGTCGGTCCTTCGACAGCTCTCAAGTTGATCCGCGAGCATGGTGACCTGGAGACACTAGTCGAGGCTTTCAAGAATGACCCGAAGCAAAAATACGTCATTCCGGACGACTGGCCGTACCAAGATGCCCGAGAGCTGTTCCTCAACCCCGATGTCCGAAAGGCGGACGACCCGCTTTGCGACTTCAAGTGGGAGAAGCCCGATATGGAGGGACTGGTGCAGTACCTTGTCACGGAGAAGGGCTTCTCTGAGGACCGTGTGCGCTCAGCAGGCGCCCGCTTGGAGAAGAACTTGAAGAGCAACCAGCAAGTCCGCCTCGATGGTTTCTTCAAGGTGATTCCCAAGACAGAGGAGGAGAAGGCTGCGCACAAGCGGAAGCTGGATGCCAAGAACGATGAAAAGAAGAAGAAGCAGAAGTTGGAGAAGAAGGAGAAGGCTGCTGCCAAGTCTAAGCCTCGTGGGGCCTAGATGGACGTAGTGGTCGCTGGTTGGATAAGGTTGGCTAGGTTGCTGCGTGTGGTCTTCCCTTTGAGGATGATTGTCTATCAAAGAAAGGGCGGGACGGAACGGTGCCTTTTACGGATTGATTTAGTGTGGGATTCGGCGTTTGGGGGTCAAAAAGGAGACCCGTTGCTCTTGGGAGGCAATGTGGATTTAATGTCTTGGTAGGGATTGCCCCAAAATGAGGATCAATCTCCATAGCTTGACACCTTTCAAATATAGATTATCTGACAATAACCTGGAAACTCGTCTACAGGCAGAAAGGCATCCGTACAGACAGCCAGCCTCCCCTATGACAATGGTGGGACTGCGCAGACTAACCCACGTGCTAATGAGGTAGAAGACTACTTCGTAGCATGCCGAAGACTAGCCATGGGTCGGTAATTTTGTCCCACGGGGTAATCTACTAATCTAGTAATTACCAACACCGTCCAGGTTCTCCGCGTTCTGCTCGTCGGTGTAGGACGTGGGTTGTCGGGAGATCATGTGCCTGACTCGAAGCGCATTGGATGCAAAGTGAATGCGTATCTTGGATGCTCACCTCTCCGTCTCTATGTACATGCAAAGTCAGGACCACGGGCAGCAAAGCGGCAGCAGAGAGGGCCCACCTCACATGACCATCGACGGAATTCCCATTGGCCAGTCACCTTTGCAAAAGATGCCGAGGTTGATCCACACCTCGCGAACCGGAAACGGGCCACCCCTCGATGACATCAGCCAAAGAAGAAGGAGGTGCGACGCCCGAAACAGAAATCGGGAATCACATGTTGCGCAAAGGGAGAGTCGCACCAAGACACACGGCTGCAGTTGAGCACCAGTCGCATTCTTGTAAACTTTTTGATCCAGGCCAGAGGGGTCTTTCACACGCCAGGCGACAAAAAAACAAAAGACAATGGACGGCGCGCAAACTTGGGACTGGGGAGAGGCTGCACGAGACCACATGACACGGATTAGCGCACCTAAATGTCGCCAATGGGGACTAGTGCGACGGCTCCCCAAGCTCACTCTGGAGTCTGTTTCCCGTTCGCCATCCTCCGAACCAATCCAATGGCACTTGATTGTGGTTGATTTCGGCCATGGCCAGTCGTGTCCGCCGCAATTTCAGTGACTGATGCTACCCGCGGCCTTAGTATCCTTACTTACTCCGTACTGCAGATTTCCCCACACAAAGGGCCCGTCCCCGAATTTCCGCATGTTTTTGTTTCTGGCTTGATGTGTAGTGTACCAGTATCTCTGCCTGCGACCTCGAGAGGTGTGGGGGAACTTGGAGAATCTTCAGGCCAACAAACACAGATGGATGATGGCATTGAATGGCCTCGCGAGCCTGGAAGCTGCACACAAAACACAATGTGCCGGTAATCGATTGCATTGCTATCCAGGTAGACTCGTTGCAATGCCTCGGCGCAAAGGTACTTACTTGCATGTCCCGTCGTGCTGCACTGAGGCTGCGGCTGTGTCCGCACACGCATCCCCTGGGTCAAACGTGCAAGGTGACGAGAGCCCGTCAAAAGAGGTAGGTACCTTTGCTGGCCATCTGCACCCCAGCTACACCCCGAGGCGGGAAGGGGTACTTTCCCCAGCCAACCTGGATGTACTCCGTACCTAAACCCTCCTGGGTAAGCAGGTCCAATGGAAGGTAACCCTCTCCCAGAAACCAAAGGGCAGGTGCCTCTCCCATTTTACCTTGGGCTTACCTTCCCGCGTCCGCAAGCATGTGATTGTCTGGCCTGCGCTTGAGCTGCTGGCCCATTTGCCGACCTTGGCCGTCGCGACTCGTTTCTTTGACACCATTTCCCCAGACACATCCTCTTCCGGCAAGACCTCTTTAAACATTGTTGTCCCCCTCGTCCTTCTTCGTCTTTCTCTCCCCTGGTTCATCTCTCCTGTCATCCCACAGTCCATAGTCAAACAGCGAATACCCATCCGACGAGAGTCTGCCGTAGATAGCACCCACATACTCCACAGCATCGTACGACAGAGTAATCACCGGTCACAATGTCCAAGACCTTCACCACTGGCGACGTTGCGTCGCACAACAAGCCTGACGACTTGTTCATTATCGTCGACGGCGATGTCTACGACCTCACAAAGTTCCAGGATGACCACCCAGGTATGTTCAGTTCTGCCATTCTCTCTGCCTCTGCTCCAGCCTCTGCTTTCCAAAATGACCCCACGTATGCCTCTTTGACTGACCTCCTCAGGTGGTAAGAAGATCCTCCAGCGCGTTGCCGGAAAGGACGCCTCCAAGCAGTTCTGGAAGTACCACAATGAAGGCATCCTGAAGAAGTACAAGGCCAAGTTGCACGTCGGCTCCCTCGACTCCAAGCCTAAGCCCGTCGAAGCGGCGCCTGCTGCCGCCGCTCCCGTGCCCAAGAAGGCCGCCCCCAAGAAGGTCGTTGCCAGCAGCACCGAAGAGTCGGAGCCAATGGATCCCTTTGGCGACTTGGTTCCCTACGCCGACCCCAACTGGTACCAGGCTGTAAGTTCAATTGCCAAGTACGGAGTATCCTCTGGTGCTTAGCATCCACTGACATGTTGCCTACAGTACCACACTCCCTACTACAACGAGACACACGCTGCCCTCCGCACCGAGATCCGTGAATGGGTCGAGACAAATGTCGAGCCCTTCGTTGGTGAGTGGGATGAGAAGAAGGAGGTCGATCCCGCCATCTACAAGCAGATGGGTGAGCGCGGTTACCTTGCTGGTCTGCTCGGTGTCCACTACCCTACGCAGTACACCAACAACACCGTTGCGTCGGTGGCTCCTGAGGACTGGGATCTCTTCCATGAGATGCTTTTGACCGACGAGCTGTCTCGTGCAGCATCAGGTGGCTTTGTCTGGAACGTCATTGGTGGTTTCGGCATTGGCTGCCCACCCCTGGTCAAGTTTGGTCAGAAGGCTCTCGTTGACCGTATCCTGCCCGGCATCCTCAACGGTGACAAGCGCATCTGCTTGGCCATTACCGAACCCGATGCCGGCTCTGACGTTGCCAACTTGACTTGCGAGGCTAAGCTTAGCGAGGATGGAAAGCATTTCATCGTCAACGGCGAGAAGAAGTGGATTACTAACGGTATCTGGTGCGACTACTTCACTACCGCCGTCCGCACGGGTGGCGAAGGCATGAACGGTGTCAGCTTGTTGCTTATCGAGAGAGGACCTGGTGTCACGACAAGACGGATGGACTGCCAGGGTGTCTGGTCCAGCGGTACCACCTACATCACCTTTGAGGATGTCAAGGTACCTGTTGAGAACTTGCTCGGCAAGAAGAACCAGGGCTTCAGAGGCATGTAATCGTTTCCACAAATTTGCTCCGTATCCCTTACTAACATACTCCAGTCATCATGACCAACTTCAACCACGAGCGTATCGGTATCATCATCCAGTGTCTGCGCTTCTCTCGTGTGTGCTACGAGGAGTCCGTCAAGTACGCCAACAAGCGTCGTACGTTTGGCAAGAAGCTCTACGAGCATCCCGTCATTCGTCTCAAGCTTGCGCATATGGCCCGCCAGATTGAGGCCTCGTACGCATGGCTCGAGAACCTCATCTTCCAGTGCCAGAAGATGGGTGAGACCGAGGCCATGCTCAAGCTTGGTGGTGCCATTGCCGGCCTCAAGGCCCAGAGCACCGTCACCTTTGAGTTCTGTGCTCGTGAGGCGTCGCAGATCTTTGGTGGTCTGTCGTACTCTCGCGGTGGCCAGGGCGGCAAGGTTGAGAGACTGTACCGCGACGTCCGCGCATACGCCATTCCCGGTGGTAGTGAGGAGATTATGCTCGACCTGAGCATCCGGCAGAGCATGCGTGTGCACAAGGCACTTGGCATGAAGTTGTGAGCGGAAACGCCGGTGAGAGCAGCGGATGATTAAGAAAGACTATTACGTCATGTATGAATAGATTAGGTTGGATATCTTTTCATTTGTCGGGGCGTTTTGCATGGAGGCAGAGCTCAGTCCAGGAATCTAGATGAATACATGGCTCACATTTATTACTTCATACTTTTTATGCTTTTCGTCTTGGCATTCTCCCCGCTGACCCAAAGATCCGTCTGTTCCACTTATTCGCTAACTATGGGATACGTCGCAGGACAGCGTTCAAGCCAGACGTAGCTTCACATTTCGGTCAGTTCTCAGATCTACGCCTCGGCAGTTGCCAGGGGTTGGAACCCATCGTACCACACTCTCCATGACATTTCAGCCGGCAGCACACAAACTCACAATCCGAGATCTTCATCCTCAATCGGCCACATTCCAGCAACACGAGCTGATGTCTCAGGAACTTCGTTTACGGTTTACCAGTCGACACGACCGATCACGGCGCAAGCCACTACCCTCCCAGCCGGGTCCAACTGGCTTTCCCCCTTGACTCCGGCGCTCCGCCACAAGACTCAATGACACGCTCTGTGGCTTCTCTCAACATCGCGCAACCAACTCATATCCCGTTCCCACCCACCCACACGTGGGGAGATGGGGGGTGCCGTAGATCATGAGAGTGGATGCGGCGTCAAAGGACCGAAAGCGCGTTTATCTCAGTACGGCCAAGCTCCGGAAGAACTTTTACGATTTTCATCGACAATCTGCCGTTTGCGGCCATGAAGCAGATATTTCCTCCTCGTATTCACTCAACAGACGAAAGATTTTCCATGGTTTGAGTTCGGGGCCAATTAGGTATTGAGGGCAATAAGTCTGATTAATGTGAATTTTCTAACTAGATTTTCTTACTAGGTCTTTAAGCTTGTAGTTTATGATGGACACGAAGGAATCCACCAGAATTTCCTCCGGGATACCATGAGCGGCAGTTGATGACTGAACAATCCATCTCCTTCCCCATGGACAATCGTCCCGGGACCAGGCTGGAATGCTGAGTCCACCGGACTTCGGGAACCGGCTGTCTCACGGCGAGACAGTGGCGATGACGTTCTCATAGGGCTTGGACGTGAGCAAGGCTGTCTTCGGCGCCGAAGAGACATGATCCGGGCCGTACGGATACGCTGGCTTGTCCCTCTCGTTGCCCTGGATTGCAGTCGCCTTCCGTTTCCCCTCGCCAGTCTTGTCTCACTCTGAATCGCCTCGCGCAGAGTCGCAGCGATCACCAACATTCCTCACGCCTGAAGATATCCACCAGATCCATCGCGCAATGTCTCACTCTGAACAACTACCTCACCAAACCCACCGCACTTGCCTCTGATCTATCCGGATCCGACGAAATGCTCTTCTCCCCTGGTTCCGTACCTCGCCCGGCGCAACTATCTTCCCTGGACCACTCGCGTGTAAGCCATGCTCGCTTACAGGTTCATCCCAAAAATACCTCTTCTTCTTACCACATCCGTCCAACTGCCAGTCCCAACTGCCCACTATGGCGTACGCCAAAACGGTCCGAACTGGCAGAGTGCACGAGGAGCTCGCAACATCTTTTGCCGCATGCAGCCATATTCGAGATCTCTGAATTTTCACGATGCTCTTGGCCAACGATTATCCACTTTGGATGGAGCTCACGAACTGTTCCTGCATGGTCCCACCTACGTTCTCGGTAATGTTCTCAGGAGGATGGGCAGACTTGCACCACACGGTCAACGGCTATATCAAGTCTCCTTGAACCCAGCCGATATCAGTCCTTTCTTCTTATCCTCATCACAGCAAACACATCTTCAACGCCCCCCTCTTCTCTCTGAGCTTCTGCTTCAACATTCGCTTTCGTCTTTCGTTTTCTCTAGCTCAAGATCAAGAGTCTAGTCAAACAGAACCAACCACCACTCTCGCTTACATCTACAAACCATCAAGATGGTTTCTCCCGCCATTATTCGCCTCGCCGCGGGTGCCGCCCTCTTGGCCGGTGTCAACGGCCAGTCGACCACCTCGACCACCGTCGTCGCTCCGACTACGACCGTGACGCCCAGCACCACCGTCACCGTGGCTAACCCCACGACCACGGTCACCGGCGGCGGCACCACCACCACTCTGACCTCCTCCGCTAGCTCTAGCAGCACGGCTTCCACCGGCACCTCCATCGCGACCAGCGTCGGCAGCTCTACCGTCACGGTTATTGCTCCCACGAGCACCTCGGTCACCACGGATTCTACTCTCAGCAGCGGCGCCAGCACCGTCCCGAGCACCACCGAGACCTCGACTTCTACCGACTCGACGTCCTCGGACCCCGGCGTCCCCACCACGTCGACCACCACCACCGACGTGGTGACCTCTACCATCCTCACGACCTCGGCCCTCAACACCACCGACCCCGGCGTTCTTCCTACCCTTACCAGTTCTACCGTGACCCTTCCCAATAATAGCACCACCGTCATCCCCGTCCCGGTTGATCCCACCGTCACTGCTCCTCCCGTGTTCCCCAACGGGACCGCCCCTATCACCATCCCTCCCCCGGTGACAACCACCACCTGCAACTTCAACGGCACTTGCAATGTCATCACCCTGCCCCCTTGCGTGACGATCACCTCCTGCTACAACGGCTACTGCAAGCCCGTCACCACAATCACCTACCCCCTTCCCCCTGTCGTCACTCCCCCGACAGTGACGACCATCACTCGCTGCAACTTCAACGGCACCTGCTCGACCTACACGCGCCCAGTCTACGTTCCCGCCACGAGCACCCAGGCACCCTTCTACACTGATTGCTCGACCCTTACAAAGACGTACACTACCTGCAACAACGCCGTCTGCAGCACCGTCACCACGACTACTACTTCGTCCTTCACCCGCCAGGGAACCCCTACCCCTACTGGCCCTGGTGGCTCGACTTTGGTCACGAAGCCCTCGAACCCGGCCTCGCCTCCTGTCAACCCGCCTACGAACCCCAGCAACCCTCCTACCAACCCGTCAAACCCTCCCGCCAACCCTTCCAACCCTCCTAGCAACCCTCCTAGCAACCCTCCTTCAAACCCGCCCAGCAACCCTCCTAGCAACCCTCCTTCAAACCCTCCTAGCAACCCTCCTAGCAACCCTCCTTCCAACCCTCCTTCCAACCCTCCTTCCAACCCCCCTGCCAGCCCTCCCGCGCAGCCTCCCGCGAACCCCCCTGCCTCCAACCCTCCCTCCAACCCCACCAACCCTCCCGCCGGCAGCTCTCCCGCGACCACTCCAGCCGTCCCCACCACCGTCAGCGGCACCCGCCCCGGCACCACGTCTCCCACCGCCGTGGTGACGGCCGGCGAGCCCGCTCTGATGGCTGTCAGTGTGATGCCGCTTATGAGCGTTCTTGGTGCGGTTGCTATTGGTATGCTTGTGTTCTTGTAATCTGGACCCTGCAGTGGTTTAGGGATACCATGATCGAGCATAAGTTTGGTGGCACAGGTTTGACAGCGAAAGCTTGATGTGAGAAGGATTTTTCCTTTGTATTGAATGCTCTCGTATGATGAGCTGGAATAGATTTGGTGATAAAATTGGCGAGGAAGACCATGGATGATGGTTTTGTAATGAGGAAGAGAGGGGAGGAGATGGGGAAGAGATAGAATAATGAAAATTATTATTTCAAAATGTTTTTGATCAATGGTTTCGACAGATCGAGTCATTTCTTCGTATAACAGTTAACTTAAGTTCCTCTCGTGTACGTGAACTATTGTACGCATCTCAACGTTTAATATCCATTAAAGGCACAGCATTGTCACTGATTTGAAAGACCGCGAACGATAGTCGATACTCTGTTCGGGGTCGTATTCATTGATTCTTTCAAGACTGGCCTGGTCGAATCTTTAGTCCCTCTCGATGGTTTCTAGTTTTTATGAATGAACATCGATGAGAGGGAAGTGTTGGTGGTCACCGCATTGCACGTGTCCGGTCGTATTCAGCGATGAATCGATTGATACTTGGAACACATGGGTATCGAAAACGATGTGATAATATCAAAAGCACCGATCCACAACAGTTGTCCACAAGATACATATATCATTGGTGGCAGCCCGTGTCAGGCACTCAATCGAAGGATGACTGTAGAGACTGAAACAAGATCAAAGAGTCATTTGAGAAACGCTTCCAAGAGGCTGACGGCACCGATGACAAAACCAAGGCCATGCGAGAGACAATGCTTTTCTCATGAGCAAATGGTGAAACCCATCTTCCTAAGGCCCGGCTGGAGATTAGCGCAGCCACACGTGACTCTGCATCCACACGATATACTAGGCATCTTAGAGCGTGAACCCGGAGACAAGATAGACCTGGGAGAGTACATCGCCAGTACACAGCACCTTAATACCCCTTACACGGTGCATTTATGCATGCCTCTCAATTAGGCGTGGATGTTGGTCAACTGAGGACCAGCCGGGTGGTTGTGGTTCGCATGTATGATTGGCCGAAGGTCACCCCGCATCAAGACGGGACGATGACGGATGAGATGGCGATGCCCCGCCGTTCCGCACTCCGCCCGCGTTGAACAAGAGGCGGGGTGAAGGCGTCCGGAAGGGAAGCCAAAACAACTGATCAACAACCCAAGGTCCGCTCGAATCTACTCTATCTAAACTTCATCCTTTATGCCCCCGCTTGCATAACCCACTCTTGATATTCAAAATGACCGTCATCCACGTTGTCCAGTTCCAGTTCAAGGAGCTCATTCCAGCAGAGGAGGTCAAGACGGTATGTTTGGATAACCCTGCGGACCTGGTGTCAGGGAGCTTAATAGCTTGACTGCAGAAGCACAGGCTAACGCTAAACACAGATGTGCGATTCCATGTTGGCGCTCAAGGAGAATTGTATCCACCCGACGTCTAGCAAGTCGTACATCAAGTCTCTGGTCGGCGGCCTCGATTGTAGCCCCGAGGGTCTGCAGGACGGCATCACGCACATTTTTGTGGCCGAGTTCGAGAGCGTTGAGGACCGCGATTATTACCTCCACAAGGACCCTGCGCACCAGGCGTTTATGAAGCAGGTTGGGTCGGCTATTATCAAGGCGAGGGTGACTGATTTTAAGCCGGGTGTTTTTTGAGATGCCGTAACTCAGAGGATGGGCAGTATCTTGTCTCAAACCCTGGAATCCAGCTCGTATGTACGAATACTGTACACGTGAACTGCACAGGAGACTATCGCATGGAATGAAATGCCATCATTGTACATGGGTTAGGCAAATGGGAAATGAACATCATACAGAACGAACCCACGCAACGGGAAGGAGATGCAGGGACGTGGAGGAGAAGCATTCAGGGTCTCTTATTCACAAAAAGATACATGCACTTCGTACCTTTTTCCCAGCCTGAGGGGTCCAAGATAGGTGGGGTCCAATCGCGACAGAAGTCTTATAAACCAATCAAAGCTCGTAAAACGTGTCTTCTCCCGGTGATGTAAGCGGGGCACTCAAGGTACCGGGGTCTACGTCATTGGTAGCGCGGGCAGGTCCAGGGAGGAAGGGACATTGCCCAGTGCTCTTGCCTTGCCCTGAGGTGCTCTGCCCACCCGACGCTCCGTCACCGTCCCCGTTCCTGCCCATCGTTGGTCCCCCCGCCTGCTGCGTGCTCTTCCCCTCCCCCGCCTTGCTCCTGCTCTTTCTGCTCCTGCTTTTCCTTCTGCGTGTCTGCCTCCCACTGTCTACCTATTGTACGTACCTTGAGTAGCTTCTAAGGAAGGTACCCACCCACGCCCAGCGCTTGCCTTGCTTGCCCACCTCATTCGGTACGAACAGCCCAAGTACCTTGACCTTGGGGCGCTTCACTTTCATGACTTCAGGGGACCAACCTCAGTGTCTCCCTGTCACGCCTGCCTGACGCGAACGTCCAACATCCAGTCACTTGGCTTTCTTCACCCAACTTGGAACTCTGCACATTCCGGCCACACCTCGTCACCCTTTCTTCTTCACACGACGACAAGAAGCGCACATGCGAATTGCTCCCTTTGCGATACCCATTCGACTCTGTGCTAGATACCACCATTCCACCTCCATTGTCTGGCTCTGGAGGTAACGCCCACCTACACACCCGACGACGATACCCGAGAGTTTCCGCCGTTTGACTATCGTCTACCACGAAGCGCCCCCAAACCATCTCTGCCCGAAGAGCATCTACTACTTACGAGCAACCGATTACGAGCACATCTCGGTCCGAATATCGACACATATAACGTCGACGGCTTCCGCTTTCGACCTCATCGACACCCTTTCGCTTCATCCCAGACACCAACGTCAAATCTAGCAGCCATGGCGCAAGCACCGCGTCCTACCTTCATCAACCTCCCTCCTCCCACCTCCAACCCGGATACTCCATCTGAGATGCCGTACGCTGTCTCGCCTCCTCTCTCCCACTTGATTCCCAAGCTAATATCTCCCCACACAGCGGCACCCCCACGAGCGCCACGACCTCCCTTTCTGCCCTCTCTACCACCGCTATCAAAGATGGTCACCGAGGCCACTTTCCCCAGGGTCCCGCCGGTGTCCGCGGCCACGCTCACCACCCCTCTACAACGAGCCTCGAGGCCGAGCGCGCCGACAGAATCTCCCGCCTCGCCGGTCTAGAGCGAGTCTCGACTCTGCGCGCCCCGCCGCACCAGCAGAATGCCGGTTCCTCAATCTCTCCTCAGACGACCCCCACCTCCACCGGCTTCCCTGCCAACTACCCGCCCAACACTCACCTCACACCCGCATACTTTGATGCTCATGGCCAACCCACCGCTGTTACTAAGATGAGCACTGTCGGTACCGCCAGCGCGACTGAGAGCTATGTCGGTGACGACAACGAGACTCGCACCGCACCTGGCGAGCAGGATGAGGACATGTTCAGCATGGATACCAACTACCGCGAGGCCGACTCGGTTACCAGTATGGGCGCCGAGCCTGAACGCATGGACGAGGACCAGACGGCTGGGTCCACCGGAGGCTACGACGACCGCATGAGCGACGATGGATCCGCCAGCCTTGTTGGTTTCGGCGAGGGCGCCAACAGCACCGTGTCTGGTCCCATTTACCAGCGTCGCCCCATTCCTGGAGTCGCTGGCCAGGCCGGTATCTGGGGTCTGGAGCGAAGTGCCTCTGGTCTGAGTGACGGCTTGCCGACGCAGCGGGCCCGCGACGTCACAATGGGCGGTGATACTCCCACCAGCGCGGCCGCAATGCAGGAAAGACGGGATGCGAGGATGATGGATGGTACGACCAATGATGGTGCCGGTGTACCTAGCGACGAAATGTACGTCGACACCACCAACAAGCCACCTGTCCCTGCTTCCCAGCTCCCCCAGCAATCTTCACAAGCTAACTCCGCCACGACGCCAACAGCTCGTGATACCGCAGAGCGTCTTCTTAGGGAGCGACTTGATGGGGGCGAGGCACGTGTAGGTAACACCGCGCTTGGTAGCCCTCAGGGTGGCGGCGACAAGCTCGGCAAGTTCTACTTTGAGGAGCGGAAATGAGGCACCCCGGTTTCCTTCTTATTTGATCAAATAGGCGAAGACAGAGGTACGCGGATGATTATATACGGTTCACGACGTTGGGAAATGACTTTGGGAAGAAAACTGGCGGGCTAAAGACTCCGCCCGCATGATTTGGACGGGTTTGTTGCTGGGATTGCAATTGATTTGGCTGGATTATGAATGGCCTAGGTTCGACTAAGACAATGCGAGCTACTGATTATGACTTGTCGCGTTTGATCTTGCAGTGACTGGAGTATCAAGACTCAAGGTACTATATTATTAAGGCAGTTCTTCAACAGCAGCATCACTGGATCACCGGCGTGGGGCATGTCACTCGGCCCCGGCCGTCCGACTCCGTGGCGCACGGCACCCTAGGTGCGGGAAAGCTGTCGGAGACGGCGTGAGACCCCGCACCCAGTGTGTGTCGGGGAGATCCTGCGGGAGACTGTAGGACGAGTGGGGGGAAGCCCGGGACAGATCAACAATACGATGGGTAGAATACTTCTGCTTCTTATCGAGACGGTGGCTCCGCGGTCGATCGCGCATGGCGTCTACGGACAGATGTTCGGACGAAGGGAGGTTCAGGGGATGCGACCTTGCTCTTCAGGATCCTTTTTTTGTGTGGAGATTGAACTCTAATGCTCAAGGGAGCTCCATAGTCATATAGGGATGGGTTCTAGCTTGTAAGTTGTGGGTTTCTGAGAACTTGGGTTCGATAATATAAGGTAAGCAGCACATATCATTTGGATAGCCGGTGCCTTTTTACTTCCGTTGCTTTTCGGGAGATTTTTGTCTTTGCGTTTCCACGTTGTACGACTGTGCTGTATTCAACGAGTCTCAAGAGCTCACCTCAGAGGGCGTTGTCTGTTTGAAGTTCAAGTCTGCTTCTGTTGCATGCTGTTCTACGCCGCAGAATTTCATCTTACTACTACTTGATTGAAACCTGAGCAGCTGGCCTAATATTGATACCTGTGTACCTTAGGCAGTATAGGAAAGCAACTGCATAGAGGTAGTAAAGTCGGCACCTCGCTTCTACTCCTCGTATTCCGCATTCTTAAAGCTCGGTTTCTACGGATAGGAAGCTGCCGTCTTCGCCAGAGAGGTCCATACCACGACCCGATGTGACGCTGACATGCCCTCCCCCAGTGGCTCCCCCGCTGTTCATCGCATCACCCGTACAGCAAACGAGGTCAGCAAACATTGGACAAGCTTGAATCGATTCAGGGAATTATGGCACGGACCGAGAGTCCCCCCTCCCCTATTCGCGAAGCATCGGGGACCGTGCTACGATTGACTCGGCTGTTGGATACTAACGGGGAAGAATGGCTTGGGGTTCATGAAATGGGGTTTACGCATATTGGTCTATATTAACAAACCAGGTTTTCGTTAGCGTTCCGGCCTTCCTGGACTGCTTGTTTAGGTAGTCAGTGCGGGTAAGGAAACTCAAAATAAGGTGAATCGTGACGGAGATGTCCCCCCGGCTGGTATTAGTCAACTTCAATAACTGGTGCGGCATATTGCCGCTTATGTGAACATGCAAACTACGACGGAGGAGGACTTTGAGATTTCATTCTGCGAGGTCCTTATACAGCTAGCTTCCCTCCCTTCGGATCCCGTCACGGTCACTCGTTCGCGGTACGTCGAACATCACATTCGCTCACCCATAAACCATGCGCCTCTTCAGGACTCTACCGCTAGTCGTCGCGGGACTTATTGCGCCCTGCCTCTCGGGCGCCTTTCCCTCGTCTACATCGCAGGATGCGGCGGTCACGTTTTTGGATCGACTGCTTGTCGACACACGGGGTCTGGGCGATGTTCCTCAGCGGCAGCCTTCTTCGCTAATTGTAGATTTGGGCTACGCCAAGTATGAAGGGTACAACAACGCCACCAGCGGCCTCAATATCTGGAAAGGGTAAGATGTTTGTCTATTTGTCTCGTAGACGTCTACTTAAACCCCTCCAGCATCCGCTACGCAGCTCCGCCGACGGGTTCACAGCGCTGGCAACCGCCTCGTCTCCCTTCATCTAACGACACGGTCACCGGTGGTGGGGTCCCGGTGATGGCAGCAACCGAATTCGGCCCCATCTGCCCGCAAAACTACCCCGCCGTCCCGGGTCTCCCCTTCATCCCCGGTGACGAAGATTGTCTTTTCCTAAACGTGTACGCGCCCGCCGACGCCAAGGATTTGCCGGTGATGGTGTACATCCACGGCGGCGGGTACGGCTACGGTGATGGGAGGATTGACATGTCGGAGATTATTGGGGCGAATGAGGGTGGGTTTGTGGCTGTTGTGATTCAGTACCGGGTATGTTCTTTTGCTTTTCCGTATCTTTTTGCGGGGGTTATCTGTCTATTCTTCTCCCGGGATTTGGTGGTGGGTGAGAGAGATCTGTTGAGAGACAGCATACTAACGATGTACAGCTCGGCGCGTTAGGGTTCCTTTCCTCTGCGGACGTCAAGGCTCGCGGTGTCGTGAACGCGGGACTTCTGGACCAGGCTTTTGCGCTTGCTTGGGTCCAGCGCTTCATCGACCTGTTTGGTGGAAATCGTGGAAAGGTCACGATTGCGGGGGAGTCGGCGGGCGCGGGGTCGGTGATGTATCACACTCTCGCCGTGGACGGTAGTCTGGGGACGACGCTCTTCAAGAACGTAAGTTTTGACAGGCTGCGGGATGGAAGCCTGTGGCCCTGATTGGCTGACTCGATTTCGATGCTAGGGGATCGCTGCTTCGCCGTATCTTCCCTTCCATTATGACTATGACGCGGCGTTTCCGACGGCGCGATACCAGGCATTTGCCGAGAAGGCGGGGTGCTCGTCGTCTGTCGATGTTCTTGCGTGTCTTCGTGGGAAGGATAGTATGGCGCTGCAGCTTGCTAGTGCGAATACCACGTTTGAACAGCCGTATGGGTTCTGGTAAGTAATCGATTTTCAGGACATGCGGTTCGCCCTTCCTGAACGCGGCTAACTGGACGACGACAGGGCTTTCTACCCTGTGACGGACGGCGTATACATCAAGAGCCTCCCGACTGAGCAGATGAAGCAAAAAAGAGTCAATGGAGAGCGTCTCCTCGTCGGTGTGAGTATCCTCCCCACGAAGCTCCACGTTCTTGGCCGGCAACTGACGAGCCTTGCAAGCATAACGCCAATGAAGGACCTCTCCTCACCCCGCCCAACATCGTCAGCGTCGCAGACTTGACGTCCTGGCTGAAGCTCGAGTTCCCCAACCTCTCGGCGGGCCAAATCGACGAGATCCTCGCCGCGAATCCAACAAAGACAGGCGCGAACGATACCCGCTTCGAGACGAACGGGTTGACGGGGCTTACGGCCCTTGACGTGAGCCAATCTGGGACCGGACAACAGCAGAGAGCAAACGTAAGGAATTCTTGCCATGTCTCGTGGCCCTAAGTCTAACACAACTGCAATAGAACATCTACGCCGAGGCAACATTCGTGTGCCCCAGCTACTGGCTCTCCGACGCCTTCACGTCGCCAAAGTCGTCGTGGCACTACCAGTACTCCGTCCCCTTTGCCTGGCACACGGCCGACATCCCAGGCTACTTTGGCCCCGCGACACCGAACCAGGGCCCGGACATTGTCCTCGCCTTCCGCAAGATCTGGGGTAACTTCATCACGGGCGATGACCCCTCCATCAGCAATGATATCGCCAACGGAGCTTCCGGTGCCGACGCGGGCGCCGAGAATGGGGCGAGCAAGTGGCCTGTCTGGACGGAGGAGGCACCGAAGCAGGTAAACCTGAACCAGACGGGCGGCGTTCCGTACGAGTTTACGACTTCGTGGGGGGCGCGGGTTACGCAGTTTATGGCGCCGGGACAGGTGAATGATATCCGGGTTGTCCCTGCGGATTCGTGGGAGGGTGGACGTGGTGCCAGGTGTGGATTTTGGAGGGGGTTGGCTTCTAGCATTCCGGCGTAGACTAGGCTTGAATTGCGGAGACTCGAATGGCTTGATGCTGTAGCAATAATCGAAAATGATCAGGTTACAAGAGATTTGATGACGCTCGCGATGGGCGGGATGGACGTGAACAAGACGGTGATGGTGCCGAATAAGCTCATTGACAAGCTTGATAGCGCCGCAGCACGGGGATCGGTTCGCAAGAGGAGAGCGGTGGCGATGGCTGAGGAGTTGGCTCCGAGTGTGACGCCACGGGTGATGTAGTCATCTATTTTCCTGTAAGTTGCTCATGTTCACTTATTTCATAGCTCACAGCGGGCAGCCTCTTACCTTCTGGAATCTTCATCCAGGCCAACATCCGCTGGCCAACTAGCACACCGACAATACCGCTCATAATAGCTATCGCAGCCACAGTATTCAAATCACCACCCAAGTTCTCCGTTGCAGGTAGAGCCAGCGCAAGCGTCAGACTCCGCGACGCAAACGCGAGAGACCTTTCTGCACTGATGCCCATGGCGAAGCAGATCTTGGGGTACGAGAAGAGGCAGCCTATCGACATGAGGATATTGGGCAACACAATCGCCACAAAGTTCTGCTTCAGCTCGCGGCGGTATTGGTACATTGGCAGCGCGAGCGATACAATACTCGCATCGAGAACGGTGCTGAAGATGTCGCCGGCGCCGGGGAGGCGGCCTTCCGGGTTCTTGGCATGGAGCCAGAGGTATGTGTAATTCGCTCCCGTGCGGAAGGATCGGAGGGTTTCAAAGAGGCCGGCCCCTCGGATGGCGGCGAGGGCCCAGATGCCGAGGACAGAGAAGAGGGCGGTGACGAGGACAGGGTGGAGATATTGCCTCCAGTTTGCGGGGACGGACATGGCGGCGAAGTAGACGAGGAGGATGAGGCTTAGGTGGAGGGGCATGGCGTATCCTGTTGTGTAGTAAAGGGGGATTCCGACAAAGGTGAAGATGGAGGCGTAAAGAACCCAGTTGAGGTGACCGCATATCCAGGCTGCCCAGAGCTGGGAGCGTGGCGGGGGGACGGGGTCCTGTGGTGGGAGAGGTGGTGTTGGCGGAGAGGAGGGGATATCGACGTTAATTTCGTGGACTCTCACGGGAGAGGATGTTCCTGACGGGAGGAAGTTGTGTGAGGCGTTTTGGGAGGGCGGCGGCGGAGCGAGGGTGTTGAGTGAGAGTGAAGACGGGGCTGCGGAGATGGTGCGGGAGCCCGGGACGGAGTCAATTCGCGGAGGGGTGTCGGCGAGGGGAATCTCGTCGGTCTCGTTGCCCATTTCTTCTGCGCGCTCTGTCATTGCGCGTTTGGATGAGCCGAGGAGGAGTTGGAGGCCGCGGGTGAGGTATGCGGCGAGGGCCATCATGACGATGAAGCCAATGACTGAGGGGTGTTAGGTCCACGAAACATTGGATTGAAGAAGGGGGACTCACTGAAGACGGCAATAATCTTCATAACTTCAACGATGCCGATTGAGGGACTCAAAGGCAACATGATGAACGATGGTGTGAAGAAAATGTTGATCCAACGGAGAGACCATCCCGCCTGAGGTTCATTAGCGACTAGCTTCCAACATTGTCAATCGTATTGCAAAAACCCACCGGCACGTCAATGACGGCAACGATTGCTCTCGTCTTGTGGTTTCCCAGTACCAGCTCCGACAGCAACAGACCGAAGAAGAGCAGAATCAAACAGGCCACAGAGGCAGGGAACGAAACGCCGACGGCGTCGAAGAAGACGTTGACGCTAAAGCAAGCGGCCAGCATGACCATGATGCCCGCGGGCACGTAAAGCCACGAACTGAGGAGTTTCGGAGCCGTTTGGGACGCAGCCTGTTCGAGATGATTGAGCTACTTTTACAGAAAAAAGGATGAATTTGTGAGTTGGACATACTAGCTTTATCGCTTGGAGAACATCGATGGATGTCTTGAGCCATCGCGGCTCGCTGCTTGGGCGTTTATTCGAAGTCGCCATCGTCGTTGTGTCTTGGAATGAATCTCATTATAATTGGCAAAACTTCGTTCAATCTGTACACAGAATGAGTGGTAATTTAGTCTCTTGTGTTTAATCAAAAATCGAACTTACAATCAAGAGAATTCGACTGAAGTGACGTGTGCGACATGAGCAAGAGTAACAAGGTTCTTAGCTCTCGACTTACGGCTGCTTGCGTCGGACGATATCGCCGTTGAAATTAGTCAGTCCCCTAGTCGCTTTTCCACACAGCGAAATGCTCCGATGCCGCCCCAAGACAATCAAGGCAAGGCTTTAAACCGGAAATCGAGGCCACTGGGATAAGCATTCGGCGCCGAAATCTTTTCGTTTCCGGCGGTGGGATTTGCTCGTGATAAGGCGCTTTTTTCGAGGGTCCGCCGATCGGAAGCCGAGCCGAGTGGGCGGATCTCACCCGAATGACGACGGTCCACTTTGTCTTTAGATTTGAGCTGTATCTTTAGCTTTTATGGAGTGCCCTTCTTTTTCGGATATCACTTCACAATAGTCGGTCAATGTGAAGCTGTCACGAACCCTCAACTCACATCATGCAGGTCCAAATGCCCAGCAGCAACTAGACCGTGATCATCACTTGGCAACAGTAACGAGGGACGCCCACTTATGTCATGCCATGCATGAGAACTGAGAGGGTCCCGTCGCAGCGCTGCATGCCTGCAAGAATGACGATCAATGGCACCATGTCACGGACTGCAGCCTGGATATTTGATTTCCTCGAATTGCAATGATACGGATTTCTGAGCTAAGGTAATTGCACTTCCTGCCTCATACCCTCTCTCAAACCCGAATGCACATGAGCTGAGGCCTTATTTATGAACTGCGTTCATCTGTAAAGCCGATTCTCATGAAGCCATAGCCATACTGCCGTATCCCTTCTTGACTGCCTCCTTACCAAGCACTGTGCTGCCATGGATTCTTCGAGGCAAACTTGTTCGTGGCGGAGCTCAGTCTCAAATTCCCAGCTTCTTGTTCAGGAAATGCGACGCCACCAGGATGCGGAATTGGACGTTGGGGGGTGCATCCAACCGTCTGCCGACTGAATGGTAGTACAGCTCGGTGGTTTTGAGTAGTTTGTCTGCATCTGTCAGAAGAGAGCTATACGCCTGGTGTTTGACAGTCTTCCGAGAGATCTCTACCCAAGTTCTCTGCTTGTCTTCGAAGACCACGAAATTGTTGTTGCAACGCTTCGCAATGCCTGTGTTCTTGTTAGTACAAGTGAGAGCCATAATGGACGTGCTCCCAGAGCTGCGGTAGCACATACCAAGCCGCTTCTTCATCCACTTCTTCTGCTCAGTCTGACTACCGCCGCGCAACTTGACGAGAAGATAGAAGTTTTTAATGTCACGGAGATTGCTGACAAGCATGCTGAGATCGTAAGAGGCCAGGAAGTCAGGCTTAGGGAGTCCAAAGCCTGTACATAGACCGCGAAGGCGGGTCGGATCGTACATGACGCCAAAATTCTCAATGCCGGGCATGAATTGCCTGCGGTTAAGCTTCCGCTGGGAATTGCTGTACCAGTCGAGGTAATGGCCCCACTTGTCGTCGAAGATAAGAACCATGAGATCCTTGCCCTTGCGGACGCCTTCCTCGGGGCGGTAGGACAAGTCCTTGAAGGAGACGCCAACCTGGCGCTCGACGTAGGCTTCAAAGCCGGGGATGACCTTGGTGAGCTCGGCGATGCATTTGTACTTCGAGTGCTTACCATCATTGCCAGTGTTGACGTCGATGAGGCCCGGGGTGCTCTTGTTGGCCTTGCAGCTCGCGTAAATGATGGCAGGCTCGAAATCGATGTACTCGCAAAGGATCATTGCCTTGATCTCATTAGGGAGACGGGGGAACGGGTGAAAGGTGTCGAAGCGAGGCTTCAGCTTCTGGACGTTTTTGCACTTCGCGACCTGCTTGGACTTCTCTTCCTTCTTGACCTTCTTAGCATGGGGCTTGGTGGCTGAGGTGTTCGATCCCTTATTGGTAGGATTGGCAGTGCCAGTCATCTTGCTGACAGCAGCGGCGGCACCGACACTGTTGATGAGAGTCTGACTGTGAGCGCGGGTGCGGCGAGCCGGACCCAAGGTCGGCTTGGAGATGACCTGACGGGACATTGCCACTGACGCTTATGGCAAGAGCTCGAGCGGACTGTTGATGAAAGTTAGCGGAGATGTAGGCAAGAAATAATAGCTCAAAGCGAGGGTAAGACTAAGAGCGAGTGAGGCACCAGAAGAGAGTTGTACAGCGCGCTTATCTTCTGTTCCCTTACTCCTTCTTGGAGACTGAGTTAGAAGGCGCAACTGACAGCTACTTCCCGCAATTCGAAACGAATTAAGGAAGATCAAGGAGGGAAGGATAACAAAGGTCAGTAAATATTGGTGTCACTCGTTGCTTTGGATCGGGAAGCACGCTGTCGATGGTCGAGAAGGAGAGCGCTATCGACACGCAAAAGCAGACCAAAAGGGCCGGTTTGTGCGAATCTCGGCATAGGACGAGATGAACGATGAAATATAGAACAACTGACCTACTGTTGTCGTAACTGCGTATGATATGCGAAGTTTCTGCAAAGATGTCTGGAGGCTGTGAAACAATCAGCTAAGATTCTCACTCAAGAGACTCGAGCACCTGTGAACGGCCCGTTTTCGCAGCCCAGCTTATGATGGCTTTCTCCACCAAAATCGAGGGCGCAAGTAGAAGTGAGATGAGAATATTAGAAGAAAACAAGAGACACTCTCAAGGATTGAGATAGCGTAGAAGAGATGGGTTTGCTTACCAAGGTGGTGATGTTTGATGCTGCTGAAGGCGACTGGAGAGTGACTACCAAAAAGATGTTTGGTGGAAGAAGACTGTAAAAAGAGAGGAACCTGAGAGGAGGAAAATTGGAAGAGAAAAGAACCCATGAGATGGATGGGGCTTTAAGAGCTTCGAGAGACCGGGTAGACTTTTTGAAGTCTCATGAGGCGGGTAGGACTGACCAGAGTTTACAAACAAGGCAAGTACAACCTTCAGAACTTTTGAGAGCGGGTACAATTGTTAAGAATATGCAAGGCGAGTGCAGCTCTTGGGACTTCCCAGGCGAGCAAAAACTTCGAAACTTCAAAGTGCAAGTGCAGCCAGGAAGTCTTTGTCAAGCGGGAATTACTGGCAAAACTTTTGAGGGTGAAGCTTGTTCTAAGTCATTGTTTCTTCTCAGTTTCTCTACGAGGCAGGTCCAGTTTTCGAGATTCCGCAAAGCGGGCACAACTTGAGAGACTTGTGTAGTGGGCACAGCGATCTAGGCTTCATGTGGCGATTGCGAACGTCAAAGCTTACCAAGGCTAGCATGGTGTTCAAATAAAGCACAAAAAGAGTTGGCAAGAATTTAGGCACGGCTTGATTCAGGAAGGCTTCATAAAGAGGGCAGGTCTGTTGATGCTTTACAAGGTGAAGGGGTAGGATTGTTCATTCTCCATGGGGCAGGTATAGTTACCGGGCATTCATACAGCCACACGTGGAAGACAACACTATCAAGTCTTCATGAGACGGGTAGAACAGTCCACTGTATGTGACATGGACAAGGGACCCTAGACATTTTCGTAAACAAAAATTATCAAAGTAAGATGCACATTCCCACCAAAAGGTATATGGTCTGAAGATGGGTTGCTTGATTCGTTGGACTTAAGAGTCGTTATGGCTCAATGAAGAAATCCCAAAGCCTAAACATTATTGCTTTGGCAGACTTTGTCGAATATGATAAAGGTAAGAAGTGTAGTCAAGATACTTGGTTGTGATACTGGATTTCATTTGCGAGCCATCTTCGAGAGTATTGAACCGATTTCGAATTCCCTAGGTGCATTGACAATAGGGAATGTCCGGAACATGCCGCTTCATGGGCGCGTCGTCATGGCAAGACAGAGCTATTACGATCAAGATTAGAGGATACCATTCGTCATTGATCCCATGTAGGCTACGCAATGAGCTAAATCTATTTCCGGCCGAACCTAATCCACTATCATTCATTGAATCAAAAGGCCCCTTGGTGTTATATATTTCGCCGCTCCATGGATCCAACGCTTGTCAATCTTGTCTCCACGAAACGTCTTCTGAGCCTCATAGCTTTCAGGAATCGACACATTAGCATCTCGACAGAGAGTTACGAAACTTCTCGAGGAAGAACTCTCAACTTTTTCTGCGAGAATTCTTTCGCCTGATTCCGCTATTCAGGTTGCTGTGGCCTGCCCTAAAGGAGGTCGTCTATAATTAGGATCTCTCTTGGCAGCCCAGACTCGAGAAACTCTTCGCACATGCGTCCGGGACATGTTTGTGTTGTCTCCAAACGCTGTTCTAAACTTTCATGAAAGCCTTGACGGCGCCGCAAATGATCTGATAATCTCTACCGCTTGCCATCAATTTTTTCTTATGCTTTTCGGAATATTCATCCTTCAGCACTGTAAAAGTCTTCAAAGCCTCCGTTTGGCCCTTTACGCAGCAGAAGAAGATGAACGATTCCAGGCTCGTGCCCGGAAACGTTGGGATAAAGCACAGGTCTGCGAGCCATGAAATGGCTATCCAGTCTTTAGGTGTCAAACCATCTGTATCAGCCGTCCCTAGCGTTTGTACCATGGTCTCCCTATTTGGGCAAGACTTCAGTATAACGTCTAGGGTGAACTTCGCGAGCGGCCGCTTCTCTGACTCTATGTATTGCCGAGTTGTGGGCAAGCTTATTTTCAACGAGTCTTGAAGCAGAGGTGCCACGGCCAGTTCCAGCGCCAGAATTGGGCCCCTCTCACCTTCTGCGGCGCTTCGGCAAGATACTTGTCCGGGTGATGAGGTACGGATGCCAAGGTAACGGCAGGCTTGGTTTGTGACCATTTTTTCGGCTCTTGCTGCCTCAATGTAAATGTTAGTATCCCTATTACAGGGTAGTTAGTTCGAACCGTGGGTTGACAAAGAGATCAATTAAACTATATAAATTTCTATATAAATATAAAAAAGAGGTTCTAACTATAAGTTAAACTAGCTATAATAATTATAAATAGGGCCCCTAATTAGCCCCTACGTAGTTAGCTATATACCGTAATTAAATTAAACTTCTAATTTAATACTAACTTTCTCTTTTTTTTATTAATTTACTTATTATAGTTAGAAGTATAATTTAACCTCGGGCCCTTTTATTAAATTATTTCTTTTTCCCTCTTTTTTCTACTCTTTTTATATAACTTATCCCTCTATTTATATATTAACTTTTTTACTATTTATAAATTATTTTAATTCCTTATTAAGTACTATTTTTATAAAAGCATTAGCGAGGTTATTATTATTATTAATTTAATAAATTTCGAGGATCTTACGCCTTTTATATAATTACTTAAGGGCTATAATATTAATTATAAGCCTCTTTTTTTTTATTATTCCTAATTTAATAAAGTATTTATATAATAAATAAGAATTAGTATAAATAACTATTAAAATTAGTAAAAAGTTAAGTCGATTAGTAATCCTCCTTAGCGTTATTAAAATCGTATAAGTAAGGTTAATATTATTAACTATACTATAAACTTCTAATATTAATATACTTCTCGTTACTTACTTATTTTTAATTAATAAATAGTAGATTATATTACTATATATAGTAAATTCGCTCTTACTTATACTCTTATTAACTAAAATAATAATATACCCTAATTATAAAATAAAGTTATTATTATTTATAAATAACTTATTAATAAAGATATAAAGTTTATTAATAGTAAAGTTAATTAGGTAGTAAACGAGGCCTTAATTAAAATTTATTTATTACTACTTAAGCTACTTATTAAGTACTTTAACGTCTCGTTCGTTTAGCTCTATAGCTTATATTACTTTAGTATAGTTAAAAATTACCTCAGGTTAATATATATTTATAATATATACCCCTTATATAAACTTAGCCTTATACTACTTCTTAATATTAATTACGTTTAAGTTAACGAGGGTAATTTTCTTACCTTACCCCTTTTATTAAAAAACGATAGTTTCCCCTTTAATTATAAAAATCTTATTATTAAATATTAATAAGTTATTTATTATAAAAACCTCTTTTAGCTTAGTTACGAAGCTTACTTTTTAAAGCTCCTTATCCTCTTTTTTTATAAAGTTAATATTAAATAGGCCTAATATATCGTTAATTTATATTCTAACGATTTTAAATTAGTTATTTTTGTATTTAAAAACTAATAAGTACGGGTCGTACGTAAATATAATTATTAATAATTAATTAATATAAAAATCGTAGTATATAGCTTATTAATAAGTACCTAATTCTACGAGCTTATATAATAGTTTAAGTACTTTAATAATCGTACTTTTTAAATACTTATTAGCTATTTCTTTTAGTAAATAAGCTAGGATTTTCTTTATAAGCCCTATAGCCGATTAAGTATAGGCCTAAGTAATATTATAGCTCTAAATCTTATATCCCTTCTTTTATAGCAATGCTATTAGTACTATTATTAATCGTTAGTTATAGTACTATACTATAGGTAATTAAGTAAGTAGCGTCGCCTTTTTAATATCGCTATACCCCTAAATTATATACTTAGATTTTTTATATAATTAGGGTATTCTTTTTCCCTTAATTTTATATACTATTTATAATTTAAATATATAAAGACCTTTATATTTCTTAGGGTTATAAAAGATAAATTAATAAACCCCTCGATCGTACAAAGTATCTATTTTAATAAGATCTAATCCTTTATATAGCTTTTTAATAATTATAATAATACTTTTTTTACGTAGTTTAACTATTAGCCTAAAATCGGCTTTCTTTTTTATTATATAATAAATATTAAATACCTCGTTATTAATAATAAATTATTACGTTAGAGCTTACTATTATAGTCTTTTATAACGTCTTATTAATAATATTAATACCCTTTTAGTAATTTCCTCTTCCTCGTCGTTTATTAATACTATTACGATAATTTTATTAAGGATAATTTCCTATACCTCTATTACGGGTTATATTATTTCCCTAGGCTCTTTTTTTTTTATAAGTTAAAAATTACCTCGATAGGATCTATATAATATAGTTTAATTATTATAATTAA
This sequence comes from Colletotrichum filicis, assembly GCA_023376865.1. NCBI lineage: Eukaryota > Fungi > Ascomycota > Sordariomycetes > Glomerellales > Glomerellaceae > Colletotrichum > Colletotrichum filicis. Next base: position 120,733 of record MOOC01000053.1, on the reverse strand, counting down.
TACTTTAAATAGCTAGTTACGATTTTTTATAATTACATAAGACTACTTATTAATAAAAATTAATTTATATAGCCTAGCTTATTACTAAGTAATTTCGCACTATACTTATATATCCGAATTTAGGGGTATATTTAAATTAGCCCTTATATTAGGCTTATTATATATAGTAATTACCTTATTAACTTACTTTTTTATACTTACTTTATATAGTACCCGTATTATTTTTTTAACTACTCGGGCTTATTAGTTTACGTTTAGTAATAATAGCGAGGCTAAGGTCGTTTTTAAATATACTCTAAATACTAATAATATTAATATAAGCTTATTAGGCCCTATAGTATTATTATAGTACTTAAGTACTATTTAGAGGTATTCGTTATTAATAAAATTAGGATTTTCCTTTTTAATAATTCTAAACGCCCTTTTTAATTACTAATATACCCTTTTTATTTTTTTAATATTATAGTGCGCTTCTATAGGTACGACTTTTAGTTATATACTATAAGCTATTATATTTTTTTTAAATTTTATTAATTTAAAACTCGTACTAGCGTCGGTTTTAATATTATTTAGCGGTCCTTAGTATATATTAATCTAGTATTTTTATAGGGCTATTTATACTATTTTTACTTATAAATCCTATAAGAATTGCCCTACTTAAAATAATATAGCCTCGTTAATTATATATAAAACTGGTCGATTATTTAAATAAAAAATATCAATAACGATTTCTTAATTAAAATTAAGCTCATTATATAATTTAAATTTAAATTTATATAGGCTTTGCGTATTTAGTTAATATTAGTAGCATACTTTTATTAACTACTCTAGTGCCCTTATTTTAATATTATTATTACTTAATTACTTTAGGAAGCTATATAGCCTTATAACTAATAAGTACCCGAATTTTTAATACAGTTATCTAAGCTCATTTTTTATTAAGTAATTAATTAACTTTATATTATTAATAAGCCTTATAAATACATACCCCTATTATTGTTTAACTATTTTAAAATACTTATTACTAGAGATTTTATTCTTCGTATTATTAAATATAATACTTAGTCGATTTATATTTTTTAAATATAAGAGAAATAGGGTATTAATAAATAAAATATAGAAAGTTATTATTCTAAAGTACGTCTTTACTTCTACCGTACCTAGGGTAATAATTTTTTTACTTAGGTTAAAACTAATTCTTATAATACCCGCTATTAATATATTAAATATTATTAGCGTAATTTTCTATAATACTTAGAATTACCTCTTTCCTCTTATTAACTATTATAATACCCTAGTATTTAGGATAATCTTATAAAAATTATTTAAGCCGTATTTTTTACTTATATAAAATACTTATACGAGCTTAGTATTTAAGTAATTTAAGTAGTATAAAAAGGGCCCCTTTAGCTACTCTTAAAATTACTTAGTATCGTATTTCTTCTTTTTAAATATTAAAAAAAGTAATATTTTCTCTTTAAGTATTAAAAAATAGAATTCTATACTATTAAATTCGTCTTTTTATCTACCTCTATATTTATTATCTAAGGGACTTTCCCTTACTATCTATAAATAAAAGCCTACTTATTTAGAGCCTTTACTACTTTTTATTTATTTAGCTTCGTATATTTTTTAAATATTAATAAGATAAAAAAAGAGTAGTTAATATTATTAATTTCGTTATAATTTAATTCGTTAATATAGAGGGCGAGATCTTTCTTATTTTCTAAATTTCTTATAGGGGGTAAATACTCTAGGCTACTATTATAACTACTATCACTAGGTTCTATACCCCTAAATCTACTCTTATATATAATAAAAAATTAGCTAAACTAATAAGGGCTAGTTTTACTATTTATTACCCTTAACTTTTTATATTATTTATATAATTTAGTACGCTCTTCCTTAAAGTAATTACTTAACTAATATTTATCTTTTTTATAAATAAAATATTACTTTTTTTATTACCCTACTTACGAGTTAAATCTCTACTTATTTAACTATTAGTATATACGTAGGTAGGTTAGACCTTTCGGTCGTAACGAGGTTAATAAGTTAGTATAGGTCTATTGTGCGTATGTATATATATAGGAGAGGAAGTTCGTAAGTAGAGCCCGCGATCCCTCTATAGGTATAAGTAGGTAAAAGGGTCCGTTTATACGGGCCCAGACTACTTACTTACTACCCCTACTTAACTACCTAATCGGGCCCTTTTTTACTTCGTAATCTAATATTAGTAATCTTTTACTTTTATAATAAAAAAAGGGTAGAATAAGGGCTAGGTCCCCTACTAGTGAGAACTAATAATAGAATTTATTATTAATCCCCTATTTAGAAGTACCTAAAGCCGTATACTAAAATTTTAATATAACTTCTACTATAATTATTTATATAGAAATTTTATTATCCCCTTTTTTTAATTACTTCTTAATCCTCTAATATATATAATCTATATATTTAAACTCCTTAGAAATTATTAAATTTAGCGTAGTTAAAAAAGAGCTTTTTATTAATTTAACTACGCCCTAAATATATACGTTTCTTTTTAAGCTAAAGCCCGAGAAGTATATACGTTTACTAAACGACTTACTACTTATAATATATTACTATTTTAACTACATATTACCTACCCTTCTATTTTAACTATAATAATTCCTTTACTAACGAATTACTCAAGGGACTTATTTAGTATGCTCTTTATAAACCCGTTAGCTAGGTTATTATTATTACTAATTTAACGGATCTCGCAGAGCTCGTAGCGTTTATATAATTATTAGAGTATTATAATATTTATTATAAGGCGCTTTTCTTTCGTAGTGCCTAGTTTAACGAGGTATATAAACAGAAGGTTGCTAAAGTCGGTAGAAGGTTATAGAAAGAGAAAAAAGGCCTTTTATAACCGTACTTCTAGTAATAAATAGAGGATTCTATCAGCTACTAATTAGTAATTCTTTTTAGTACTTTTCGTACTTTATTTTTACTAGTCTAGTCTTAGAGCTTTTATTAAGTTAAAAGGAGGTAGATTTGCTAGTAATATAAAATAGATCCCTACTACTATTATTATTAAGATTTTTTTTTTTCCTTAGTATTTTAAAATATTTCACTATCCATAAGGAACACTTTACTATTAACGTATTTATAATTCCGAAGGTCTTACTATTACTAAGCGTTAATACGTTAGTAATTATTAAATTAATTTTTTAGTAATTAATCTCCTCTTACTTATTATTAGTTTAAAATAGTACTTAGCTATAATATATTTAAAATAAATTCCTTTATAAATAGCTCGATTAAAGGGAAGTTAGTAATTATAATAAGGTTAATAAAAATAATATTAATAATAGAGGTAATATTAATAGTAGTAGTAAAGTAGTTAATCTTTTTATAATAATAGCCTTAGTAAAAAAGATCGTACGTAATAGAGCGCGCTCTTAATAACTTTTAACTAGTTAACTAGTTATTAATTAGTAATAGTAGAGGAGAGTTAAGGTAGTATAAACTAAGCTACTTATTATTAATTAAATAAATAAAACTAAGTTAATAAGTCGGAATAGCTAGCGAGATAAGTCGAGGCTATTTCTTTTATAATTATATTTTTATTAACCTATAATAAAAATATATATATAATTTAATTACTAATTAGTATTAGTATATACATAAGTAAGTTAGACCTTTTGGTCGTAACGAGGTTAATAAGTTAGTATAGGTTTATTATGCGTATATATATATATATAGGAGAGGAAGTTCGTGGGCAGAGCCCGCGATCCCTCTATAAGTATAAGTAAGTAGAAGGGTCCGTCTGCACGGGCCTAGACTGCCTACTTACCACCCCTACCTAACTACCTAATCGGGCCCTTTTCTGCCTCGTAATCTAATATTAACAGATCTAGGCCTCCCTATTAGTAATTACCGTACCTAGTCTCTTTTCCTTTCTTATTATATATCTAATCGACCTAATACTATTAATAAGGGCTATTATACGTTTATAAGTATATTTAGTATAATATTCTTATTTTAATATTAAAACTAAATCTTAGCCTTAAGTAAAGCGTCTCGTAGTCTTTAAGCGCTTAATATAAGGTTATTTTTATTTTTAATATATACTAAACTATAGTATAAAAATATTTAACTTTTTATTTATTAATCCCCTTATTTAGCTAGGTTTTTACTAACTTATTAATTTAATTAATAAGCTCTTTAAAAATTTCTATTCGTAATTTACCCTTTATTATCCTAGTTATAAATATAAAAGAAATTATTTATAACTTAAATAAGAGCTCTAGATTTTTATTATAAGTCTTAAAGCGGCTTCGGATTACGTTAATAATACTAAAAAAGTCGTTTTAATTAAAATTATATATTACTTCGTAATAATAATTAAAAGCTTTATTTATAAATACGATATTAATTATTAAATAGTACTAGTATTCCCTAATCCCGACTTTTTTATAATAATTATAAAATATTATTAGGGTTTTTTATAAGACCTCGTACTTCTCCCTAAAGTATAATTTCTTTTTTAAAAAAATCTTTTTAAAATTTATAAATTACCTTATATTTACTACTATATTTTTAGTATCTATATACGATCCCTACGTTATTACGTATTATTAATAACCTCGGGTCGTTTATTTCCTTTCTTATTAACTAATTAGTACCGAATTTCGTATTAATAATAGTAACGAGCTATAGATCGAAATAAGCAGAATTATTAATTATTATACGTTTAGTACTATATTTTACTTCTATATATCCTTTTATAATAATAAATTACTGTTAATAATTATAAAAAAGAAATCTAAGTTGTTTATTTTTTTTTAAACTTATTAAAATAATTATATACTTTATTAACCTGCGCCTAGTTCTATAGTACGAATTCCTTTTTTATAATTATTATTACTAAGATTTTATATAGTTCTTATAATTATAATTATGCTAATAATACCCCTCGCTTATAAAAAAATCTATTAATTACTTTTATAATTCCTAAGCTTATACTTACGAACTATTTATCTAGCTAGTAACTAAGGTCGTTTATAATTTTATAAAATAGGGGTTACCCTTATAACCCCTTTTTCTTATAAACCTTAGTTAAATAAATTAATACTATATTAATTTACTTACTATTAAGCTAATTTATAATCCTATATATTTACGTTCCTTAATAATTTAAGTTAATATTTACTTACTTATAAGGGATTAGGATTCTATTTAAAATCGGGTTTCTTTTTCTTTTCTTTTACTTTAACTTACTAAAGGTCGTATTTTAATTTATACCTATATTAATAATTACTAGCGTATTTAATTTTAATAAGGATATATTTAATCTATATACTAATTATAATAAATTTATACTTTTACTACCTAATGAATTTATTAAGGTCTAAGTAATTCCCGCTTCCTCTCGCTACCTTACTATTACTCTCGTTTTTACTATCTTTAATAATTACTACTACCCTTTTAAATTACTAACTATTATACTTATTAAAATCCTCCTTTTTATTTAATATAAAAAAGTAGGTTTTAAGAATTCTTTTTTTAATAATAGTAATAAACGTTTATATTACTATAAAAAGATATAATAATTAGTCTCGGGATCTTTATTAATTATTAATTTTTATTATTTCGTACCCTTCTAACCTCTTAAGCCTCGTACTCTTTATAACCTCTAAATTACTTCTTTTTTTAACCTACCTCTTTTAGGGTAATATTTTAAAATAATACCCAGGGGGTAGTTAAGGGAGCTATAAGGAGGTTATTTAAACTACGGGCTTAAAGTTATATTTATAAAATCCTTATAATAATAAACTTTTTTATATATTATAAATCTCTTAGTTTTATAATTCTTATATAAGTTCTTATTATACTAATTAAGAATATTTATATTTAAAGATCTTTTTTTTAAATTGCGTAGTATTTTTTTATACTATATTATTAAACTCGTTTATTATACTAATTAATTATATAAATAGTTATTATATAAGTATTTTTTTTTACTAATCTAGCTAATTAATTTTTAATTACGGGCTGGCTATAAGAAAGTTATTTAGTAAAAAAGCTATTTAAAGCGATAATAAAAGACTAATTACTTAAGTAGTTTTATTAATTAATATAATTTAATATAATAAACGTTAATTTTTTATAAGTAGTAAAGGGCTATAATTACTTAATTCTATATAGTATTTAAAAATTACCTCCTTTTTTGTTTATTTTTATAAAATTAATTAATATAAATTTCCTATCCCGTACGGTATTAAGAAGTTATCTCTTTTATATAATAAGATACCTTACTAATTTATAATAATAGAATTTAATTACTAATTAGTATTAGTATTTTTATTATAAAATAGTTAGTTTAAACCGTAAGTTAATAAAGAGATTAATTAAACTATATAAATTTCTACGTAAGTATAAAAAAGAGGTTCTAACTGTAGGTTAGGCTAGCTACGATAATTATAAATAGGGCCCCTAATTAGCCCCTGCGCAGTTGGCCGTATGCCGCGGTCGAATTGGACTTCCAATCCGACAGTAAAACTCTCCGCTGCGGCCTGGAGTCTGTAGGAATGAATTGCCTATTTGATGCGATAACTGAATCATCCAATTCGGTTCCGCGCGCCTGATCTTATGTCGCGAGTCCAGTCTAGACATTTGGCAATCATCCAAAATCTCTATCAGTGGACCGCAGTACATCTGAATGCTGCGACAGAACTTGGGCCAAAGGTGCTTTCCAATGACCATCCTACGTGAACCCAAGGAATCATGGCTGAATTGCCTGTGTTCTCCCATCTCCGAGATTGCAATTACTGCCCGTAACTCTGTTAATTGTAGGGATGATCTCCTTTGAGACCCGACAATCCACTTCAAAATTGTTTGGGTCTTTGACAGTTCTTTGGTTGTGCTGGAACCCTTGAGACCTTCGAGAAATTTAATGTAGAGTTCTTCAACCTCTGGCGGCGATGCAATAAGCGAGTCCATCAAATCCTGGGTTGTAAACAGTCTCTCATCCTCGATTAAGAGCAAAAGTTATCGAATAATCAGGATGACCTAGAGTATCACGCCATTGGCATGAGTTTCTAAGTGCGCACGTCAGTCTCATCCGCATCTTGTGTCTTCAAGGCACTCATGAAACTCTTAAACTGGCCATTTCGGCTCTTCTTCTCTAGCTTTATTAAAAAGCTGATCCAACTCCTCCGCGATTGCGTCGAGTGTCTCGAGTTGATGGACAACCGCAGGCGTCTGTAGTCTGGGCTCGTCTCTGACAAGACTAGCCGTCTGCGACGTGACTTGGAGTGACGAGGAGATCTCGTCGAGCTTTTTTGGCGCATTCTTCACTCGCTCTCGGGCCTTTTGAATTTCTTGGATAGTCTTCAGCAGCGCACCAATGAGGCCGACGACGCTCGCGGCAGTCCCTATCGCGTCTGCCTGTTTCCAGTTGTAGGTCTGCTGTAACGCCAAGGTCCTTTCTCGGCGAACTGGTCTACTCACCATATCCCTTGGTGTCAATGAAATCCGTAGTGGCTTCTACTATTCTTGGTAAGATAGAACATTACGAATAGGCAGGCACTGAGAGAGTTGGGCCACACTTCGGTTGGACCGCACCTCGGCGGCTAGGAAAACATTCAGGCGATGCGAGGCGGACTTCTCGATCAGCGAATCACAGCTGCAGATCAACAAGGACAAAGCCTGGGGGCCCAGCAGAACGGAACATCGAGGCAAAATCTCCCCGTCGCCTACGGCACTACACGGAGCACGTCCTAGCATCTACCAACGCTATTTTGCCGAATAATACTTCAGACCGGTCCATTACCTACACCATAGAAGAAGATAAGTGCTTTTCCACAGCCCATCGCGAAATAGTCATGGAGAGGTCAGCCTTTCTATCCGCGGCTCCGGCTTCAGGCGCTGTCAGTTCCGGATGGGGTGCGCTCCATTGATGCTCAGACACACCGAGTAGCGGCTTGGGAATATCAAGACCCGCTCTTCGAACGATCCGTGACGGAGGTGATGGGATATGATGAATTTGAACGATAGCCAGCGAACTACAGCTTCATTAGATTTTGGTACTCTTCTTCTCTACCATCCTTGGAAAGACGGGCGGCAAACGGCGAGTCCAATGATGAGTCCAACGATAGGAAGTTTGTCATTGGCATGAAATCCAAAGACGTTGGCAGACAAAAAGCGAGGCTAAGCCGTGAATGGAATCGGGATCCATTGCATCGCTTTAGCAATTGCCAGTGCGGGACGTGCGGATAGATGCATATTCAGATAGGGCCGTGTTATTCTGCCAGCAGCTCCCGCTATTCTGCCCCCAAGCTGTGGCTGGTACCATACAAACTACCAAGGCCGCCACTATAGCGTCTACTCGTCTCTATATAGTTAGTACTTAATACTACTTTTAGAAGTTATTAGTAGAAGAATAATAGATTTTATTAGATTAATATAAAATATAGTAATTAGTAAATCGATTAATATAAACTATAGTATAGATTTATTATTTCAAAAGTTAACTATTATAATAGAAAGTTGTTAGTAAATTGCCGTTGTGGTCGCAGCCACAGCTTGGGGGCAGAATAGCGGGAGCTGCTGGCAGAATAACACGGCCCTTCAGATAAGGTATGGGTACGAAACATTCGGGCGGATAAATACCGCAACGCGTCCCCAAGCTTCCTTTTCTCTCGTCTTATTTTTCTGGCCCGCCAAACTCTCGCCAAACAAGACATCAAGCGCTTCACTCCGCGACAAAGTGCTCAATCTGAAAGAAAAGTTTGTTCGACAGCGCGCCAGAGGTAAGTCGCTCGCGCTCCGCAACAGCGCCGGGCCAGTCTACTACACCAGCCGTGTTCTCCCTGCTTTGTGACAGTGATCACCGTGACCAACCTCCCCAAACCCGGACTTTTTTGTGCCACTTTGACCTTTCAAATGGTTATTTGGCTTTCACAGGGTCCGGAGATTGACGACACGGGCGTGATTATATTTCTACCCGAAATACGTACACGTCCCGCGCTTTCAAAAACTAGATCCCTCGCCTTACAAGCAAAAGTGCTCCTTCGTGAGCTCCGATGTGCCGTGCAGGAAATCTAGGTAGCGGCGCGTACATACAGTGACTATGCTCTGATCTGAATCTTTTTGCCTGCCGTAGTAGTGATGTGAGGAAGACGGTGCCCAATCCCGGTGCTGATGGGGACGTCTTCCTGAAGAGTTTGGGTTCCAAGAGCCTTGGACTGGAAGAGGTATCGGGCTTGGGTTTCCTACCTGGATGCCTAGACTGCAGGCCAGTAGATATAAAAAATCCTTCATTTGCCAGTCAATCAGAGAAGCCAGACACTGTGAGACGGACTTTTACCGAGAGTGAAATGTGTGAGAAGGTTGGCTTGACGCCGCCAACCACGACATCACATCTCAAAGGCTCTCCAGAAAGAAGCCGCTCCCGATCCTCAGATTCAACCCCCAGCAACGCCCATAATCCCCTGCATCTACCACGTCGAATGAGACCAAGAAGACAACCGCGACCCAAAGACACCTCATCGGTGAACAACATAGACTTATATCTAAATCCGAAGGCGGATAGCCTCCCTCATGGTCGTGGACTTGCATCCCCGCATAATCTTAGCGACACCACACTGGACGATCATCGACAAAATCCCCAAATTCCTTCTGGCAGCCTCATCACCAACGGCACGAATGAGGCCTTTATATACCGATCACCCACTCTCCATCCATCCTGGAGACACGCGTTCGGGGTAGGCAAGTACCTACTAAGCTAAGACTAACCCTCTTCTCCTTGTATCGTCGACAGAAGGAGTCATCACAGCATAGATAGCTGCATTGGGTGGGACCCAGGATCTATACATCATTCATCTTAGCGTTTCTTCCGAAGAAGTTCACGACGGTCACGTAAGATGTTCTCCCAAGGCATGGACTAATCAACAGCTCTCCGGTAACGACCCTAGATTCCATGACTAGACCACCTGTGGCGTCAACGTCAGATATGTCAACTAGCAGCCTGGATTGCAGTAGACGCGTCGATGGTGCTTCGTAACGACGACCAGATGAACCGAAACAGCGAGCTGCTGGCCCAGCCAAGACACAAGCACACATGGCATCAGAAATCGCGGTAGAAATGATCATGAGAGAGAAATGTGTTTTGATTGCCACTCCAAATGCTCAGACAACTATCTAGCCCACCAGTTCCGGCCCATGACACTCTGCCCGTAGACAGTAGATGCCACATTGAGGACCACCCCAGTCCGAAAGCCATCCAGCCCATCCAGCGATTCTCTCCCAAAACGGTTTTTTTTGCGTTATTTTCTTGTTGATGTGAGTACCAAAAGAGGCCGCTCGCTCTCCCAACAACCCAAGCCAAGCCAGCTCATCCAAGAGACCTGCGCCACCTCGCAAGGCAGACGAGACACTCAAAGAGCCGGGTCAGGTTGGGCCCAAGAGAGCCGGAAAAAGCGTAATGATACTCGGGTATTTCTGCGGTTGTTCGTCGAGCCTGCCTTCTCGCAAGAAGCAGGGCATAGGCGTAGAATGCGTAACGGATCATGTCGAAACCTCCGTTTTGAGTTCGGGCGCCAAGAAGCAATATCTTGGCTTTGTCAGTCGACCGACGACAAACGCTCCTCCTCCTACCCCGGACGGAGGGCCTCCAACCAAATCTTCCCCTGCCAAAGAAAATGCACGACGATGAAAATCGTGCTCCGACAGACGCCATTGGATGCCAGCCACCCCGTCGCCCTCCGTGTCATATCCCAACATCAGTCGTCTCCGCGATCGATTGATTAATACTCAAAAGACACCGCGGCGCATGAACCAGAGATGAGGTACCGAACCGCCCTCATCCCGTAGTGTTGCCGCCCTCTACCGCGAGGGCCAACTCCCCTTTTGTCCACCAGAAATCAAATGTGGCCCGCCATCCATGCGAACGCCGTTCCGGGCTGATACCGTTTCAGCCGCTTGTTTCCCCCAAACGCCGTCGTTAAAGAAGCACATGACATGATAAGATGGGAGCGGGTTATTTCCATGCCAGGGGTGTGGTGGCTCGTCTGACGCCAGACGTCACGCCCCGTGGTTGATGTTTGTTTTTTTTCGATGGCTCAGCCTGTCGTCTTGTTCGTTCTGTCGTCTCCAGACAGCATGCATTTCCAGTCCGGGTAGAAAGTGCCCGTCGTCAGAAGGCCGAAGGAAAAAGAAAAGAAGCCAAACAAAAGACCAGTAAGATCCGTTGGGGTATGGTACAGGCCAAAAGTTTGCGAATATATGACGAAGCTTTTGTTGCTTAGCGACGAGTCGTATAGGTCTGATCGAGTGTTTTTTCGTGTTCCGTGATCGTGAGTGGTGAGGGGGACCTAAAAGCTCATGATGGGCATGGATGAGATGCCCGACCCAGTCTAACCGTGCCGTGTCGCCTCCAAAATCAGGAGAGAATGAAAAGAAGAGGAACTATGTACAATCCAAACAAAACGCAGCCACGTGTTCCGTCGCGACTGCATACGCCACAACGCCTTTCTAAAGAGAAGAGATGGATGGAACCTTAGGACATTTGTCCTTGGGGTTGGGGGTGACCCTGGCCTTGGCCTTGACCACGTCCCCGGCCGCCATAGCCACCACGGTTCTGACCCCGGTAGCCGCCACGGCCACGGCCACGGCCTCTACCGCCGCCCTGGTATCCATTCTGCTGGCCTTGCTGGGGCTGCTGAGTCTGCCAGTTGCCCGGTGCGGGGCCACCCTGCAGAGGCAATTGCTGGCCCTGGATCTGACCAGGCTGCTGGTGTTGCTGCTGCTGCGGCTGGCCCTGGCTGGGCTGGCCGGTGCGGAAGTTGGAAATGGGTCTCGGGATGGACTCGGGGTTCTCGTAGACATAGAGGGACTTGTCGATGCTAGCAGGAATGGGCTGGATCTCTGTTCCAAGGTCCTTCTCAATGTTGTAGAGGTTGAATCTGTCATCCCAGTTGATGAGGTTGATGGCCAGACCCAAGTGGCCATAACGACCAGAGCGACCGATGCGATGCAGATAGGTCTCAGCGTTCTTGGGGAAATCGAAGTTGATGACGACATTCACAGCTTGAATATCGATACCACGGGTGAGAAGATCGGAGCAGACAAGGTTGCGGCACACGCCGTTGCGGAAGTCGTGGAAAACGCGATTTCTTGCTTGTTGGGCCATCTTGGCGTGACTGTAGAAGCATGAGTAGCCCAGCTCGGTAATCTTCTTGGCCAGCAGCTCGACACGGTTGGTGGAGTTGCAGAAGATGATGGACTGGTTGATCTGAAGCTTGGAGAACAGGGTGTTTAGGCAGTGGACCTTTTGCTTCTCCTCGACAAAGGCGTAGTACTGGGTAATACCGCGCAGGGTGAGCTCGTCCATGAGGTTAATCTCGTACGGGCTGACCATGTTCTTGTCGGAGAAGTCCTTGACAGAGAGGGGGAAGGTGGCGGAGAAGAGCATGACCTGGCGGTCCTTGGGGTGAAACTGGAGGAGCTGCTCGATGACGGGGGTGAATTCGATGGAGAGAAGCTTGTCAGCCTCATCCATGATGAACATGGGGCACTCGCTGAGGTCGGCAACGTTCTTGCCCGCGAGGTCGAGGATTCTGCCGGGGGTACCGACCACAATATGGACGGGGTCCTGGAGGCGGATGATATCGTCTCGGAGACCAGTACCTCCTGTGGTGACCATGACGTTGATTCCGAGGTGCTTGCCGAGAGTCTTGCAGACTTGTGATGTTTGCATGGCGAGTTCGCGAGTGGGGACGAGGATGAGGGCTTGGATCTTGGAGACCTTGGGGTTGATCTTTTCGAGGGCGGGGATAACGAAGGCGGCAGTTTTTCCAGTACCGTTCTTGGCACGGGCGAGGATATCACGGCCGGTGAGAGCGACGGGGATGGCTTCTTCTTGAATGGGCGACGGCTTCTCGAAACCCGCCTCGAAGATGCCCATCAACAAGTCTCTCTTCAATTGGAAGTTTTCAAACTCCAGACCCTTGGTGTTTGTGACATCCTGGAAGCAAGCTCGTGAGAAGGCGGACAAGAAGCGATGAGGGGAGGGAGGTTGGCCTTGCGGTACATACCTCAGTCTGCTGTCTGTTGTCCCTAGCAGGCAGGTTCAAGCTCTTCTTCCAGTCATCTGATGCGGCGCCATCGCTGCGAAAGTCAGTCCAACATGCTTTCAATGATGGGTTCCTCCTGGGAGCTTGGTGGTGAGGGGAACAAACCTCAAGTTTGTTGCCTTAAGCTTGTCTGCGAGTGCTTCCGCCATTTGAATGTGTGTTTATGGAATATGTGCCTAATGGCAAGAGAAGAGGATGCGATGCGGTCGTTGAAGGTTGTTGCGCGAAAGGGCTTTGCTTTCCCCACTTCGCGATGTGTATCGAGGGGCGAGTCGTGCTCGGTAGGTATTAGGAAGTAGACAGGTACTGTGGGAGTCAACGACAACAAAGAAGGGCAATCGTCGTTGAAGAATATTCGATATTCGCGGGATTGTCACTTGTCGCGTGGGGGTTCGTCGTGGGTTCCGTGGCCGGAGGGCAGCTGGTTGGAAGTGTGGATGGACGACCGGGACTCGGGCAGAGTTTCGGTGCAGGAAAGTCGAGGGATGTGGTTGGTGGTTGGTGGTAGTGGTGCGTTGTTCGTGGGTTGCGCGATTGCGAAATGTTTGTGTCGTTTTTGGATGACTCGGGCTACTGAAACAGCGTAAAATGTGTTTCGTCCACGAGGTGCAGCGCGAAGAGGATTGTGGGATGGTGGTTGGGTTTGCGTGGTTGAGAGGAGTGTGATTGTGTGTGTGGTTGTGTGGAGGAAGAGTCGCCTGGGACCTGGAAGCAAGTTTGTGGTGGTGAATCCCCGGTCCCAGTGCATTCGGTGCGCATCAGCTGTGTCGTCGGGGCGGGACCCCTTGCCTTCCTGGTCTAGCGCTGCAGGTGGAGACACGTGACCTTTCACCACAGGTAGTCCCTCCCCTACTTGAGAGTCTTGTCAGTTAGGTAAGGGCCTCGCGGAAGCTTTTGCTGTTCTTGAGAGTAGTTCTATCAAGTTTGGTTTTGGTGTACGCATGCCGAATAAGCTTAAAATGCTCAATGTCTCTCAACACAATGATCAAAGTGCTGAAAGTGTCAGGGTAGGTCTTGGATCATGGGTGGTGACATTGACCCAACCCAGCTCACCGAGAGCTTCTCCCGCCATACCATTCGTCCCTTACCGACCTCACCCCGGCTAGCCCTTCATCAGCCGATTGGTCTGATCCCTATCCTGTATGGAGTAGGCACAGTACGTACTTGTACTCTCCTCTTCGTCCCCGCTCCACTCGTTTCCTGCAGCGGAGCTATCGGATCGGCTTGGGGAGGAGCACTGGTAGACTGCAGTAACTGCCCTGGGAGGAAGACCACCCGGGAGTCTGAGCACTGAGCACTGAGCACGAATGCGTCAATTGGACGAGCCGCTGGTGCAAGTCGAACCACCGGCGTCCAAACTCTCTCACTCCCCAGGCCACTTACATCGCCGAGCTCTCTCGATACAAACCCCGACGACGACACCTCAAAAGATGCTCGTCCTCGATCCCGCCCCTCAACCTCCCTGAGATACCTTTCCCAGTTAATCTACCTATTCAACCGCAGCCATGGTCCTCAGAACGTCCTCGGCATTCGCCATCTGCTCCAGCAACAACGTCCTGAACCTCTTCCCCATCCCCGCACACCACACATCCATAACGTCACCACCCTCACGACGACCATCCTCCGAACACCCCGCCTCACACAGCACACGATCCTCAACCTCACGATCCTACGCAACAGTACACCACAAACCTCCTCACAATGGATCATCAAAAGGGAAAGGCGGCACCGGCAGCCCATGGCCAACCTGCAAGAACCCCACCCCCTACGACATCTTCGCAATAGACAAAGCAGCACCCTACACAAAAGCCCGCTTCGCCGAGCTCGTGAAACAATACCACCCAGACAAACACCACGCCACAGCCCTCGACTCCCTCCCCGCAGCAACCCGCCTAGAACGCTACCGCCTCATCGTCCTCGCAAACGAAATCCTCAGCTCCCCAGACAAACGCCGCGCCTACGACGCCTGGGGCTTCGGCTGGCACATCCCCGGCAAAACAGGCGCAGCACCGGAAGACATCAACGAAGTCTACCGCCGCGCCGATAAAGCATGGCGCCACGGCTACGCACGCAACGGCGGGGACTCCCCCGCCATGAACGCGACCTGGGAAGACTGGGAGCGGTGGCACGAACGGCAGGCTAACGGCGGAGCGGAGAGGCAGAAGCCAATGTACATGTCCAACGCCAGTTTCGCGGCGCTGGTTCTGGCCGCGTTGGCGGTGGGCACGGTGGCGCAGACGACAAGGATGGATAATAGCACGGCGACGTTCCTTGAGAAGAAGAATGCTCACGAGGCCAACATTAGCGAGGCGCTGAGACGGCAAGGCCAGGCTGTGGCTGGCAAAGGCCGGGAGGAACGTATCGAGCGTTTCGTGAGGGAGCGGGAGAATATCAATTTTGGGTTCATGCCGAGTAAATTAGACGTTCGGCCGGCGGCGTCAACGAGCAGTCCAAAGTGAAGGTTTCTTGGGACTGGGGAAAGGTGAGGCTGGAAATACCCTGCTATCTTACACTCGTATTATCGAGTTCTTATGATGTTATGATACATTGTACAATATAGCGTGCATAGACGCACGTACATGGGGTCAAATATTCCCCTCTAGCAGGCAGAAAAGAGACTCAAAAAAGAAGAGAGAAATCAGTCCTGACGCGCGTCCGTCCGCTCCTTGATGAGCTGACGCATGACCTTTTCGGCGCCAGAGGGATCGATCCGCTCCGTCTCGCCAATGCGCATCATCTTGCCGACGAGGTACATAAGCTTGCCCTGGGGGTACTTCTTCTTCTTGTCCATGAACTCCCCTACGACCTTATCCTCCCCTTCAATGACCTCCTCTGCCAGCTGCCGATACTCTGGTTCCGTCATCTCCTTGAACCACAATGCGTGTGTCTCGATGGCGTCCGTGACGGAGTCGAATTCGTCTAGGTTACCGAGATACTGAGCCACCAGGAGCTCCTTGGCGACCTTACCTGTGATATCCCGCTTCTGGAGGTGGAAGAGGATCCCGGCCAGTGCGCACTGCGGCACCGCTTCGCAGGAGCCATCTGGAGAAATCGCCAGTGTTCGCTGAGCAGCTTCCGGGTCGGCCTTGTCCGTCGTCAATCGACCCAGCTCATGGAGGATCCAGTTGCCGGCGAGGGACGCGTAGTCGTGCAGGTTGGTCTTTAATCCAGCGTTATCCAGTTGTTCTCGGAGCTCGTCAACGACCTTGTAGAAGAACTCGAGCCTGCCGCCATCGTCGAGAGACATGAGGGAGACGGCGTCCTTGGCCGTCAGGCCATAGGTCTCAATCAGCTCCGTCAGCTCAATGTCAGGTAGCTCCTTGACGGAGGCCCTGATATGATTCACGAGATCTTGGCCAATCACCAGAGGCCCCAGATCGGGGTCCGGCATGTAGCGGTAGTCCACCTCACCTTCTTTGCCTCGCAGACGGCGAGTATGCTTGGAGCCCAGTGTCCAACCTCTCGTCTCGCTCGCAATCGTCTCGCCCGCATCGAGCGCCTTGATCTGCCGGTCGCGCTCGGCGATGATGGCGTCTTCAACGGCCTTGATCGTGCTCAGGTTCTTGATCTCCGTCCGCGTACCGAGCGGGGTATTCGGGTCACCTGTCCTCCGCACCGAGACGTTCACATCAGCACGCAGACCACCCGTCTCCATCCCGGACACGCAGGCATCTACGGCATTTAGCAGCATCTGGATCTTGCGGACGAACACGGCGGCGGTGCGCGGGTGGTGGAGCTCCGGCTTCGTGATAATCTCAATCAGGGGCATGCCTACACGGTTGAAATCAAGCCAGGAGACGTCGTTGGGCTGCGCCAGCGTCTTGGCGGTGTCCTGCTCCATCTGGATCTGCTGAATGCCGATTGTGACACTCTCCCCGTCCTCCGCGGCGATGCCGTCCCTAGCAGTGAGCTCGATCTCGCCGTTACGAGCAAAGGGCTCATAGTACTGCGTAATCTGATACCCTGATGGCTGGTCCCACCAAAAGTAATGTTTCCTGTCGAACCGGCTGGCGGGTTGAATGTCGCAGTTGAGAGCACACGCCGCGCGCAACGCCGGTATGAGGGTCTCCTTTTGGAATCTCGGCTGAGAGCCCGGCATGGCGACATCGAACAGCGCTACGTGGGAATTTGGGTCGTCACTGAAAGACGTCGCAGCCGGCGAGAAGAGCTTCCGTGCCGTGTTGAGCTGGGCATGGATCTCAATACCGACGGTCAACTCCCAGCCTTCGACGGTCTGGTTGCTTCCCTTTGGCTTTTGGCCTCTTGTCTCCTTTTTGAGCTGCTTCTTCTCTTCCTTGAGCTTCTTTCTCAACGGCACCGGCGGCGCTTCTTGCGATGCTGCCGTCGCGGTCTGAGCTGTAGCGTATGCTGCCCTCGATTCTCCAAGCCGAGGAGCCGATGTCAGGGCTAGAGCGGAACGGGCCGGTAGGCGGGTGTATGGTCGTCGGGTCGAGGCCAAGCAGCCTTGGCGGGAGAGTTGGCCGTGGAAGAGGTAGCGGGCCAGCTCGCGGGTCGGTATGCGCGCCATTCTGGGAGACGGGTGTCGTTTCGAGGGATAATCGGTGGTAGTGGCGGTCTTTTGCGGGTTTCTTCGGGGGCTGCGAGCTTTGCGCTCTCGTTGGATGGGACGGCCGAGATTTCAAGGTGACTGGAAGTGTAAAAATCAAATTGCTTGGCGCGTATGTTGTACACCCTCCTCTACGCAGGACTCGTGTCGGTCGACCAGTGGCTACGAAGCTTCTCTGGATGGGGGTGATTGGAGAGGTAGACTTGGGCGGGCAGGAGGTTCAGACTTGTTGCAGTTCGCCACCATGCGACCATTGAAGGTTTGCGTTTGGATCGTGTGCAGCTTAGCTGGTGGTCGGGTCGTCGGTGTCTCCCAGATTGATCTTTGGGATAGCTTGCGATAGCTTCATGAGAACCTGGAAGCTCCCGTCGCATCAAAAATGGAATGGAAGCTCCCAAAGATACGTACCCTTATTTTTCGGGCCGCATGGGCTTCCGGGCCTCTTCGGATCCGTCCCATAACGGAAGTGCCAGGTTCTCAAGCTCGGGTGCTGACATAAAGGTGCATTGCATCCATCCCCTAAGGCAAGGCAAGAATGGCGCACATGCGCTGGAAATCAGTGGAGTGGGTGCCACGCAGACAAGCCATGCCGCCCTGCCGCCATGCAGCTAACGTTTGCCCGTCCGTTGTGGGAACGTCCCACGGCACTGGAATGGAACGTTTGGGTCGCCGTTTACGCTTCCATTTCCGTGTCTCCTGTCTACCTTGGTACTTCAACATTACCAGGGTGTTTTCTACGTTGCAAGTTGCTCCAAGTTATTCTGCCTTTGACATATCTCGATTCAATCGCATCTCAACTGCAACAAGGTTCAGTCAATACGGAGTACCACAACGTCAAGCCCACCACCCGAATGCCACCACATGCCACCACATCCATCTTCCAGCTCAGCCCAACGCCAGTGCCCGTCCGTCACACACACAGAAGTTGGAGCTCGCTGGTCCAGTATTCCTGGTCATCTGAAACAAATCCGTCAACGGCTGACACACTCTTCACCCGATCACACGGCGCTGCTTTTCCACGTTTTCTTGCATTTCCTTTCCTTGCCTCCCATTCTCCCTTGCCCCCTATCGAGAAGCTGAAGCAGTCGCTCCAACGATGAAATTTCCATCCCACCAACTGCTCTCTCTCCCTCCCATTCTGCTCTTAGGGAAATGATCCTTCAGATGCCAGTCGCCACGCTACGCCACTCACACAAACTCGATGCCCGCTACCCTCACCGCGATGCTACCGCAGTCTCTGCCGCTGTCATCCTGAAGCCGTTCCCCAGAATCTGAACTGAACGTCCCAGGAGTTCCCCAACCCGATCCCGTCCCTCCCAAACTTCTGAGCAAGCGTTTGAGGGCACACCCATTCCTCAACTCTCCTTTATTTTCGTCTTCTGCTGGAGCCCGGCACTCCCTTGTGCGCTTCTCATCTTCACTGTCAACCAATGCGACCTTCTAGTAATGTGTATTAAGCTACCGCGACCTCGTGTGCGACTCGCAGTAGCCCTAGATCTACTAATCTGAGACATCCTTCGCCATACAACGGGCCACATTCCAGCTCGTGTCAGTTCGAATATCCGTACATTGCTATACCTACTCGAGCGATCCAGCTACTCAACCGCGAGGGACACCCTAACTTCGGTTCGGCGTCCCGTTAAGCTTAACTCAAGGGAGAGATTCGCCCAACTCCTGATCCCGACGTCCATCACTTGATTCAGGCCGTACACTCAATACACCAGAATGTCCACGGCTTATCACCCTCCTTCGGTGGCCGATGTCCCTGTCACCACCATGGACGACTGCCACACCACAGATCAAGGGTGGCTAGCCTCGGACCCGGTCGACGAGCTCATGCGCGTCGTCGACGCCGTCCCGGCGCCGGCCCCCTCGTCGCCGTTTGCTCAGGCCACCAGCGATAAGACTGTTGTGCCTAGAGATTATCCAGACCATCACATGCCGGCCGACGACACGTCAACGCCAGTTGGACTCCCGCGATCGCGCCCCAGGAGCGCAACTGTCCGGAGGCACTCGTCCATGCCCGCCCCCAACCCAGACTCGCCGACGCGACGTCGCATCTTTGGCATGGAGCCCACGCGATCTGTCTCCGATCAACTCATCACTACCGCGGATCAAGAATCTTCCTCAGATGAGACGGTGATCCCTGCCGAGAAAGAACAGGACCAGGAATCGCCAGTCCGCCCAGCATCACCTACAGAGTCTACCCTCACCAGCTTCACAGCTCTCACTGAGAGAACTCACGGCTCCGGCAGCTCCAGTGGCAGCGGCTCAACCATCACTCAAGCATCGTGGCCCAGGCGCAGAGGAAGTGAAAAGTCGCGAGCCCACGACAAGTCATACCTCAAAACTCGTCGCCAAAGCCGCTCACCAAAGACCCAACAGCAGCTCTCCTCATCAAACGTCTTGAGCTACCTCGAACCAGACTCACCCAACATAACCCCTGAAGCCATCCAGCGCTCCGTCGAGCAGTCGTCCTACTGGAGGATGCCCGACCCCGCCGCCGCAAGCTACCAGTCGCCCTCGACGCGGAGCACAACCTCGACTGCCTCAAGCAGCTTCCAGAGCGATGTCTTCTCCGAGATGGGCGCCGGCGACCAAGAGACCGACAGGAGCAGCAGCCCAGATCACAGCATCTACGGAGACTCTCCCTCCATGCCCGGCAAGTTCGAGGTCCCCATCCCCCCCGGTCACGGACACGGCCAACGGCAGCGCGACTACCGCCACTACGGCACCCCCGAGATGCCGCGCGGGACCGCAAATCTGCCTCACCTTCCACCCAACGCTCTCCAACCCCGTCTCCCCGGCACGCATCACGGCCACCCAAAGCACCTACCCAGGGCAGAGAAGCTCCCGCTCACGGGATACGAGCTGATCGCTTCCAAGCTATGCGCCGGCGACGACACGGAGAGGTCAAGCATCAAGCCCATCTACCGGCGCTTCGAGGCTCTCAACCACCGCCTGCTGCTTCACCTGCAGGACGAGCTTGCCGAGCTGGAGGAGCAGCTCCACCGCCTCGACACGGCCGACACGCAGACGCGGCGGATGCAGAACTGCTTCCTGCCAGCGTCGAGGAGGCAGGACTCCCTCACCGCGGGCGAGCTACAGTGGCACAAGACGGATATTCTAGGCAAAGTTGGCTATAAACTCAGCCAATACAGTAAGTCACCCCTCATGTCAATCCCACAATTTTCCCTCCCTCTAACACGGCCACAGACCACGTCCTCTCATCCTTCAGAGAGACACAGCACCTCCCCAACCCAGACCCCCAAGACGTAGACTTCTACCGCGCCTACCTCGCAAACCACAACCCCATAGTCGAAATCGAAACACGCTTCCTCGATCCCGCAGACGACCTCGTCTCCCTTGCCCGTCCACCCTCTTCATCATCATCCGCCTCAAACTCCAGCTTCTCGAGCGACGACCTCCGCACTCCTCAACCGCGCAACGCAAAATTGCCCTCCCTTTCCTCCCTGCTGACTCCAGAAAGTCAAAGCGCAGATAGGGCGGAGCGTATCCGTCGCCTGCTCATCTCGGCTTTGACGGGGTACCTGCCCACCCTCGCTATCGCTTTTGCCGCAGCGTTCTTGCTGCCGATTCTCGCGTTTTCAGTGATTCCGGGGTTCGTGGGGCGTATGGCTGTTGTGTTGCTTGTTGCTGTTGGCGTTGCTGCTGGTGTGGTGCAGGCGGGGTTGTTTAGTAGTCTTGGGGCGGATCGTCCTGCGAGGGTGGCTGCTACGGAGGGGGTGTTGGCTTCTGGAGTTTATGTTGGTGTTATGGCTGTTGTTGCTGGGATCTTTGGGTGAGGGTAGGAAAGAGTGTAATGTGTGGTTTGATGGTTTGATGGTTTGAGGACTTAGTGGTAGATGATGATTTAATGATGAATGATACCCCTTCCTCACTCATATCTTTACTTTCAGGCTTTCTTCATCTGCATTCTGAGTGACTTCACTGCGATACCTTGTGTTTCTTAATTCGTCGCACGACTTTTGGTTTACGAATATCTACATCGCCAATGGGATTAACTTATTCTTACTGTCGAAGTACTGATATGTCCTAAACTACTAGTGTTACCTTCGTCCTTCCCCTTTAAGAAACCATCTTCATTTTCCACTTTCAATAATCTCATTGCGAGATTGCAATCCACCAAGAGAGACGTTCCAACTTCATCTAGCATCAGCCTATATTCCCTCCATCACTCTCTCATCCAAGTTCGCTGAACACCTCAGTAGATCTTACGCACTGCCTTCGCTTTCCTCGTCTCCGAGAACGTTGTCGTAGGCTCACGGCCGTCCCGCTTTCCCCATGCTCTTGAAATTGCTCATATAGGGATCATTTAGGGTCGACGCGTGATGCTGAGCGTCATAGCGAAGAACGCAATCAATATAGAGAGCCCTTACTCGACGACGAATTGTCAAATATCTTTGCAGGAAACGTGGGGGGGCATAATTATTTCGTCTCATGTTCGTATTCCGTCAGGCTTAAAAGTGTGACTCCCAACGAATCTATGCCTCGCTCGTAGAAGAGTGTGGTGTTTATCTACGCACATCTAAATTTGATTTTTAATCGATTCAAAAGTTCTGTCTATCCATTTGCCATTCTGCTTAGCCTTTCTGTCAAGACAGAAAGGAACAGTGACAATATTAGGACATATTTCAACGATTGTACATGTTTCTTCTTGGGCTCTGACGAGACGGAGTCATTCCTCAGCCTCACATTTTCAGCCTTGTTGACCGGCTTGCCGACCACAGTGGTACCGAAACCACACGCCGCTCTGCGAAGGGTTCCTTTCACTTTCTCACATGTTGCCACCTCATTCATTTAAATTTGACAAAGTTCCAAATATTCATGTTATAACCGCCGGGATAATGCCATCAAATGTTATCTACTTGTAAGTTGTAAATCCGGCATTCCACTCCATAGCGGTAGTAAAACAAACGATCAAGCGCGGAGTTGGCTTGATTGAAAAACAGAGATACCCCCAATCATCGATCTATTACAGCAATATCGCCTGGCCAAGCCTACAAGGACTGCAAAATAATGCCATGTCTTTCCAGATGTTCCTGTGCTCTTCTGGAGTTTCCTGCACTGAAGTCGAATTTTCGGCACTGAAGGTCAGCTTTTTGACCTGTTTATTGATTTCAGTCCCCGCCTAGCGAGTAGCTGTTTTCATACAAATGCTATCGCATGTGCAGAACCCATCGGCCTGACAACGGTCTCTTGAAAGCATTGCGCATTGCCATAAAGGCTGTCTTTATGCTTCGGTTGACTATACTTGCCGTATGTCTGAACAGACTTCACCCCAGTCTTGTTTTTCTCCATCATATTTCTGCATCCAAACACCTTTGAACACTGCGCATTTGCTTAACTGTCATCAGTCTTATTTTCTCTATTTCGTCTGATTTCATGGCTCTTTCTCATGTAAATAATATTAGTATGAGCATCCGATGAAGCAATTTCGTCCAAACAAGCCTCTATCTGAAATTTGTCCAAACACCACGTCAGTCAATAGAAGAAAATAGTCATCAGACGAGCGCTTCCATCCCTTGTGGATGACAGCTAAAAGACAGGTCCAGGCAGCCTGAAATGCCCATCCTTTTCTCCACCTTTTGCCTCCATTGAAATGAACTCAGATCAGCAGTCTGGATAGTCCATCACCGAATGCTCTCACACCAAGACCAGCCACTGCTATTTTCTGCTCTCATCATTTTCTTCTGCTTTCGTATATCATTTCTGTATCACCCGAGTTCCAGCTCCAGCCCTTTGCATGATCTGCCTTGCCCATTTTCAATCAATTGAAGCAAGTTAACCCCTTATGAAGATTTGGACAAGCGTGATCTGCTCTCGCCAATCCAAGTCTATATCTGCTCTCCTGAGTTCCCGCCTGTTCTGTGAGCTGCTGTGCCGATTCTAAAAATACGAGCGCGAGTCTACCCAGTCTCATTTTAAGGAAGCCTTTACCTCCCAAAGTCCTTTGCTCTCGTCTCATTGTCAACTGTTATTCCCGCTTCATAAACCACCCAAGCAAGCTATCCTTATGGGCAAATCTCTTGTCATGGAGCTCAACTTGCCTGTTCTCGCTCTTTGTGAAGAATCTTCCTCTGGCCTCCTTTCTCTGGCTTAATGTGTGATTTGCCTGTCCCATATCTTGCCTCATTGAAGTACGCCATCTACATGCTAATTTTGATGTCCATGCAGTTCATATCTTATGCTTTCTCACCCTCTGAATCTGAACTCAAACAGCCAGCCGCATCCTTGTTCGTGAGCCGTTATTTCTTCTTCTTGAACGTCTTCATCAACATCTTCATAACCAAGAAGCCTGGCTCTCACTCGTCTGCTCTCGCTTTCCCTGTGATCAACTTCGCCAACCTGTTAAGCAACATATGCAGATCCCCAACTTCAAAGGCATGTGGCCCAGATCGTCTGCTCTCGTCCTTTGAGATGACCTGTGATCAACTGGCTCTCGCCTTATTTGTAAACTATCTTGCCATATCATTGTGCCCTCCTCTCCAAATACTATCTCATTCTTATCACCAAGTTCATGGGTATGTGTTCTGGGCCGCGTCTGCTCTCGCCTTTTTGGATTTCCACCCGCTTGCTCTCGCCTCTTTGGTGAAATTCTGTGTGCCCTGGCTCTCGCCTTGTTTATGAACTTCTGTATCCCCCGGCTCTCGCCTCATCTGTGATCTACCCGCCTCCAGTCTCACTCAAACCCGCTCTTTTCATAATAAATCTGTGATTTAAGTCATTAGATCGACCAATGAGAAGATTCCGGAGCACTTTTTTCTCTTTTTAATCCCCGTTCATAGCTCTCGCCTTCAAAATCAGATGTTCAACCCGCAAAACCACCCCAATCGGCCAATCACCAGTTGATCCAGAGGTACGTACGTACCTCCAACTATCATGAACTTCCTCCTCAACAGCCTCATTGTTGACACGGCCTAAGGTATCGAAAAGGGTGGTTCAACCACCCACCCAGCCCTGAGTGATCCCGTCGCCTATGCCCTCCTGCTGCCCTCTACAAAAAGATCTTCTCTCTCCCCTCCCTCTCCCAAACTTCCCCTCCCTCTCACCCACACTTCAACTTCGCAGATCCGTCACACACTTTTGCCCACAAGCAACCGCACTTTTGCACCTTGTATCCCATACACACTATCCATACCACATACTCCCTCCACCAAATCAACCGTCAAGATGCGCGCCTCGTCCATCGCCAAGGGTTACACCTTCTACTTGGGCACTGGCCCTACGATGACCGCCATGGTTCAGCATGATGGCGCCTCCGGTAAGTTTCCCTTTCTCGAGCATTCGCGCAGCGCAGTATCAAGGCTCACACACATCCAGAGACCGGCTCGTACGAGCTCACCACCTTCATTGAGGATCCCGGTCTGGGTCACGCTACCGTCATCGAGTCGAATCTGTTCACTGGTAAGTCTGAATTCCATTTGTTCTTCGGAATCACAATGTTCTAACGCGTTAAATTTTCCAGTGGTTACTTCGTCCATGTGCTCGATGACTACCATCCAGGTCTGTGACCCGATTGAGGTCACCCACACTCTCAGCGTCTCTGAGCCCACTGAGACCGCTGGCACCACCACCTCCATCTTGGAGTCTGCTTCGAGCTCTTCTGCTCAGAAGACCAGCACCTCCTCCGAGATCAAGGGAACTTCCAGCACTGTCAGCATGACTGGCACTGGCACCCAGACTGTCGCCACTCCCACTGCCTCGTCTGAGGCCTCTCAGACCGAGATCATGGTCTTCTGCGCCATCGCCGGTGCAATTATCATGTACTTCCTCTAAGGAAGTCAAGTCTAGCTATGCACTCGTTGGCAGTTCCTCACTTGGAATGGCCTGAAGGAAATGGATGGACTAGGGAATTGGTTTGAGCCATTGAGCTAAGGAATTGGAACTTCATCAAGGATCACAGGTTTCAGGTTCTTCATAGGCATACAGGGTCCGGATGCATACAAGTAGCATTTGGGTCAAAGGCCTCATTACAGAAAATTGAGACTACCTCGTCACAAAATTCTCTCTTGATTCCTCATTGTTTGACTGCATTCTTTAGTGTGACTTTGCCTTGCTAGTGAGGTGTTTAATCCCATGATGTGTGATACTATTGTCGCCGGCCAGGACCGTTCGCGATGCCATTTCGAGCCTTATCTTGGTGTTTCCCACAAAGTGAGAGGCGGAGCTGTCACACCGCCGCCACAATGTGCCGCGCTACTGGAATTGCACATAATACCCATAAGCGACATCACCGTCATTCAGCAGTCTTCGCGCAAGACGACTGCAGTTCGCTCCAGCAGTCCTTATGGTGTACCGCCCAAGAGACTCTCTTTATGGTGTTTTGAGGCCGACGGAGACGACGCGCTTCGTAACGAGGTTCGCGGCATGAAGGTTAGACTCAGAAGCAAGAACATCACCATTCCAAAGCCTCAATTCTACTGACAAAACAATCTGCTTTATAGATCACGACGTCCATTGATGAATATCGCAAGACGTCAGCGTAATCGAAAAACACCGGAGCCATCGCGACACTGAGGCTAGACTCGCAGACCAGAATATCACGATTCCAGAGCATCAATTCTGCGAACGGAGCAATCCATCTATCTGCTTATCCATAGATCAGCATCACCGGACTCCAGCACCCTCTATACTATTACGAAGCCATCGCGGCATTCCATAAGCAGTGCTGAGGCTCGGAAAACCACCAAAGAAGCCCTTGTGTTGACGACTATCGAAGCTGCTGCTATTCCCATCACATAGAACCAAACACTGGAATAGCGCCCCCGCGCTGGCGGGACCGCGGCGGCTAGAAGGCAATCAATGTCGTCGCCATTAGACAGTCTATAGATCAAATGGATCAAGATCTACAGGCTCCTGCTTTTCGTACCTATCCTCATCTCCCATCGCGGCATCGCAACACCACCAAAAATCCCCTCAAAGGGCGCCAAACACACCAAAGAAGCCCCTCTTCCGCCCTTCAATCAAGCCCCCAAAACAAGCTAGAACCACCCACAAGAATCTGGCTCCTTCCACTTTCCCTCCATGTGAAAACTCTGTCGTTTCTGCGGCGATGGGTTCCCTTGTGCTGTGCTGACTTTGGTGTGTTGTTCAACTGCGGTAGGCCCGACGTGGGTCCACGGGGCCGAGAGCCCCGAAAACTTCGGTGCACCACCGGCCCTCGGCTCCGAAAGTGGCCACTTGGCCCGGAAGGTTCTTGTTTGTTCTAGTTGCGTCCGACTCCACTGCGAGGCTGAGATTTACTCGCTTCTGTATGTACTGTAGCTAGCGAGTGTCAAGATGGACAAAGTCAGGCCTCGTGGTAATTGTAGAGGGCAATTATCGTTGCTCGTCGACGGGTTCAGGAGGCATGAAGGTGGTTGAATGCTGTCCCAGTAGCCAAGTAATATTTTGTTTTGATAGGAGTACCGCCATATTCTACTGGCTATATCATCACATTTCTTCCCACACGCCCAGTATCATCAGCCTCATAGCCTCATGTCTCGTAGATGCCATAGAGTACAATGCCCTCCTCTATAGCTAGACCCTCTGCCTACCACAAACCTCAATGGCAACCCTTAAGATCCCTCAAGATCCCTCAATTAGGCTTCCCAACACCAGCCTCAACCCTCCCCCTCTCAACAACCTCACAAACCCACCCCCCAAGCCCCCCCTTCCCTTGCCCCGCGTTCCCACTCCCCTCCCAAAACCAAACAACCTCCAACCCGCCCAAAACCCCCCTAACCCTCCGACTACAATTCCCAAACCCCGCAATCCCTCTAACGCAAACCTCCCTCAGCACCCTCCTCTGCGCGAACCCCATCCGCCGCTCCGTAAGCAGATACCGCTCCATCAACCCCGGCGTAGCCCAGCTCCACGCGTTCTCGCGGTATGGAATCAGCTCCGTCTCGTGGTAGAGCTGTCTACAGACCAGCACCAGCAGTGTCAGCCCCCGTCCCAGGACCGCGGCCTGCTGTCGTGAAGACCTCTTCTTCTTGGTGCTGGTCTTGGTGGTGGTATCTCCTCTTTCTGGTTCTACTATCTGCCTCGTGGGGGATGAAGTAGTCGCGGGGACGGAGGTCCAGGGGTTCGCGCCGGGTCGGAGCGTGAGGCAGTGGAAGGATCCCGTTTTAGGGTCGTGGAGGACGTGGATGCCCATGTTGGATAGGAGGAGACGGTAGATCTTGTTGCGTATTTCTGGCGGGAGGCGCAGGAAAGGAGATTGCGTTCGGTTCAGCTCCCATCTGTGGCATGACAACCAGATCAGCATAACTCCCAATTGGCATTGTCCCAGAGGGGGGGGGGGGGGCAAGCGTAGCAAAAGACGGTACAGGGTGAACACTCACAGCTCGGCCTCCCTTGAGCCCGGCTCCGGTAGGTATCCCAAAACGCCATATCGTTTCCCCTTTGCATACGTCGCGGAATGCATGAGTTGGGGAAAGGATGGGGAGAGGTGGGCGGCGACACACCTCCAGGCCGAGGTTGAAGGAGTGACATGTCGTTCGCGCCATCCAAGGGGAAACGTGGGCGTGGGGTACCTGGTACCGTGTGGGGGGGTTGGGGGAGAGTGAGGTGACCTGCCGCCCGGCCCGTGCTTCTTGGAGTGCGCCAATCGACGCAACGTAGTGACCAACCATGTGAACATTAATGTTGCTATTCGCATCCAGATTATCTTCACGTTCTATCATCCATTAGAATTCTCGACAATTGATAAGCTAGTAGAAGAAGCGCGAGACCGGGTTTAATGCTACGTGGAATTGAGGATGAGCACAATAGAGGACAGGATGGGCATTAAATTATAAAATGTACGTGGGCGAATCACGCGAATAGTATATAGTACAGAATGGGCAAGGCCGAAAATCAAAAGATGGCTGTGCCGCCGTATGCATTTCGTCACTGGATATCGAAACCTCCCCTACACTGGTACTTCCGTCCCGTGGGTACAGACAGGACAACCCTCCCGCACTCGGTCCTTGAGCAAGCGCGCATGCGTAACCTTTGAGCCAACGCGATACCCGCTTCGGATCGACTCCTCGCTAGCCAGCCCAAAGTCGGCCTCTTGTCTCTTGCCGGGGTAAAGCATTTCCATGAGATGTGACTGATGGAAGACGTGCCCGCAAGCAAATCCAACCAAGGTTTCCATCTCGTACTCTGTGAAGGACTCGTGGCACTGAGCGCAGTGGCCAGGCTTCGGCGGCTGATGCGTGTGGCCAGGCTGTTCCACCGCCTTTGGTGCTTTGAAGAAGCTCTCTTCCACTTCCTCCGCACTGACCGGCGGATGCACGACGTCTCTGACCTTGACGTCGACATGATCCGTTGATTGAAAGACGACTTCAAACTTGATTCCCTTCCGCTGCCCACTTCGCAGGTCATTTTGTGCGGCGGCGACCTCACTTCGGAGTACCCGCGCAACACCCGAGCTGATACTGTATTGAATCTCGTGTTCCTTCATGATGTGTTTTAGGCCCTCTCGCAAGCCTTCGATTTCGAGTCCTTCAGGAATGCGCCTCACGAGCTTAATGGGATTGATGGCCGTTCCGACTTCTTCGAGAAGGCCGCGGATGAAGCTTGGCTTGTCCATGCTGTAGTTCAACAAATCATCCCAGAGATCAGGGTCGTCTTGTTGCTTTGCAAAATCGATTGCCTTCTTGACATCCTTCAGTCGATCAATGATGAGATAGAGCGCTCGTTTCATCTCGCCCGTTTTGGAGTACAAATGTACTAACTCGTCGTCGTACCTGTACTTTTCACACTCTTGGACAGCCTGCGGTCGTTAGTTTGCAAACTAGGTCTCAGGAATGCCAGAGCATCGCCATCAATATTGTAGATATAGATTCTACTCACCTTCTCGAATTTGTAGGAGGTCGAGGACTTTAAAAAGCTCATCAACAGGTCCCGATCGTACTTGGCGAACAGTTGAACAGCCATGTCCGCAAATTCGTTAACTTGGGATTGGCTGTCCATCAGCAGCCTGTCGCGAGTCTCCCCAGAATGCTCCTCTATTCCCTCGCCCTTGTACAAACCGCGCAGGTAGAAGAAAAGATATAGGTTGAGTTCCTTCTCCTCGAGCTGCGATACAACCACAGAAGGCTTGACAAGACCATGCTGTGCTTCGTCAACGAGGAGAGTGATGGCCTCCGAGGTAGCGGCTTCAAGCTCGTCTGGCCCCATGGTTCCGAGCTTTTTGTTCGGCACTCGCAATCCGATGAAGCCGGGAATGTCGTCAGTCACTGCTTCGGCGAGATGGTTGTCGCGGATCAAGCGGAACGCAGAGTCCGCATCTTGTAGCTTGATGTGGCATTTGAGCGATTCCCTGAAGCGTCCATTTGCCTCGTGTAAGCGTGCCAATGACTCCATCACAATCTTCCAGTCGCGACCCTTCTCACCTCCCTCGACGCTGTCCTCTCGTACATCGCGGTACTTGAGCTGGTTATCCAAGGCTGTGGTGACGGTCTTGATGTCAAAGAGATCCGTCGGCCAGCGGTCTAGCAGTTCTCTGAATCTCAGCTTGTCTGCCTGAATGTAGTGATTCAAGACGACTTCGTAGATTGTGCCTGGGATCGGCGGGTACATCGGCTCAGAAGGAATGTAGTCCGTGATCTCGTCGAACTTGTCGGCGCCAGCAAATGTCCAGACCCATTTTTCCCATCTGTCGGGAGAGCCAAGGACTCTGCTACACACTTTACCGGCTTCAGCCCAGCTACCTGCCTCAATCAGCTCCCGAATCCAAAGCTCGCCGATGCGTCTCTTCTCCCTCTGCGCCGAGGAATTAGGCTGTCTTGCTAGCCCCGTAGACCCCATGACGGATGAGGCATCGTCAAAGTCCTCTTGGCTGCTTTGCTTTCTGTCTGGCGTTGTTGGAACGAGCTCATGAAGGTTCTCTGGAGGTGCAGCCATGATCTCGGGGTGCTCGTCAAGCAATTCCCATGCTTTCTGATAGTCTTGGTGCTCCAGCAGCCAGCCCAAATGGTCGCCAAGGTCTCTCTTCGTTCCGAGAATGAAATCGAATGGGCTGTGGATGAAGATCTTTACTCCTGGCTTGATGAGGTTGGGGTGGACTGTAGGAGTTCCTGATCTCCGGGCGCCACTAACTGAGCTCGGGAGCTGCGTGCTAGAGACACCGTCTCCACTGTGTCCACTCCTGATACTTGCACCAGAGCTAAATAGTGTCCTGGGATTGATGGCGGCATTCCACATATCTGAGCCAAATCCCGTGATTGCTTCCAGGGCTCCCTTGGATGAAGCCACCGCCGAGGCTGCGTTCTGTGCAGGGAGAACGCCGAGATGGTAGTCGCCCGATGACAGCCTCTCATATCTGCTTACACTAAGGCCATCTTTATCGACTTCGGCTTGCGAGCTCAGGTCGATTAATCGGAGTTCCGGCGGTAAATTGTTCTGTCGGCGTCGTATTCCGCCAGATGGCTCGCTACTCGCTGACGTTGTTGATAGTTTCGATTTGTGACCCTTGCCGGCCTTCTCATCATCATCGTCTTCGTCGTCGTCCGGTAATACATATGCTAGTACAAGGAGAAGATTTTGGGTATATAACGAAATTCCAGAAATGATGCAATCCATACGAAGGCTGCGAGGATATTAGCTACAAATCGCTCCAACGTGCTGGGAGGGTATACTCACTGTTTGGCGATTTCGGCACGTCCAATCGACTTTTCACCAGCTCGCTTACCAGTACCAACACTGCCGGGGTGGACGTGGATGATCCAGATTGTGCCTCCCCAGCCAACCAGTAGCCTCTCGATCTTCTTGGTACTTGAGGTTCCTTGTTGCGTTGAGCTTTCGGGTGCCAGCGTTGAGCCGACGTCTTTGCGCCCGGCCTCCCCGTCTTCGGTCTCGACAGCTTGCTCGTCGATCCATTCGACGCGTCCTTTCCAGACGCTTGCCATGGTCTCCCACTCATCTGTTTGAGGACGATCTACGTGGCCAATGCGTTTCCAGGCGTCGTCCGCGTCGGCACTCTCCAGATGCAACTTTGACCGCATAATCTTCACGCCATGCTCGTTCAGCCACACTACGTACTTTCCGGAGAGTGACCACTTGATATTATTGATTGTGCCTTCGCCAGAGTGCAGGATCGTGTCCTTGCCTGTGTTGGTACCCAAGCCCATGCTACCAAGCCAGCCAGAAGCGGTGGCAGCCGCCGTTCCGACGGTCGTCGAGGTGCTACGGCCCGGCTGGCCTCCGGTCGTTAGGATAAGTTGCCCAGCGAGACCACCCGAAAGGTATGTCCGGTCATTCTTGTAATCGGGGGAGAGTGAGACGGCTTGCACCGGACGCGCAAAGTTCCGCAACTGAACATCCTTTGTATCTACGAGAGAAAAGACGCAGACGTTGCCGTCCATGGACGAGGTAGCGATGTGGACGTTATTAGAGGGTGTGTTGGAGACAGGAGAAGGATCCTTAGGCCTTCTCGAGGCGGCGGCAGGGGAACTGCCCGACTGACGAGAAGGCGGTCGTTGTTTTGCGACGCTTTCAGCAGCTTCTTGAGCAAGTCTTTGCACTGCTTCTGACCTTGCTGTCGGCAAGGGGGGTGGGTTTGGGGAGATGGAGATGCTGGTGATGGAAGCGGAATGGGCATGATACACGCGGAGAGATTGGAACATGGGCAGTTGGATGACATGGATGTTGCCGTTATGCGTTCCTATGATCTAGTCATGGTCAGTTGCCGCATATAAATGCACTCGACAGGCAGTCTTACCATCTTATCACCCGCGACGAGGAACGCGCTGGTGGCATCACCATTGCGGTAAATGGGCCCCAGGTGTTGAGTGAGCCTGGCATACTTCAGCCGGGGCTCCTCGTCATCGTCTTCATCGTCGTCATCGTCATCGTCGTCGTCTTCTTCGTCATCTTCATCGTCCTCGTCGTCCTCATCATCGTCTTCCTCATCCTCCTCTTCCTCCTCCTTGTTGTCCGTGCCATCACCGTCCTTCTTCAATTCTTTCTCGGACTTGGTCGCGGCCAATTCCTCCGGCGCAGTCACAGTCTCGGCCGTCTCAGGCTCTTTGCCTTTCTGTGCAGCGGTGGGACCATCGCGATCGGGATCGGAAACGTCCGTCATTGTGCTGGATGTACCGTCAACTGGAGGCTCGCATTGGCATTGTCGTTTGGTCGATGGAGTACCAGAAAGTCGGCGGGCCTGGGCGGGGATGATGAGGCAATGGCTCGGCCTGGCGTAGAGAAAGGCTGCAATGGAGGGATCCGAGGCAAGGAACGGAGCTACCCTGAGCTTCGGATCGGGTTCGACGAGCTCCTTGGGGTGGCGTCGCGGTCTGTTGAGGTTTAGAGGAAGCTTAGCTGCTCTTCGAATGAGTTGTCGCGGAAGTCCGCTACGTCACGAGGCGTGCTCGGTACGTACCAAAGAGCTACGATGGGAGCTTCCACAGGCACCTACTCAGCAGCACCTGCCGGTAAGGTACCCTGGGGAGAACTGCGATGTGGTGCACCTGCGCCTGAGGCACAGCGAGAGCTTGTTCCTGACAAAAAGCACAGTACCTAGGTATCTGGGTGGGCCCCTGGTAAGCTGTCCACCAATCGCGTAGGCACCTCTGTAGTGGTGCCCCTCCCCCACCCGTCAACCCAAAATATAGTGGATTGAGCCTGCCCGTTGGACCTATGTCGCTGACTGTGGTGCTGGAAGCTTTGATTCGCGTTCTTGGGCTGCTGGGACGCGCGACTCTAACAAAAAAAAGAGTGGAAGTATCACCACCATCACCAACTTATTGCCGCCGTGTCGAACTTCCAACAAAGCGAACGTCACACCGGCTGCCGAGGCTGTGATGGCCAACCCGCCCCTTTCAGAAACTGCATCCCTCGGACTGCTCTGACAAGATCCCCTAACAACTCACATGGGGGATCACAATGGCGTCCATCAAGTCTCTGGGCCTGCACCAGCCTAGCGGCCTTCAACACACAGCTCACGAAGATGCCCCGCCGTCGACCTACACATGGGAGATATCAACTGACCCCGATCAGAACGAGTACGACGATACCACCGATGTCGAAGATGAGCTACTGGTTACCAAGAACTGCGTCGTTTGGAGTCGCGGGGGCGTCTTTCGCAAATCCTACAAATTCGATCTGGAAAAAGAGCCCGTCACCCAGGCCTTGCTCGCTTCCTTTCCCACGTCCGACTACAGTAAGACGACGCCGCAGCAAACTCCGAAGAGCAAGTCTCCAGATATTTCGACCGAACCCCGTCGACTATCCCGAGCGTTAGTCGTCTTCCTACGCACGCAAGCACACGTCTACTTCCTCTCCGGCACGAGCCATGTTGTGCATATGCCTTTCGAGGTCGAGGCCGCCTGTGCCGCACCCCAAGGTGTCATCATCCAGCGCAAGCAGCGAGGAGATGCCACCGCGCCCGTCTCCCTCAAGTTTCCGAAAGTGCCGCCCAACTCCTTCGTCTCCTCGCAAATCACCGTCACTTCCCCTCGAAGCTCACAACATACTGTCTTCTCCGTGGAGGGCCTGAACAAGCCCAAGTCGCTACCCTTGAGGCTAAGCTCGACACTCGGAAACATGTGGGAGGGTCCATTGGAACAACCAGACTCGCATTGGCCCCGCCTGGTGTGCCTGTTGGATCCCTTGCAAGAGCTGGGGCTCATTGTTGCACGTCCAGACGGTGCCGCCCGAGAGAAGAGGAGGAAAAGTACAACAAAAACACCATGCTTTCTGGATCCTGCAGAGGAAATATTGCACATGGAGGAAATCAAGCATCCCGGTGCACCCAACACCAAGAATGCTGAGCCACTCATTCTCGCTGTCACCATTAATAGGGAAGCAAGCACATATGCAGTATGGAGAGTGACATATGTCAAGAACGAGGACCCCTTCATCGGCCGCCTTAAGAAGGACAAGAGCAGGGCAGAGCGTCGCCGTAGCTCCATGCAGCCGCATTTCGCCGCCAGCGGTGCCTCGACGCCAGTTCAGACAAACTTTCGGGAGAGCTTTGGTGCGCCCTTGCCAGGGAAGCGATCCAGAAAGAGTGAAAAAGTCGAAAAGCCGGAAAGGGTTGAGAAGCCGCTGGACCTGGTCTCTTCGTTTGATCTGGACAAGGAATCCGGTGCCAACCGGAGGCAGTCACGGCGAGTGAGTTCGATGCTGGCTCGAGCTGATCTCTCTGCTTCTCAAGAACGCTCAGTCTTCTCCGAGCAGCCCTTAGCTGGCCCAGCACACGGCGGATCTAAACGAATCGAGTCTTACGGTAGTCAAGGGCCTAGACTTAGTGGTGGCTACAGCTCCTTCAACCAAAATCAGACCATTCATCCAAGCCTTGGCAGTCTGCTCGAGGCTCCCATCGATGGTGTGTTGGAAGAACTTCGAGCCGGCGGTGACTTTGAAGGTTTCCATAACATGGGCCTTGACGACCATGTTTTCGATGGTCTGTCTCAGGAAATGATGTTTACAAAGATCCAGTCTATTTCTCTGGATAATTCTAACGTGCGGTATTCCTTGTCCAAGCAGCCTGCTCGTGAGCATTGCAAGGTCTTCATCTTGACAGCACCACAATTCGCCGTAGATGATCCCCTCCGCGGTGAGCTGCTCATAGGGATCCAAGACTCCCTCGACAAGAGGCTGCAGCTCCTTACGATCGACCTTCAACGAGGGCCCCGTTTCCTTGTTCCACCGAAGCCTGGTAAAAGCTCCACCTCGTCAGAAGATCCCGTAAGACTAGCTTGCGGCGCTCTTCGGCGGGCTCATCACGTTGTGGACTCTTGCAAAGTGACCGACGGCGACATTTCGGTTATACTCATTCTATCTGAAGGGCATGAGGGGCGTAGGGAGCTCAGCATACAGGCGCCATGGAGTCAAATTACAGCCATCAACCTTCCTCCAATGTCGCTCGAGAATGTGAGGAGCTTGCATTACCGCGGCCGAGTTGTCGACAGGGATGTCCGACATCGCAAGTCTGAAAACATTGAGGTTGCGAACGGAAATGTCGGAGCGCTGAAATACTCGAAAGCAAGGGGTATCGTCGACATGGTTGATGGTGATGGCAGGCACCATCAGATCCAAATTCAGCTCCAGCCTCGCAATCACCAAGTGCAGAAAGTGCTCGATGCCTGCCGGAGCATTCTTCCCGCTTCTCACGCTGAGAAGATGTTTCCTGGCTGGTGGCATATCATGATATGGTTAAAGAGCGAAGAGATTGAAGTCGCCGATGCCGAGTGGTCAGCCCTGGTCATTCAGCTTCTAGCCATCTATCTGGCGTTGGGCAAGGCCAGCGCCACACAAGAATCTCTTACAAAGCCGTCAAGAGGCAAACGGCGACCCCAGTCCGGCTCATTCGGGTCAATACAGGACGTCGAGGACTGGAACACTTTACATTTATACGAAACCCCCAATGCCCTAGGCTGCCCGAGTTGGCAGCAAACAAGAGGCTGGGACTGGACCCTCGAGGAGGATGGCAGCGACGATTTCTCCAGTCCGCCCAATCCTGGTCTTAGAGATAACAAGTTCATGTCGACTCACATTCAATACGCCAAGGGCTACTTAGCATCTCCCCTTGGCGAGAAGGCCGTCGGCGCCAATGGATACCTTCCAACCGGGCAGCAACGAAGTGCAGAGAACCGTGGCAATGCCGCCTGGAACGTATTCGTGGCTCTTCATCTCCTACTTGAGGAACAAAAGTTGGAGATCATGACACCTGAATATGCTTCTCCGGGTACGGCGCCACTGCGGGTGGTCATGTGTCAAATCGCCCGTTGGCTGGGATGGCACGACTTTGTCGCAGTGTACGAGCTGGGAATTCAGGAAGAATTGGAGTCTCGCTACGATACAGGTCAGTAATTCGTTTTTTCAGGAAACTTGGAGAGATACTGACAGGAACAGAACTCCGCCTTGAAGTACCTCTTGCGCAACCGTCGGGCGTTGACTTTGACATCTTCCACTGGATACAGACGTGTCTTGCCGCCGGCCAATACCACCCCTTCCTTACCTTAGCGAATCTTTATCACTCTCAAAACTTGAAGGCTGATCAAGAGCACCTCAAAGATTCCAGATGGGCATCTATCACGCCAAGAACACTCATGTTCAAGCGGCTTTTCGAAAAGCTTACACCCAAAAGCAGCGCCGCTAACATGGTCGAAGCCATGCACTCTGCAGGCATTAGCAGTCGGGTGCTTGAAACCCTTCCCGAGGCTGTGCTTGCGCCGCTCAAGGACTCGATTGCTAGATGTCAAGCCCGGCCACCCGCTTCATGGCCCAAGGATCTGTTGGAGCTTGTCAACCGTGGCGATATCAGCATGGTTCTGGCGCCAATCAAGAAATTGCAGAAGAGCGGCGCCAACATTCTTGTCAGTATTCTTTGATCCCAGCCTTCCCGGTACTCTGTACTAACAAGCCATAGACACCCACGCATAATGCGTCATGGGACTACCGGACTATTTGCCAAAGCGTTGACGAGTACAATAATAACGGTTACGACGAAGGGCAGGGAACCGAGCGACAGGCCGTCATACGGGCATTATTCAAAGAGGACCGTCGCCTCAACGAAGCCCAGAATCTCCTCTCCACTCACAGAGCTCGTGTTGTCCGTCTGGAAGCCGATGCAGCGTGGTCAGAGAGCGAATACCTCGAAAGACAAAAGGAACTTGTGTCTAGAATTGCCACGGGCACTCTGGCCATCCCAGCTGGCCGAGCGCTCTTGTATTACAGCTTACGATACCCGCTGTTGACACAAAAGTTCCACGTAGCCGGGTTCAATTTGAATTGCGTCGTTCGTCCAACAAATGTCACCGTCGGTGTCGACAAGGCACTTTTCACGGAAGAAAAGGTCTGCTGGGGGTTCTTCCACCAGGGCGTGGCGGCCGGACTTGCCATTTCTCCAGAGGCCAAAGGTATTGACACCTCTTGGATCTTGTACAATAAGCCTGGCCACGATCTGAGCAATCGACACGCTGGCTTTCTGCTTGCTTTGGGCCTGAATGGGCACCTCAAGGGTATTGCGAAATGGGTTGCTTTCAAGTACCTCACTCCGAAGCACACCATGACTTCAGTCGGTCTGTTATTGGGGCTCGCTGCGTCTTATATGGGCACCATGGACTCACTCATCACACGCCTGCTCTCTGTTCATGTTACTCGCATGCTTCCTAGGGGTGCTGCGGAGCTGAACTTGTCCCCCTTGACGCAGACTACGGGTATCATGGGCATTGGTCTTCTCTATTGTAACAGTCAACACAGACGCATGAGTGAGATCATGATGTCTGAAATCGAGCATATGGATGAGGAAGACGAAGACGAGCCACTTCGAAGCGAGTGTTATCGGCTCGCCGCCGGCTTCTCACTTGGCCTGATCAATCTCGGCAAAGGCAACGACCTCCGCGGGCTCCACGACTTGAGGCTGACCGAAAGCCTCATCACGATTGCTACGGCCACAAAGAAGGTCGAAATGGTACACGTTCTTGACCGAGCAGCAGCTGGCGCGGTCATGGCCCTCGCTCTGATTTTCATGAAATCAGAGGACCATATCGTAGCCAGGAAGATTGACGTACCAGAGTCCATTGTTCAGTTCGACTACATACGGCCGGATATCTTGCTGTTGCGTACCGTTGCAAAGAACCTAATCATGTGGAACGAGATCGAACCAAAGTTCGAATGGATTTTGGAGAGCCTTCCCAAGGCGTACCGTGTCCGGTATAAGCTGGTCAATACCACCAAGCTGAAGAGTACAGACCTACCATTCTTTAGCATCGTTACTGGAATCTGCTTCTCTATCGCGCTGCGCTATGCGGGCAGTGCGTCAGTGAGGGTACGAGACCTCTTGATACACTACCTCGACCAGTTTATCCGTATATCTCGGATACCTGCCACGCCACGGCCACCTCCACATGACTATCCCATGTACGACGAAGAGCTCGCCCGGTCCAATGCGCGGATGTGCCAAGATGTTCTCGCGCTCTCCGCCGCCATTGTCATGGCCGGCACCGGTGATCTTGTCGTGCTACGTCGCCTTCGTCTACTGCATGGCCGTGACGATCCAGATACCCCTTACGGCTCGCACTTGGCTGCACATCTCGCCATTGGGTCTCTATTTCTCGGATGCGGAACAGCCACCTTTGGCACGAGTAACATGGCCATCGCCAGTTTGCTCATCGCGTTTTATCCCATCTTCCCCACCTCAGTTATGGACAACCGCTCTCACCTCCAGGCCTTCCGCCACTTCTGGGTCCTAGCCACCGACCCTCGCTGCCTAGTGGCGAAGGACGTCGCGACGGGCCAACCGATATCGGCACCGATCGAGATTCGCAGGAAAATGAACGGAGCCCACGACGCAGAGGATGTCGCTGTCGTCCGCAACACACCTTGTCTCCTGCCTCCTCTGGCCGACATTGCCAGCATCCGCACCGACGCAGGGCCAGCCTTCTGGGACCTTGAGATCGACTTTGAAAAGAACCCTTTGCTCGTCGACGCCTTTAGACAGAACCAGAGCCTCTACCTCCGCCGGCGTCCTGCACAAGAAGCACCCTTCACGTCGACACTCCGCGCTCTCGGACGGGACGCGCTCGCTGACGTTACCGACAACGGCACACGGGATCCGATTGAATGGATCTTTGGCCTCGATGCCCTCCGCGACCTAACATACGCCGAACGCGCCACCGTTCTGGACCGTAGCACAAGCTCCGAGGGCGCTGCTAGCGAGACCTCGGGGTCCGCGGTGGATGCTCGTCTCGTGCTGGAGCGGAGCATGGACGGGTCCTCGCGGGAGAGGCTTCTGGGGTTGAAGATGCTGTTTGAGTGGGCGGATCGGCGTGCGCAGCTTGATGCAGGGGCTTGGGCTAAGAGCAAGGCTGCCAAGGCTGGCGGCAGTAGTGGTGGTGGAGGTGCGGAAGGGGAGAAGAACCAGGAGTGGTGGATGCGTGATAGCGTTGTTGAGGAGCTCAAGGGGCGGGTGTTTATGGCTGGTCGCGAGGACGGGGCGGGACAGAGTCTCAGAAGCATCTGAGGTTGTGTTCGTGTGTGGGTTCAGAGAAGACGGAGATTAGATTATCGTTATGAGGAAACGTGTTATGAAACGAACATTCATCTTTCCGTATCGTCTTATGAAGTATCGCCTGTCGTTTAGTCGCGTTTGATACAAGGACTTATATTTCCGGAGTGATGTCTACAGTAATGCTACTTGGCCAACTGTCAATCTACGAGAGATATGAAAGATGGATGGCTGGATATCAAGGGAAGATAGCCTCACGTATCCCATGATCTGCTAAATGGCGTCGTTACATATGTATCATCCTCAGTGGACCAAGGTGGAAGAAAAAGAAGAGCCAGCCTGTGTCACTCGACACATCACCACTTCATGTAAAGCATTATTTTTCAAACTGATAACATTTCAATAAGTGCGGTGAATCTACTTTCATCCCCCCATCAGGCTCTCTCCTCTCTCTCTCTCTCTGTCTGCTTCTTCGAGCCCCCTTCCTTCACCCCTCTCGACTCCCACCCTTCACTAAGCCCTTTTGGGAAGGGGGGAAGATCTCCTCCCCGTTTTTGCCCTGAACGCCGTGCCAATGCAAAAAGAAGCCTCGGGGATGTCTGCGCGTGTGTGTAATGTGTTGTGTGTGTGGTGTGGTGTGTGATATGACCAGGATCCTCGATTCTTTTCCCAAAATCCGCCCACATCAAACGCTCCTTTCCACCAAATCTCGTCCCCCAATAGAGAAGCTTCACCTCTCAGACCAGAGAGGTGAGATGCTTCATGGTTGTCGTAAATTTGGCGGTGTAGGTTCTATCGTGTCATTGTAAAAAAAAGAAAGCCCGGGTTTTCTCCCCCCTTCTTCTTTTTGGATCACCAAAAAACAATTTCCCATCTTTTTTTGTACGGTAATCGTCTTGAAATCATATGTGATTCGTGTGTGGCCATTAAGCTAGCGTTCTTCCTCATGCTTGCCCTTCTTCTCAATAATCCCAAAGCATCTGCTGTAGCTTTTGCTTCTGCTCATACTGGTGCTGGCGCCGCTCCGTCGGGGAAGCCAGATCCTACTTGGAGACGGCGGCGGTGAGCACCTGCGTGCGGAA
Organism: Colletotrichum filicis; assembly: GCA_023376865.1. NCBI lineage: Eukaryota > Fungi > Ascomycota > Sordariomycetes > Glomerellales > Glomerellaceae > Colletotrichum > Colletotrichum filicis. The sequence goes on along the minus strand of MOOC01000053.1, from coordinate 80,026 downwards.
GAAGCCGCCCTTCGTCTTCTCAATGACCTGCTGGTAGACGTTGTTGGGCGGGTGGTTCATGATGACGGTGCCCTCCTGGCTGTCAATCTTTGCGTCGAGGCGGGTCTCGCGGATGAGGTTGACGATCCACTTCTCGCCGTCGTCGGGGTTGAGGCCGAGCTTGGCGGAGAGGTCGCGGATGTTCATGCGGGAGAAGATCTTGCAGTAGCTCTCGCAGATGAGGTGGCGCGCGGCGTCGACGAAAGCGTCGGACGACGACATGAGGAAGAAGTCGGCACGGCAGACCTCCTCGGCCTTGCGGAGGGCCTCGCGGGCGGCGTTGAAGTCGTGGGCAACGTACAGGGCCGAGACGAACTCGGTGACGGGGTCGGCGTACTCGTAGGCCTCCTGGCGGACGTAGCGGATAATGTCCTTCATCTGCTTGGCCTGCAGGGAGGAGTTGCGGGAGCGGGAGCGGCCGGTGATGACGGCGGCGATGAGGTAGCGCAGGACCCACGGGCAGGCGGTCTGGATGGTGTTGATGTAGGCGGCGGAGAAGAAGAGGTCCAGGATGGGCTCGCGGGCGGCCTCGTGGTTGAAGAGGGGGAAGAGGGCCCAGTGGACCAGCATGGTGCGGTGGTCGAGCTGCGCGCGGGGGTTGTTGAAGAGCTTGCTGTCGATGCTCTCCTTGACCTTCATAATCTCCTCGACGGCAGAGTCCCAGTTGGTGGTGAGGATCTCGGAGGCGAGCTTACCCCAGGTGGCAGAGGCGACGCGGTCGTTGTCGGTGGACAGGACACGGAACTGGTACAGCAGCTCGGCAGCGGCGCCGTAGTTGCCGCAGCGGAACTGGAACTGGCCAAACTCGTACAGGGCGTTGACCATCTCGATGGTGACCTGTTTTGGTAGCATTTCAGTCAGCATATGCGCCCGTGTATCACCTCCGAAGCTAGCAGGGACGCAAGGCCACTCACATCGTGATCCTTCTTCAAGAACTCCAAGTTGGCAACCTTGTCGCTGCGCAGGGCGCCAACGACGTCCTCGCGAGTCAACAGCTCCGAGATCTTGGCCGTGTCCTGCTCGTACTTCTCAAGCTGCGCAATAACCTCGTTGCGCTTCTTGGCGTACTCGGCAGGCGCCTCGGCGCCGCCGTTGAGGTCCTGGTACAGCTGGGCGACGTAGTCGGCCATGTTGGTATCCTCGAGCAGCTTGATCTTGCCGGCAAGGATCTTGCGGGCACCGGCATCGTCGCCCTTCTCCTCGGCACGGCCGGCCTCGAACTCGATCAGCGGGAAGACGAGGTGACGGGACAGCTGCGACGCGAGCTTGGGCAGGATGCTCTCCTCGCCGAGGGCGGCATAGACATCCTCCATGATGGGCGAGGTGTATTTTCGGGTGGTGGATGAGTGTAAGTGTTGTCGGTCGGGAGGCAATCTTGGAAAATACCGGATCGAGAAAATCGAGGTATGGAGTCGTCGCCTGAGGGGAGGAGGAGGGAGGGGGGTGTGGTGTCGTCGGCCGTCCGGTTCGGGGTCTGCGCGATCGTCTTTTGCTCAATCTTTTCCTTCCGCTGAGGGGCAGAAAGAGTTTTGGGCATTTTCGCCAAAGGGCAGGTTTGGTGGGGGGCTTTGTGCCGTGGTTTTGCCGCTCCCGCCTAATGCCTGAACCACTGGAAGGACAGCTTTGTTGTGTCTTGGTGGCCCACAGGTAGCTTACCTAAGAACGTCTGCACCTCTGGAAAACTGTGGGGTATTGTCGGTGAATCCAACGTCAAGTGCACGGTCCCTCGACACGCTCCCAATTGATCCGAGCTTCAACCGGCGCGAATCCCTTCATCACCAGAAACCTCTGTACCACTCTCCGTCCCAGCTAAAGGTCCAGTCAAACGCCCAACAGAGTCCTGCTCAATCGAACCCTCGCCGTCTCTGTGCCTCGAAACGATACCCATAGACTTAAGCATCCGAACCACATACTTCAAGATGCGCTCAGCAGTCAGGAGCGCCGCCCTCGCCCGGCCTCAGCTCACCTCCCTCCTTACCTCGAGAACAACCGCCTTCCTCCCCTCAATACGCTTCTCCTCCACGACCGCCGCCGAGACAACGACGACGAGCTCACCAAATACCACAGCGAGACCATACGTCGTCAGCCTCACCCCCTCGAACCAACTCCCCGTCTACGCGCGCACAAAGGCCGCCGGTTCTTCCAAATTCACCATTGTCAAGAAGATTGAGGGAAATAAGAAGGCGTTTGCACAGGATCTCGCCCGCGAGGCTGGCTTTGCTGAGGCAGAGGTCAAGCTGAACCCCATCACAGGACACGTTCAGGTTAAGGTACGTCGGAGCTCCTTTCCTCTCGCAACCATAGAACTGGTTTGGGGGGTTGGGGGGGACGGAAACCATTCACCCTTCCCGAGCCCAATTCTCCGGAGTCTCTCTACTGTACTTAGTCGAATTCTAACAATATCATAGGGCTTCCACGTCGAAAAGGTCAAGGAGTGGTTGACCACCGCATTGGGGAACCCTGCAAAGACGGCATGAATGTCGAGATATACGGTGTGCGGTTCGCTAATCAGCGAGGCCGAATTGTATAATCAGAAATTGTATCATACCACTGGAAGCAAAGACGGTCAATTGGCTGGTGCTCTATGCCGAGGGCGTGGATTGAAAAAGTTCGGTACGATATTGCGCTATTGATTTAGATACATGGCGATGTACTATTAGCTCCATAGAGAGCAATACTTGACCAAAGACTCCTTCCCGTCTTACAGCTGAGACAGTGTGATGACTAAATTTCAGTCGTCACCTCAACACTCGGATCTCTAAACTCTTCGCACAAGTCCAGGATCACCACTTATCATGTCATTGATACCAGCCGTGTTTGGATGTGGTCCGTGAGGTATTCTTGCATTTCCGCGTTATATATACACCTATGAAAGACGGCCCTTTGACCAAATAGCCTCGCTCCATGCTCCCAGTAAACTCCCGTCAACACGCCAAAAGTCTTTTTTTGGTTACAACTCTTATACAAAGACGTGCCATATACATCTAAACGCCTCGTTCGGGCGCTCAGGTCCCGAGCTTCGGTCTTGTCTTCGGCCCATCAAAACCATATGGTGAAGAAACCTGCACCGAGCTTGATTTTCCCCAATCTTTTGATTTAATGCATACATGAAAAGCCATGACGATACCTATGACTCTAGCGAGGCGTAGGCAGCAAGATTCCTCATCACTCCGTCTTTTGTCCATTCGGGGGATCGCATCATCATCATCTTGAAGAGGCTTTCTTCCGATGGTAATGAGTCCGCGGGGACTAAAGAGTTAGGATCATTGGGATCCCTTGCCTTCTCTGCTAGTCTCCGAAGGGTTGAGATGCCAGACGTCGCAATATAAACCAAGCCCGTGTCTCGACCTGCGGGGTCCCCTTGACCACTCCGCGTTTGCCATGGTTGCTCGAATTGAGCTCCAAGCACTTGGACAAAGTGATAGAGGGATTGAGCAAAGCCATTGCCACTGGATAGCCATGATTTGGCGATTCCTGTCTCATATCCGGGTGCGAGGGATGCGATGATGTCTGTAGCCAACAGACCCTGCATGAGCCAAGGCTTCCGATCTTCGACAAGCCTAAAGAATTTCTCGGGAGCCTCGATGTGTGCGACGATAGATTCTGGTGACTGGATGGGAATAACTGTGGTGGCCAGAGCAAACGAGCGCGTCAACAGGTCGTATGGTGGGCTACTGCTGGCTTCCGTAGCAAAGAGGGTCTTGTAATGCGTCCTGTTTGGTTCGTCGCGAGCCAGGAACCTAGCCAATGCATCGACGGCATGGAAAGTGTACGTATGAACTCCAGGCTGGTAAGGTGGGAAGTAGAGCTTATTGTCTACCACAGACGGTCCAGGTGCTGGTGCAAAAGAGAGCAAAAAATGCAATAAACACAGCGCTTGCTCGCGGCCGGGAATTTCGACTGCGCCTGCGATATTAGACAGTAGAATAATGGCGTCTTTCATGAACTCGAGGGTGTTTGCGTTTGTCCGGAATAACATGGTTCTCGTGCCGAGATATCTGATCACAGCGCAGAGGAACTTGATGACCAGCTCGTCGCCCAGAACCAGATGGTTTTCGTTGGAAGCTTCAGGGAAGGAAAGGTTGCGCAAGATGGTGATTACGCAAGAGAACCGGTCAACAGCACGGTCAAGTTCGTACTCGGGGGTTCCAAACTTAGGCAGCTCCTTCACGCCCATCTTGTCGGTCCAACAGGCACGAGCCACGTCCTCGTAGGGAGTCAATTGAATGTCTGACGAAGCCTCCTCGGTGTTTTCGACAAGCAAGTCCAATTGGTCCTCGGCGCATTCAAGTAAAGCTTCGATGAGCTCTTCGCAGTACTTGAGGTGGATGTGCAGAGCCTGATGCTGCGTAGAAGTGACAGCGGCGAGGGTGTCAAGAGCAAGTCGTACTTCGCCGTGGATTCCAGACTCCAGACTTCGTGTCAGAGCGTGCAAATCCACGTATCCAAGTTCGTATGGGGGTGGGATATCTGGCTTCAAGCCCTGAAGCTCCAAGCCCTTCAGGTCGAAAGCTCGAATATTGATACCACCATAGGTCTCAAGAGGGCGAGCACTGGGTGTGTATTCGTCCGATTCTTGAGCTAGCCGCAGCATACGGGGCTTGATCGAAGCTGCCATGGGGTTTTGGTCCAGTCCTGGGGGAGCAGGCATGGGCAGTCCACCACCTTTGACAGACGCAGGAGAAGCTGCTGGAAATCCTTGGGGGTGGCCCGGCGTCGGTTCTACGCTGCGAGACAAGCTATTCCGGGCATGGCCTTGCTGTGCGCTCGCAGGCGTATGTGGCCCCGGAGCCTGAGGCGTTTGGAAGCCATTGACAGACGGAGGCTGCCCGCTAAAAGACCCTTGCTTGACGGGAGTTTGAGCTTGAGGAGGCATTGGCGGTTGTCCGGACTGCATCATTTGCTGCTGCTGTTGAGGCGGCATCGGCCCTTGCGGAGACATTTGTTTTGTGGGTGTTGTTTGGGGTTGGGCGCCTGGCGGCATTGGCTGGTTAGGCATACCCTGTTGCTGCTGCTGTTGCTGCTGTTGTGCTATCATGCGTTGTCGACTTTGCTGCGCAACCCAAGCCTCCTCGAATCTGAGTAGATTTCTTTCGTATATCTCCTTCAATACCTGGGGTGCCTGGGGAATCTGGCCTGGGTGAAATCCAATATTGTTCGAAACATGAGGCCATTGATTACCAGCAGTCGTAGGCTTGTAACCTCCCTTGCTCTGCACAGCTTGGAATAATGTCAACAGATTGACGGGTCGGTTGCCGATGACTGGGTTCGCGTCCAGCTGTTGACCCTTAGCGGTCATGAAAGTAGTGAGACTCTTCATGAATTGCTCCGGGTCGGTTCGTGGCTGCATCTGTCGCTGTTGGGGTTGGGGCCTCATACCGCCCGGGGGCATCTGACCATTAGGCATTTGCATGGGCTGCTTCGGCATCATTCCACGGCCTTGCGCCATATTTTGAGCCTGCATCTGAGCTGCCATTTGCATGTTCTGCATATTTTGCATGTTCTGCATATTCTGCATGTTCTGCATTCCCTGCATCGTTCCCTGTTGCAATTGTTTCTGAAGCCGCGCCTGGTAAGCTGCCATTTGTTGGTGCTCCATGGCATTCCGCGGTTGCATGTTGGGGGGCAACATCTGGTTCGGCATTTGGCCCATTTGCTGGGGCATCTGTCCCATCTGCTGAGGCATCATGCCAGAGCCCGCCATCGCACTCGGGTTGGGGGAGGGTCGCGCGGGGGAAGGTGAAGGGTTGAAGTTCGGATTGTAGCCTTGAGGCATGTTGGGCATGTTTTGTTGCATGAAGTGGTTCGGTTGCGGAGTGCTGTGCTCGGAGGGATTCGGTGACGCTTGAGGCGCAAATTGTTGCGCACCGGGGGAGAAAGGGTGTGGCGACGCGGTCGCGACTCGCTGAGGCACGCTTCCGGGTCGCAACTGATTCGCCATGATGGGTGAAGGTGTCGCGTTCGCAGAGCCGTTGGCTTGAAGATGGGGATACGGCGAAGGTTGGCCTTGCGCCTGTTGGGGCATACCGGGTTGATAGCCGGGAAAGGTCTGAGGCGTTTCGGAGCGTGACGTTGGCAGCATGCCAGGGTTTTGTCGCGGTGAGCCGGCGAGGCTGTCTTCGCGAGGACGAGGTCGTTTCGATGGAATAACGGGGTTTGTTTGATAGGCGGGATTCTGAAAGGATGACGGAGAGGCGTTGCGCATTTGGCCATTTTGCATTGCGGCCATCTGCTGTTGCTGCTGCTGAACCTGCTGTTGCTGTGCCTGCTGAGCCTGCTGGGGATTGGCAAACTGAGCGGGATTGAAATGGGCAGGACTGCCCATGAAGGCGGAAGGATCCATCATGGCTCCGGCCGCGTTAGGATCGTTCATGTGTGGGAAGCCGTTGCCATTATGGTTGGGGACCGCGGCTTCGTTCATCCAGGTGCTCATGGTTGAGGTCGTCTGGCGCGACCCATGGAGCGATTGCTGGGGAAAATTAGCGACTGCAACGAAATAAGCCAAGGCCCATTGAGATGGAGCAGTAAATGGATGAGATGGGGAGTGACACGGCAGCGGCTTGTCGCGATGCAGACTTGTCGCGCGTCGCGGTTGTGTGTGGTGGACGTGGTGCGTGGTGCGTGGTGCGTGGTGCGTGGTGCGTGGTGCGTGGTGCGTGGTGCGTGGTGCGTGGTGCTGGGGGGAACGAGCGAGCGGACGAGTCGCAGGTGTGTGGGAAATCAGCAGTGGAGCCAGCCGCTTTTGGGGGATGAAGTGCGCTGGGCTGGGCTGGGCACGACTGGCGCCGGTTTTGGGGGGGAGCAGAGCAGCCCGGTCCTTTCCTCAGGTCGTCGGGTCTGAGTCGGCTGGGAAGGTGGCTCTGGCAGCTGGCTGTGCGGCGTGCCTTCTGGGGGAGTGAGACTGGGAAGGAAGGCTGTGGCGCACAGGGAAGGGAAAGAGTGAGTGAGAGAGGCTAGAGGGTTGGAAAAAATGGGCAAGGCAGAGAGGAGGAGCATGAAATGAGCAACGCAACACAGCCAAGCCAACAGGCAATCCTCAGACTCACGAGACAGGCGAACAAGAGGCATCTTGTAAGCTTAGATTATTCTCGAGTGACTAGCCACATATGGGCTGGGAAGCGCGCAAGGAACACAAGGCAAGGTAGCAGCGATAAGGGGGGAAAAGGCAAAAAAGAGGCAGAGGCGATGCGAAGCCTGCAGTGCCCAGGATCGCGAACTCGCGCAACCACAAGCATCAGCAACCACATCGACAGGTGTCAACCATCAAGAAGGAGACATCGTCGCATCGAATAGAGGTCACGAGATGATGGAAACAGCACTTACAACTCTATCGGCGGCCCGGGGGTGATCGGGATGGGGGTGCGAGGATTGGGAAGGGGGAAAAAAAAAAAAAGGGTACGACTTTGGGGCGGCGGCGGAGGGAGGCAGTACAGCTTCGGGTCGGGACAGGCCAGAACAGAAAAGCAGAATAAGAAGAAAGCCTCAAAGCAAAAAGCGATGGGGTGGGCAAGCGACCAGCAGCAAGCAAGCAAGCAATGCAACAGAAAGGCTGAGAGAAGAACGAGATAGAGAGAGAGAGAGAGGGTGTGCCTGGTCTTACCTAACAAATGCTACTCAAAAGCGATGGACAACAGAACGCAAAAGTAGCTTTGTTGGCGGCGGCGTCCCGAATCAGAGGCAAAGGCTGCTGCAGCTTGGAACACTGATGAGAGCCGGGCTGAGAGTCGTGGATATTAGAATTGGAAGGGAGGGTCGATGAACTGTGAACTGTGAACTGGAACTGAGCTGGCTTCCCATTCGAACTGGACGCGACCGAGTGAGAGTGTGTCCTTAGGTTCCTGGCTGTGTCGTGTCTGTCAAGTCAAGTCCTGCTCCTGCCTGCTTCTTCCAACTCTCGACAAATCAGCAGAGACTTTGGGGGGCTGTGCTGCTGCTCCATTGGTTTCATCCGCCCACCGCCAGGCAAATGTTCCCAGACGCGCTTCCCTTCCGTCTACGGACTAGCGTTGTTTGGACTCGGTGGAACCCAGAGCCCGGAGAGAACCGAAGAGCCAATGAAATGTCCTTGTTAGTGGTCAGATACCAGAGCAGTGTCTGCTGTTAACATTTTCCATCAGTGTCTTACCAAAAACTACCAGATTGGTGTCCACCAAGTAACGTCCGCGTATTACTTCCCTCTTCCTCCAAAAAGTCACCTAAACCGCATCTTCTCACCTCGGGCAGAATTGCTGCTCTCACTATACCGGATGTGAGGAATGGTGTTTACCGCTGTTGTTGTCGAGTCAACTTCCTTCCTCGTGATAGGTATCAGCGAGCATTCCGATGCCCATGTTCCCCAAGTCGTCTGCGCTTGTCCATCCCCATCTGGAGTTCACAGTCACAATGACCCTCCCCTTCTCTCTCTGTGCCGATCATCGTTCCGAGGTAGTGTCGTATGGTCTTCCTTCTCATTTCCCATGATCGAGCCTGGAGTGCCTTCCTCAAATCCCCGTCTCTTTTCAACATATTTCTCGAGCCCATAAGGCCGATAAACAAGTCACTGTTTTCTGCCTGTATGGCATATCTGCATGATCCCCGAGACAAATCCCAAGACTTCTTGAGCATACAAAAAAATATTCCAGACAACAGTTGGTGCCGCCTCTGGAACGACACATTTTGAGCGCCATGGGTTCCGCTTGTAAAGAATGCCCGCCCATATGACGATTATGAAAGATCGTTTTGCTCTGGTATGCCCTGTGCATATCCTCTAAAAGTTGATATGGCTGTCCACGGATATATTTTCTTCGACCAAGCGGTCTGCTCGGGTCGCAGGAGTACGGGAAAGAAATGAAAGCAGAAGAAGCCTGTCAGTCGAAAAAAGGCGTGAATAGAGAGTAGGCAGCCAGATGCCCGGGTGCAAAGATGGAAGGCGACGAGCTACCTCGCGAAAGATGATCATGTCGTGAGGCGATAACAGCGTCTGATAGCAATGCCACATCCGAAACCTGCATCGACTAGTTGGAAGATGGCGGGTATGTAGATAGGTGTGTAGGTGTGAGAGCGAAGGAGTGGCAATGTGACAGACTCAACTCGATCCAGCGTCACGGCAGCCAACTTTAGCAAGCCGTATTACGTCGCACGTCGCTCCGTCACTGCGCCTGGTTGTGCGTTTCCCTATCACCATCCGCAGGGGTGTAAGAACACGGCGTCTAGTGTAAGTGGGGAAGGCCTTGCCTTGTGCAGATAGTAGGGGAAGGTCGGGGGCGCAGAAGTCTGCATGATGTGCGAACCGAAGGAAGCAAACAAGTCGAAGGAAGGTAAAGGAGACGAATTGCCGCGTGTGGTTGTCGTCGTCGTTCGAGTAATAAATGTTGCATCTGTGACATGGCTCAGGTCGAAGCGGCCATCACATCCCCGTCAGAATCACCCAACATCGGCGCCAGTGATTCTCGGACAGCCCATAATGAGACTTCCATTTCTGCTGTTCGTTGACACGTCGGCAGACACACGATAGAAACTGAAGCGTCGAAACTCTGCGGCGGTCTCCGAATTGGCATATATCAAATGCTCTAAGCCAGAAGGTTTCAAGTCTCTTTACTGGCATGGCGCCACGGTAAGGGTAGGTCGCAGTAGCAGTGGCAGTAGAGGAAGGCCGTAGCGACAGCGGTAGCGGTAGGGTCCAGGCTGCTCTCAGGGTTGTTTCGTCATTTCTTTGGCGGGATCCCATGTCTGGCGCAGTTTGGCCTGGCCCGGTGCCGGCCCCGTCACGGTCATGGCCCGCATGGCTAGTCCTAGAAGGCTTTCTACTCGTGCCTGCGCTCGATAGTTTGCTGTTGCTGTGTCGCAGTGATGCTTGGGAGGTTTTTTTCGGGTCGATTGGGCTTGAACTTGTCCGGTTTTTCTGGCCACTTTTGGGTCCTTGTTCTTGACTGCCGGTCAAACATGAAGAGGGACGAAGGCTGCGGCACTGAATGAAGCCTGAAGGCCTGGCCATTCATGGTAGTCGCTGGGTTGGAGATTCTCGCCCACTGGGTCCAGATACGGCCAAGCACCCTGGTCGACCCCGTCCGTCGAGTGGCCCCAGACAGGCCATGACTGTTTCGACCCTTTGTGGGAGGGAGTCTGCCCTCAGCGTCCTCTGCTGAATCGACGTGTTCCTGGCGAAAGCGAGGCTTGACCGAATTTCTCTCACTCCATCGACTTTGGTTTTTTTTTTTTTTTTTTTTTTTTTTTTTTTTGGCGACGGTCGTCTTTTTTCGAGGTCGAATGATCCGTTGTTGTTGTTTCCGGGTCCAGCTGGTAGAACTTACAAGGTCCTGACGGTGGGAAAACGGTGGTGAGGCCTTGGGAGGGGCTACCGTTTCCAGATCAGCAGACGCCGGTGTCAACGGCCCGTAAAAGGGCGACAGCGCAGACTGGAGAGAATTGCAATAATTTTGCAACGACGAGGAAGAGCAGGAAAGGAAAGCAGCAGAGAAGTGAGGGAATGATCAGAAAAGAGGAGGAAAGGGAACGGGGGCAGGTTGGGCGATTTATGTGAATTAGAGTACATGGCGGATGTACCTCCGTGCTGGTACTGGTGCTGGTGTCGGTCCTGCGCTCCTCCCAGTTCGGACCCATTACCTTTACAGTGCCTGCCCGTCCCTGCTCGACGGTGTCGGACAAGTGCAAAACGGTAGCTAACCCCTCCGATGAGCTGAGCACTTCCTGCCTTCCTAACCTTTGATTCCATATTTACTCCGTCCGGCGGGTGATTCTCCCAATGTCTTCGCTTTCGTGCCATCCTGCCCCTTGTTTAAGGTAACTCATGGAAAGAAGGAGCAAAGTTGGGCTGAGGAAGTTGCAGCCACCCATGTGTCATGCGGGTGCTGGTGGGAACGAGGAAGGAACGTTTGTGACCCGATTGAAAGGCGAGGAAGGTACCTGCCCACCCGACCTTCTGAGGAAACTTGGCTGCCAGGTGAAGCAGGTGCGGGTGGTCAACGTACCTCAGTTGCTTCCTTACCTCAGGTACATTAAGGTAGAATAAGCAGGAAGATAAAGCGGGAAATACCAGGCCACTTCAAGGTGAGATCTGGTATTGCAACGAGAGGAAAGAAAACCCTTTCGTGACTGCCTTCCCAGCTGCGTGCTTTCTGTGGGAATGGAGCTGACGTCGGGGCGGGCTTTGGGGGGAGCGAGGGGGTAGGGAAGCCTCGGAAATCAGCCATCATCACCTCCCGTCCTCCCCCATTCTGATAGACGCCTCATTTAGACCGTGTCAGTAAGGTACTGAGTAGAAATGGTCGGGGTATTTCACTTGTACGCACCCGTCAATGGTTTCTGCTTCTTTTCAGCCGTCTGTTCCCCTCTCCTCCCATCATACACCTTGCTCACGCCATCTCAATCATCCCACCGGATTTCTCGTCTTTCTTCACGTCGGATGTGTGCTCCTACAAATACCTTACGTTCAGGCACCTACTTTCAACAGCAAGAAGATCCTCCATCCAGCAGTAATTGAGGACCAGCTCTGCATATCCACGTGTGCCCCCTTTTTCTCCGATTCACGTTATTGCGAGAGACACGCCCTGTCGAATAGCAAAATGCAAATTCCTGCCTCATCTCATCTCATCTCATCGCTTGCTCCGGCCTTTCTTCCCCGCCGTTCCTCAATCTCGCGCCCTTTCTACCTTAACCCACAGTCCAATCCAATCCAATCTAAACCCAGTTCAAACGCACGGCTTCGTCTTTCCCTTTGGCCTTTGGCCTTTGCCTTTGCCACGCTGGCTGTGTGGTAAGGTAGCTGGTTGGTTGGCTGCTAGGCCCGGCCTGGCGCATCTTGTCTCTGCCACGCCGCTCATCAAGGATGGTAGCTTCGGATCCTCTTCTCGTCTCTATTTTTCCAATAACCTTTTGTTCCCTTTTTCCTGTCTCATTGCGGCCAAACATGGAATGGATGTGCTGCTCCGCGCGAGGGCACCTTCATCTGCCTGGATTCCCATGGCTTGAACCCTCCTCGGCTATCTTTCCTGTTTGTGTTGCCGTGCCTCAGTGCCTCAGGGTAACCGTAGGTAAGGTAGGTATTGGATGGGGATGGAGGTCCAAAGTAGTCTCCATTCATGGATGTCACCAAGCCCAGCATCGGCCCCATCCGGGAGATGATGGGACGAGAGACGAGACGTGGATGCGCACACTGCACTGCACTGCACTGCACTAACCACACGAGATAGAAAACCACCATCAGCGCTTGCTTCACATCACCTCCAGCTTTGCTCGATCTTGACAAATCCCTGTCAGCTGTGCCTCTACTCGATCTTGTACAGCCTCCATCAGGAAGATGAACTTTCAAGCATCGATTCCCACCTCAGCCGGCGCCATTGCTACTTTATTTTGCTCGCATCACTTTGCCCTTCGCTTCACCGCTCGAACCGATTCAGACTCATACCTCGACGGTTCCCATGTGTCTCCACTCTTGGGCACCCTTGTTGTTGTGGCCAAGCACCCAAGATGCCGGACCGCATGGATGGCCCGCCATTCACATTTACGAATACAAAAGCGTCCCTCCATCCTCGCCAAACCCCCCTCACCAACCCTGAGGCAGTCAATGCCAAAGTTCAGGGACTGCTTAGGTAGAACGTCGCGGGCATTGAGATAGCTTCTCGTTTCGCTCCCATTACAATGCAAGGAAAGCTCCAAGCTTTTGAACACATCCTGAAACAAATCACCGCCATCACGGGCGTGAGCGTTTCCTGGTGGGTGCAGATCTGCCCAAGAAAAGGCGCACCATCCAACCATCCATCATCATCCCTTCCGAGACCCAAATCTGACCAGCAAACGCCAAAGCTTTAACGCCCGCCAGCCTTGATCTCGGCCCACCTCCCCTCACACCCGACATGGCGAAATCTCATGGAAATCTCATGATTTGTAGTGATTCAGTTCCATATGAGTGTGAGCGTACAGGCTTGCCGCTCTCCGATATAACGAAGCAAGCATCCGTTGCAAGACTACATAAAAAAAAGAACTGACTGGGAGGCCTGCCTTTCTCATGGAGCGCGAGCAACAAAGTATCCCTTCTCTCTCAGCAGGTTGTGCTCAGTATTGGAGCACGGTATTGGTGCGAGATCTCAAATTATCTTCCCCTTAACAGTCAGGATAATGGTACAAGACCATTAGAAAATGAGTTTCTGGCAACACTTGCATACATGGTATGTACCACAGGGCGATGAGCAGAGTTCGTCGAGTCCTGTTCTCCTCTGCTATCCACGGACAGTCCAGACTCCAGCATCCCTCCCCGCCATCTCACCCCCCCCCCCCCCCCCCCCCCCCCCCCCCCCCCCCCCCCCCCCCCCCCCCCCCCCCCCCCCCCCCCCCCCCCCCTTGTGCTACCGTCCCTTTCCCAGCCCTGCACATCCGCTCTGTGACCAATCTGCACTGAGCTGGTTCAAACGGAACTTGTCTAGCGTAAACGTCGGCTCCACTACTTCTGTGGGGCACAGACCTTCGACGGCGCCGCCAACCTGGATGCCCGATGTTTGTTGTTGGTTCTGCTGCTCCAGGTCATCCCGATACCTATTTATCCTGTAGATGATTGCTATTATGTTATGAGAGACAACAAGTAGGAAAGCATTGATGTCCATCTCGATCATTGCGTCCACAGCTCGTGTTACTTACAACTGCGGCGTAAAAAAGTACCGAAGCAAGTGTCTGGTCTAGGCCTCTTGTTTGAACATACCTTGAAACTTGAAAGTGATATCTGAATTGATTGGCCTTGCGTCTAACATTGTCAAATAGGAATGAATTATCTTGCCCATAGTTTCACGAGTTGCAAATCGATGTTGTTGATAATACACTGCAGGAACAAATCTCACTACAAATAAGTGAGTCGAATTCAGCTTCGCGATACACTGCAATGAGAGTCTCGTGTCGTGCCTTTTCGATGTGTTGCGCATCTATCGACTGAAACGTGCCAATGAGCCTTGTCTTTCCTGTGCGTAAGGTTGTGAAGAGCGATACTTTTCACCTTGATTGGAGCCCTGTGGGACGCAAGCCTAGGGACGCAAGCCTAGAGACGCAATGGGAAACGCAATCGAGGTCATCGTAGGATCGAGCTCATGATGAATTCCAACTGCTGGATGATAACATGGTGTACTTACATTCTAATTCTATGAGGTCAAGCCCTCGATAGACTCCGTACATGAAGTGGAGTCCACGGGTTGTCTGTCGCGTTTCTCATGTGCGCGAACCTGTGTTGCCATTCTCATTTGGTTTTGGAACCAATTTCAAAGACAGAAAGAAATTCAGCAGAGAGGGTGTGCTCAAGCAAAAGACGATTTGATGCCCTAGAATATGATAATGATAATGTAGGAACCATCTTTGAGCGCTTGAACCGAAGGCTGCTTCTTGTTGAGGCTTTATGCCTTCACGACCAACTTATATGCTGCCCTCGAGACGGGAGTTCGGTGAGAGAAGATGTCACCACGGTGAGCATGGCACGTGAGCAAGCCTCATTTCTCATCAAGGTGTGGCTCAAATCCACTTTACACGACTCACGGACCACCTCCCCCCGCTGTTGCTCGTTGCCCTCCGCTGTGGCAGGACCCCGGTCCCCTGAGGACTTGAGTCCCGAAGGGCGTAGGCAGGCACGCCGCACGCAGAAAAGACCGGGCGGGCGGGCAGGCTCAGAGGCTGCACCGGCCGTCATGCGTTATCGATAACCAAAAATTTCTTTACTTCCATTCCGACCGCGTCGCGTCCCGCACTTGACTCTTGACTCTCTTTCTTCCCTCCCCTCCATTCTGCCAAACAAGAGTTGATCGCCACCAGACAGCCTCGCCCCCCATCTTGAACGTATACGATACCCTTCTTACGAACGATTTTTGTTGTCCTGTCGCAAAAAAAAATCAGCCATCATGCGTTACGTTCTCGTCTCAGGCGGTGTCATCTCTGGAGTGGGCAAGGGCATCATCGCCTCTTCCACGGGTCTGGTGTGTATCCGAATCCCTGTTGAAATTTCCTTATCTACGGGCTGTGACTTCACACTCTGAGACCACACTTTGAGAGCTTTGCCACACCAAGCCATTGGGGATAGCGGGGTGTTTTCTTATGGGATCTCACAGCCATATCATGCATGCATGCAATGCAGCCAGCCTCGAATGATGCATCATTGCTAACGGTTGGGGTTTCCATGAACAGCTCCTCAAGACCTTGGGACTGCGCGTCACTAGCATCAAGATCGACCCGTACCTGTCGGTGAGTGAAACCTCCCCTGAACCCCTCTCTTGACCGTGTGTCCCAGTAACTGACGATGACATACAGGTCGATGCTGGTCTTATGGCTCCCGCCGAGCACGGCGAATGCTTTGTGGTTCGTATTCCTTGAACCCTGGAGTGCCATTCCTGGTCCGGGGCATAGGGACTAGTGTCTCTATCCAAGCCACACCTAAGATGATGAGGTGTTGGTAATTCTCGGAGCAGTCTGTAATGTTTTGATTTGACGGTAATCGCTGACCATCGTCAGTTGCACGATGGCATGGAGGTAGATCTCGGTAGGTGAACCTCTGGACGACAGCTGGCCCATGGATCCCTCCCCCTTTTCTCCCCCGGGGGAGAAGCTATTGCCATTCTTATCAATCGCAAATCTCTGACAACGAGGCTCGCACACAGACCTGGGCAACTACGAGCGCTACCTCAACATCCGTCTGACGGGCGAGCACAACATTACCACCGGCAAGGTCTACAGGCATGTCATTGACAAGGAGCGCCGCGGCGATTACCTTGGAAAGACGGTTCAGGTGTACGTTTGGCCTCCACAGGTTTACCTACATCTTTCAATTTGCTGACAGATGCCAGCGTGCCTCACGTCACCGATGCGATCCAGGACTGGATCGAGCGTGTTGCCAAGATCCCCACAGACGACTCCGGCGAAGAGCCCGATGTCTGCATTATCGAGCTTGGGTAGGTTTCCAGCTGGCCCCCTCTCCAACATATAACCATATACCTGCAAACCGGTTCTTCGATTCGAGATCGCGTCTTCGCGAATATCAGTCGGTTCAGATGCTAACATGCTACTACAGAGGCACAGTCGGTGATATCGAAAGCGTACGTTACTCTGGAGACGTGCTAGACGAAGAGGTCGTGCTTTTTGAAGCATTTAAAGCATACTAACACCACATCTAGATGCCCTACGTCGAGGCATTGACTCAATGTTTGTGCTACAAACTCTCCCGGCTGGTTCGACTGCTGACCTCTCATAGTGCGCCACAGAGCCGGAAGCGGCAACTTCATTCAGATCCACGTCTCCTACGTGCCCACCATCCACGGCGAGCAGAAGACGAAGCCCACACAGCATGCCGTGAAGACGGTTCGCAGTTACGGCCTGGTTCCTGATATGGTAGGAATGGTTGTTTCTAATGGTTCGTCCCACTGCTAACGACTGCCCAGATCGCCTGCCGCTGCGAGCAGCCCCTTGAGGAGGCTACGGTGAGAAAGATTGCCCTTCTCTGCCAGGTCGACGTCCCTCAGGTCCTCGTCGTTCGCGACATGCCCACCATCTACCAAGTTCCTCTCCTCTTGGAGGAGCAGAACCTTATCCCCTGGCTGCGCAAGGCCGTCAACTTGGACGCTCTGTCCATCCCTCAGTCTCGCATCGCCGAGGGAGCGGCACTATGGAAGACATGGGCTTCCGTCGTCAGCCGCCCGTACGACGGTGAGATCAACATCGCCCTTGTCGGCAAGTACGTCAAGTCTCAGGACGCCTATCTGTCCGTTGTCAAGGCTCTGGAGCACTCGGCGATGCACCTGCGCAAGAAGCTCAACATCTGCTGGGTTGATGCCGAGCATCTCGAGATCCAGGCCAAGTCCGCGGATCAGGCCCAGTACCACAAGGCATGGCACGATGTCTGCACCGCCTCCGGTATCATTGTCCCCGGTGGCTTCGGTACCAGAGGTACCGAGGGTATGATGAAGGTTTCCAAGTGGGCGCGTGAGAACGGTACCCCGTTCCTCGGTGTTTGCCTTGGTTTCCAAACTGCCATCATCCAGTACGCCCGCGACTTCCTCAATATCGCTGACGCCACCTCGGAGGAATTTGATGCCCAGGCCGAGAACAAGGTCGTCATCTACATGCCCGAGATCAGCCGCGACAAGCTCGGCGGTACCATGCGCCTCGGCTTGCGCCCGACTGAGTTCCAGCCCGGCAGCGAGTGGTCTAAGCTGCGCGCCCTGTACGGCGAGGCCGACTCGGTGGAGGAGAGACACCGCCACCGTTACGAGGCCAACCCGGCTTACGTCGAGAAGCTCTCCGAGGCCGGCTTGAACTTCATCGGCAAGGACGACACTGGTGAGCGCATGGAGATCTTTGAGCTCCAGAGCCACCCCTATTTCGTTGGAACCCAATTCCACGCAGAGTACCAGTCTAAGGTCCTCAACCCTAGCGTACGTTTGCCCAACCATATCCCCTTCCCTCGCGTGATACTGACAAGCAGGACAGAGACCCTACCTCGGCTTTGTTGCCGCCAGCGCGGGCTGCCTAGACCGCGTGGTCAAGGAGGAGCTCGCCGCTTCCAAGCAGGCCAACGGCGTCAAACACGTCGTTTAAGAATCTGTTATCCATTTCGCATTTTTTCTTCCAGCATTTCTGAAAAGACGGGATACACGACAAAGAATGTTTATCTCAAAGTAGACATGACATGGGCAGGCAAGGCATCCGAGAAGGCAGTTGGAATTGTTTTCTTTTTCTTTACTCAAATCACTAGAGATTATATTGGGCTATCCAGAAATGAACCAACCAAGACAACTCATGAATGAACGCGCGTCTGATTAGATGGGGAACTTATCTTGGGGGCAAGGCGGAAGGCATTCTCGGCGGCGCGGGCGTTTTCTTGTTTTAAAATATGGTAAAATCTGCATGTTAGATCATCCTGGGTTACAAATATAGGGGGAATTGCTCTCATTTTCAATCTTGACTGCACAATGCTGCATCTTTTCCAAACGAGCACAGCAACGATGACCGGCCTGCTTGGCCTTTCTCCATTCACCATGGGTTTTCCTTAGTGCAATGTTCCTGTGCTTTGGATTCCCCTTGGCGGATAGGGATAAGGTAGACTTTGAGTGCCTACAAAAAGATGGGTTCACGAGAATCATGCCAATCCATCTGCCGAAGCACGGAAAAGCTGCCAGCTGCGAAGCATACTCCAACGGACGTATTTCCCGCCAATGAAGGTCGGGCGGTTATGTTCATTGAACTTGCTTGTTTGGAACCCTAGGATATGAATGCATCTCACACTGGTCAGCTGCGCACGTGGACATATCGGAGCCATGTCACCATCTTGGTTTGTTATAGGGTTAGAGCGAGATGCGGTGATATGAGCTGCCGTCTTGGCGTAAACGTGGGATTTCTCGTACGTCTTGTATCTTGTCGTTGGTTCGTCTGGATCGTCACCCCGCAGTGAGAGTGAGGGGTGCATGCGGCGACATGGGGATGTTTTCGTGGTGAGGGATGAAGCAGGGGGTGGTTGTCATATCGCTCCAAGTCTATCGGTTGGACTGCCCGATATCCCCAGATGGTCATCCTGGGAGGGCAAGGTCCGGGGAAATACCATCTGGCCGAATGGTAGAGAGCTTAACCGTAGTAGATGTCGAGCCTCTGATATAAAGTTGATGATGAGGGCGTCTTGCTCACCACGCTACCTAGCCTGAGCAGCCACCGCCGCAAGGACGAGCCTCTCCATTACAGAAAGCTTTTCTTGCAGGATGGAAACATCAGCCATGGAGAAGCAGAATGAAGCTACAGAGCACCGCGTCGAGGCGACGACCTCTGCCTTGGACGACGAGAAGAACAACGCCCTCGCACATCGCCACGCGAAGGAAGTCAATGTCCAGTCCGTCGCCCTCGCCGACGCTATTGCCAAAGACAAACCCGACTACAAGTCCAAGTCGCAGATGACGCTCTACGCGATGATGTGTCTCTGCGTTCTGAGTACGTCTCTCAAGCCCCATCCAAACCTCCCTTTCCATAAGACGTGATGACTTTGTAAAAAGATCAAAGACACCCCTTAGCTGACAATCTCCATCTCCACAAAAGACGGCATCATGAACGGCTACGACGGCTCCGTAATGTCCGCCATCAACGCAATGGACCCTTTTCAAGCCCGTTTCCGCATCGGCCTCACGGGCGAGCTCAACGGCGCCGTGTTCTCCATCTACACCGTCGGCAGCATCATCGGCAGCCTGCTGTGCGGGTACATCATGGACCGCTGGGGCCGCCGCGCCTGCATGTTCTCCGGCGCGTCCATGATCGTGTTGGGCTCCGTGCTGCAGGCGAGCAGCTTCCAGCTGCCGCAGTTCTTTATAGGCAGGTTTATCGTCGGTACGGGGACGCCCATGTGCGGGACGTCGGCGCCTGTGTTCTTGGTGGAGATTGCGTATCCTACGTGGAGGGGGTTGGCTGGGGGGTTGTATAATGTTTTGGGGTGGTATATTGGTGCCAATAGTGAGTTTTCCTTTTTTGTCTTTTGGTTTGCTTTCACTTGGATGGATGTCCTTGATGGGAAGCTGACTGTGAGTAAGTGGCCGCGTGGACATGCTACGGCACAAACTTCATCCCCAGCGACTGGGCGTGGCGCATCCCCTACATCGTCCAGCTCGTCCCGGCCACCATTGTCATCTCCGTCGTCTGGTTCCTGCCGGAGAGCCCGCGCTGGCTCTGGTCGCAAGGCCATACAGACCGCGCGGCGGCGATTCTGACAAAGTATCACGGCGACGGGAACCCGCACTCGGCGCTCGTCAAGCTCGAGCTCGACGAGATACGGACGTCGCTGGAGGCTGAGCAGGAGCTGAGGAATAATAATTGGAACTATAAGGTTCTCGTCAACAATCGGCCGAACCGGTACCGCATGTGGCTCATCATGCTTGTTGCCGTGTTTTCACAGTTTATTGGAGGATCGGTGATTTCGTACTATTTACCTGCGTGAGTAACACATATCCAGCACGAAGCAGAAAGATACATGTACTGATTGTGGATTTCTACAGTATGGTGCGCGGGGTTGGCATCACGGACTCGAGCCGACAACTCCTTCTCAACGGGATCAACACCGTCATATCCTTCGTCAGCGGCATCTTCGGCTCCTTCTTCGTCGACAAGGTCGGTCGCAGACCGCTGTTCCTCTGGGGCACCCTGCTCACGGGGCTCGTCTACATCCCCATCAACGTCCTCGCCGCGAAAGCAGAGCACCACCTAGACGAAGGCACCGCGGTCCCCAAGCCGCAGGCCTACGCCTTCATCGCCATGATCTTTTCGTACGGTATCTTTTGGGGCTTCTGCTGGACGCCACTGCAGGCGCTGTACCCCGCCGAAATATTGAACAACGAGATCCGAGCCAAGGGGATGGGCGCCAAGGGGTTCATCTCTGGCGTTGCGAGCTTTATCAATACGTACGGGACGTCTGTGTCGATTAAGCATATCGGGTGGAAGACGTATACGATTTTCTTGGTGTTGCATTTTGTGCATCTCGGGTTGATGTATATGTCTTGCGTTGAGACCAAGGAGAGGACGTTGGAGGAGCTGGAGGAGATTTTCAGCGATGCGAAGCCGGTGAAGAGGAGTTTGCAGAAGACTACTGTTGTTGTTGATCGTGGGTTGGGAGTCAAGATCAAGGACGATGCTTGAGTACCGGGTTTCCTTTTTTGGACTACCTGAAGATCGGTACCCTAGCTTGGAATGAGCCATTGCTAGGACTATCCGCTCAGGACAAAAAGCCGAGGGGTGTCATGACTTCCTCTTATGGAGCGTTAGTTGAGAAGTGAGGAAGGACCGACCTGATGGTCTGAAGATTCTACAAAAATCAAAACTTGGAAAAAGAGTTAACAAGACCGGACCGATCGAGGTTTGAACATTGGATCCCGAAATAGACCGGAGACTTCACGGTCTAGCCGGGGCCTCTACAGCTCAGAACCCCCCGACCATGCGGCCCAATCTTGTTGGGATCTAGTGATGATTCACTCCCAATAAAAGGTGCCGACATTGAATGGGGAAGTTATACCTCAGGCAGCTTCCGCCATCTGTGTATTCGTCTCATGTATATTCAAGAAATCACAAGATCACAAGAAGCGGGAGTCATTGACGAGTCTCATATGATAGCTCTTCTCCGCTTCATCCAGTGATTCATGAGACATCTCAACGCAGTATCCTATTTACTGTCAAGTGACCCAAGCCTTCCCATCCGGAACCACACACTACAGACGAGAGAATCTGCTTGATTCAGGGTCTCCAAGGTCCTGAGCTCGATTCACCTTCTTCCCTCCTTTAACGCGCTCTCATTCGAGACTGAGGACTATTAAAGGCGTGTTACGCACAGCGACTTCGAAGGCTCTAAGCATCGAAGGAACTCAGTTTTAAAGGTAGTATGCGGACGGGTAGACAGCATTTGAATAACACCTGAAGCAAGAAACTTCACAAGAGATCGCCCTAGTTCAATTTGGTAGGGTCAAGACCCGCCTCGGCCC
This sequence comes from Colletotrichum filicis, assembly GCA_023376865.1. NCBI lineage: Eukaryota > Fungi > Ascomycota > Sordariomycetes > Glomerellales > Glomerellaceae > Colletotrichum > Colletotrichum filicis. Next base: position 58,529 of record MOOC01000053.1, on the reverse strand, counting down.
ATCTGACCTTTACAGCCCGGGTCATAGGGGCATATAACTTGCAGGGCGAATTCGACAGCTGACAGGTTTGGGCGTATGCAAACGCCTTGAAAACCCTCAGAGAGCCTTCCAAACTCGATGTGGGCTTGTTCATCCCACCGTAGTGTTGAGACGCGTTCTTCGTCTTCGATTTGGCTTCGATTTGGCTTAATAAAGAGTTGTGGTGAACTGTGGACTGACTACTTTGGCTGCTCGATACCGGTGTCACGTGTGAAGGTAGGTTTCGAGTGTGACTCTTACACAGTAGACCAATTTAGAATTTGATAGGACAAGGGCATATATGATTCTCTAGATCGCAGGCAGCTAAATTGGAAGGTCATTACTTGACTCGGTCTGGTCGTGTGCCTGAGTCGCTCAAGCCTATGAGGTTGGATGTGCCTAGTAATAAAGTAAGGTTCTAACTCGTCCCATACTTAATATTTTCCCACGTGGCTCTGCGCATTGACTGAGCTCTCAATGGCCAAGATTCGCCGAGATGGAGTTCCCCGAGGCCGATAATTTAAAAGCTGCCATGAGTCGTGGTTGCTCGGCACTCGGTTGCCTAAAAAGAGAAGGAAAGGAAAAGAAAGTGGTGGATATTAAGCTTCATTCTGATACAGCCATAATTTCGTATCAACCACTTTCATTCCATTTACGCGGATTCCACGGAGAGTGGCATCCCACAATATGCTGTGCGATGAAGTATTGTCAAAGAGAGATTTATAGTTCACAGTTAGTCTGAGCTACATCCCTCATCCCGGTCGTTATATTCACGAACAAATTGAGGGTATGGATTGAAGAGAATTGATTTTTAGAGACTCTTAGGTACTTAATGCTAGTGTCTTGCCGCTTCTCAATTCACTCCTTCCAAAACGGACCTCCCATCAACGCCTTTGATTCCAGAGCTTCACCAGCCCCGAAACAAAATGCAATTCTCCTCAATCTCTGCGATACTGGCGCTAGCCACAGTCGCCACAGCTATCCCCGCAAGCGATGGGTGCCGCATGACGGAGGGCGTCAAGACCACCTGTGTCATGTCGAGCAACCGCATGGCCTGCGACTGGCCGGCGTCATGCCCGGTTGGCCAGAGGGTCAAGTTCGTCGACAACGCGCCGCAGTGCAAGGATAAGGATTGGGGTACGCCTTGCACCGGATACTGGAAGTGTTGCCCTCGGTAAATGTCTTTGTTGGACTGAAGTTGGGAGGAGTGAAAGGTAATTCTCATAAAGAATAACTTTGCGCGTGTACTTTTGCAACGCCCGACTAATAATCAGCCTAGTATACCCTGCATATATGAGGATTTGGTGTCTGAGGTTCTGTGAATATAGATCCGGGCCTTCAGTGGGAGAAGTTGATGCTGGCTTAGCCCCCAGTGCATTGAGTTAACAGGGGCTGTTGTCCATAAGCTATCATAAAGAAAGATGTTTATATCGTGTGAGCCCTAGTCTCTGCCGTAGTGTTTCAAGTCTACGAAGGTACAAGGGAATGATGGAAATTGTCGTCAAATATGAAATCTGCAAATTTCCACCAAGAAAGATATTGGTATCCCTGAAGTTTGCTGACTTAAAGCCAGTTGTGAGACTTTGAGGTACGTCGTTGCTGAAATCTTTTGCTAAGAAAACTCCATTGCAACCTTTCACTTGTTATCACCACCATTTCCCGGCCGAAACGTCACACCTCGGTGGCTATGACGGAGAGTGTGTCAACTATTATGGAATTCGAAAGACTTCATATACCATTAAGACGCGCTAGGATTTGTGGCAAAGAAAATTAGCTTGTATGGGTTGATATTATGTTGCTATGCTGAGCTGCCACTCGTACCGATACAGCCCCCAATTCTCTCCGAGGCGAGGGGCTGGTATGACGCACGAATCCCAAGCTCAATCAGTTACCCGAGATGCTGACGATGGTAAACCTTGGTGTTGTCGATGCGCCACGCGACCGAGGCGCGTAAAACAAGCGACATTGTCCTTGATGCCTAGGTATCTTCGCTGACAAGCAAATTGAGGTCTTGTCCAGGGCTGCGGCAATGAGAATCGATCACGAGGAATTACGGAGTCTCTCCCTCCTCAAGTTCCCCAACTGTAGAACCCACTCAGGTGCATTTTCTTAACATAATCGTCTTCGTATGATCCGGTTCGATCATGTCGCCTCTCACGATATTCTTATACCGCTCCATGACACCTTCTGGCATTCGAATATCCTATTCCCATAGAAGTCTTGCAATGAGCATCTTAATCTCTGTAGCAGCAAAAAAAGCGGCCTGGACACGCGTGGCGGCCAAAGCCAAAGGCCATGTTCTCCTTGGTCGATGACACGAATTGATACTGTTCCTTGTTTGCATACTGTAATGGATCGCTGCGGGCCTCGCTGCGGATGGACACGAAGCGGTAGGGATCGAGTTGGGTTGATTCAGTGTAGTAAAGATTGTCTTGTAGTGGGCCGACCATGGGCACCGCGATGTTGGTGCCAGGCAGGAGCTGAGTGCCATCTTCAAGCGTCACTGGTTTTGTGATAGTTCGCATGAAGCTGATTAAGCTGGCGGGATTGAAACGTTGGGACTCGCGTAAGACTGAGTCGAGCAGCTTCATCTGGAAGAGGGCGCTAGTTGACCATTCGTTCTCATTGGCGGCTAGAACAGATATTGGACCTCTTTGCGGAGAGCGGGAATGACATCGGGACATCGTGCAGCAATGTCATACAACCTTTCGTCCGGTCAGTCTAATGAGCCACGTCGCCTCCTCGAACATTTTATGGCCTGGGGTGACCTACGTATGTGTGGCTGCCATTGTGGTGGTGTGCATAGCAACGACGCTCAAGCTGAGCTGCGTTTCGGCGAGCTGCTCATTCTTGCTCATGCCAAACTTGCTAGATTTGACAATGAACCATTGCAGCATGTCCTCTGGTACCTCGGTAACTTCTTTGTGCAATCTTTTGCGTGCTTCAATGACTGGGATCAGGACTTCGGCAGCGCGGCGTCTGTGTTCAGCCAACTTCTTGATCTCGGGGACATAGTGTTTGCCGATGAAGCGCAAGAACTTCGGCCACCTCTTTATCTTGGCCGCTGCCTGGAAGAGGTCGACGACAAACATAGTGCTGGCCTCTAGATACTCTTCTTTGTGGCAAAGCTCGGGGCCAATGAAGACGCGGCCGGAGATGACAGCTACCATTTTTAGTAGTTTCTCATAGAGTACTACCTCCTTCCATTCAGGACAGGGACCGATGTTGTCCAACACGGTGAGTTCGATATGGCTTGATAGCGTGACGGAGATATTGCTGAGACTCGGCGTAAGATTTGATTTGATACGTTAAGTAAAAGGGTGTTGATTGGATGGTAATCCGTCCATCTGGTCTCGCAAAGCTAAGGCAGCATCAGCATCAACTCTGTAGAGTACCGAGTGAAATTCACGAACGGCTTCCAAGAGAGGAACGTTGTTGACAGTGTCATTCGGCATCGTCCGAAGATCGTCGCAATGTTGAAGCGGAATCATTACGATATCGCCTGTCATGGTGTGAGCTGCCTTAGCAGGCCTGGCGGCCACGAGTATTCTTCGGGAATACAATAACGTCATTACCTAATCGCGTGGCAGCCATGTCGTGACGGGCGGATAATGTCAATCTAACTATCTTACCGCCGAGAGAATCCTCAAAACTATAGGATTGAGAGCTGATCATGCTGGCGGTGTGCGTTACGATCTACGCAAGATTTCCAGCGGTGCCATTCACTCAATCGTGTACCTTGCCACAGTATCATGATGAAGGTGTCACCGTGCTCTGACTTTTGCACTTTGACGAGGAAAGTAGCAAAGCAGTCGACTTTTGAGAAAGTTGAAGCTTCGTCATCACTAACATTTTCAATCTGCTCGGAGCCGTCAAGCTTTGTGCAGTTACTACAGCCTTTGGACTTAGATTGCAACCATGGCATCTAAGTGGAACTGGTTGATGCGCGAACACGTCTGGTACATCTCAATCTCAGAGTACGCATCACGTTGCACCTTTCCGTTATGGAAGAACTTTTCGGCCCGAGGAAAGGCAACTGGTCTTGCTATCTTATCTTGGTCTGGCGGGAGCACTGGAGTCCTCTTCTTGTCGCTAAAGCCGACCCTTTTGACCTTTGAAGGGTCTCGGAAGCCCTCAAGGCCATTTAAACAAATTCGGCATGAACTAATCTCAGTATACTCAGCAGAATATCCAGTATAATCGTGCAGTGATACATAGAATGACCTGCTTGGTCGATCTTTTCGCTGATGCGGTAGATTGACAAGTCGTTTCTTAGACAGTCAGAGTTGGTGCGGCGAGGAGCTCCGCGGAAAATGACGCATCTTCCTGCCGCTCAGCTGCAACCAATGGGCACAAAGCTGCACGCGCTGACAGACCGACTAACTAGCCCTTCATAAACTTATGATACTCTCGACTGGATTGCTCTTATCCCGTTGCGTCAGCAAAATACTTCCCTTCATTTATGTTTCAACACACGCCACCTCCCTTGACCCCCCAGCTCTACTACAATAATAGCTCGGATGTATCCGAGTCGGCTGGCCAGCCGGTGCATCCGGATCTTGGTTCTGCAGCCTGGTCCGGACACTAGCCCTATTCAAATCGAACTTCAGGAAGCAAGTATCGATGACCTCCCAATGTTCGAGGCGCTGTCATATGTCTGGGGAGACCCATCAGAGCGGCGACAGATCGACTGCTCTGGACAACTTGTCTCGATTACCCAGAACCTTCACGATGCTCTGCAACACCTACGGCATCCAGACCGAGAGTTGTTGATATGGGCAGATGCTCTGTGCATCAATCAAGAGGATATGGACGAGAGAGCAGACCAAGTACAACTCATGAGAGACATTTACTCGCGTGCTGAGAGGGTAGTGGTATGGCTAGGCCTGGACAACGAAGGCCGGGCCCCCCGTGCGATGTCTTTGATCGAGACGATTCATCAAGCTTGCGAAGATCACGCATTAGCTAAGAACATCGATCTTGTGACCATGGCTCACTTTACGCCGGCGACACAAGCGCTAGAAGGACTCGCAGGGATCTCTATCGAGAATGTTGCTGCGGCTGGGATGCGTTTGAGTAAACCAGAGCCGAAGGCAGAAGACTGGGAAGCGCTGGGGTGGCTGCTGTCTCGACCTTGGTTCACGCGAGTTTGGTGCGTGCAAGAAGTCGTTCTCGCCCGATCTTCCAGAGTTTACGTCGGCTCTGTATCCTTAGACTGGGTCAAGCTGGGAGTCACGGCTGCCTGGTTAAGCGAGCAGCATCTTGCAAATGACTACGATGTGCCGGCTGAGATCGAAAATATGCCATTTGACAATGCGCATGCCATGTTCGACACAAGCGATATACCAGAATCAACTTTCTTGGAAATTCTCATTGCTTTTCGAGATCACCATGCCACAAACTTGAGGGACAAGGTCTATGGGCTGTTGGGGCTCATGCGCCCAAAAGACCTCGAGCTTTTCCCGAGTGTTGACTACCGAAAAAGTGTGGCAGAGGTTTACGCCGACGTTGTCATTACTGCTGTCACAGACAGTAAAACATTGGCTTCTTTGTGCTATGTCCAACATGGAGTCGAGTACAAACAAACCGATGTTCCTTCATGGGTACCAAGATGGGATGTGAGTGGCGACGTGTCATCTATTCTCGATAGCCGATCCCTGACAGCCTGGAAAGAGGGCGACAAGCATGGTCTCCCGGAACTGACAGATTTTAACCCATCATCAGATGGCAAGTTAGCCGTAGCTGGTGTCAGATTCGACACCATTGCTTGGATAACCCGCGCTCTGGACGTTCAAGACTTCAAGGAAAGATCCACAGGCTCTGAGGTGTCACCTCATCCGATGCTAGATCTATGGCATCGTGCGTCTTCAAACATGTCGTATCCAGAATCTCAATCTGAAGACTCGCTGATGGCCGTGTTGATGATGGCTCTCACTCTGACTGCTGGGGTTACTGTTGGGTATGAGCGTGTGGAAGAGCTCGAATCATCTGACGACCGTGAGCAGTTTCATGCAGACTACCTGACATACGTACACAGCTTACTTGAGGTTTCTGGCCTAGAGTCTTCAACTTTCGAGCCTCTCAATATCGGATTGAGTGACGGGAACGCCTCGCGATTCAGAGTCGCAGCGTCCCGCGCTTGCGACCAGCGATGTGTCTTTGAGACAGCAAAGAGGTTCTATGGACTAGCACCAGCCTGCGCAAGAGAAGGAGATGTGGTTGTGATGTTGTACGGTGGCCCGATCCCGTTCGTTCTTAGAGAAGTTAACAACGGGTGGTGGCTACTGGGCGACTGTTTCATCGATCCGCTCATGCCCGAGGCTGCTGACGATACGATCAGAGCTCGGTTCGGCGAGGAGGAAGTCTTTTTGCTTGTCTAGATATGACTTGAAACGTGTGCAGCATTATGTCAGTACATCGTAATTCAAAGACCTCAAATATTCATTTCGGTTCCCATTATCCTGAACCCCGTTTATTCAGTAAGTTCCCCTCAATCGAGAACTACCGAGGTGGACCTCGCTTTGCTGTGCCCCTGGCCTGCGTAACTTGCCCCAACGAGTTACACACAAGTGATTACATCATTTTTTGGCATGAAATGCTCTATGTGAAGAAACTTGTTGGTCGCCACGATCTTGAACCACGCATATTGGCCGATGCCATGACTTTTATTTCCGGGTCGGGGCTGAAGGATCTTTGGAAAGCGGAGTTACTCACATAAAGTCGGGGAAGTCCCAACGAACCCCTCAAAAACGCTCTTAATGAATCCTTCTCCAGAAAGAAAGATCAAACTTTGGACATTGTTTGATTGACAAGAAGTAAACGAAACTCTTCAGAATGCACTCCATGTCAGAACCTCCGGAAATCATCACCCCGCAGGACCAGGCGGGGTCCACTGGGTACCAAGAAAGCTGGAGCTTTCTGGACGATGTGAAGGTTAGTCATCGCCTTGTAGTGGCCATTCAAGCCAGTAATGTGAACGGTATTGGTTTTCCTGACCGACAATTCAGCGACGCTTCGAGGCAACTCGGCCGGAGGTTTATGCGGCCTTCATCAAGGCCCTGAGTAACTTCTACACTTCAACACAGAACCCAACCGGAAACTCTGAGGCGGTGCTCTTTGAGACCCACGAGACAGTAAAGGCATTGCTGCAAGGGCATGACGACTTATTAGAAAGATTCGAAAGCAGTCTTCCCCAAGAATATCTTTACCGAAGGCATGAAGCAGCGGCAACAAGGCAAAGCTAGTACCCTGTAAAGGCAGTCTTTACATTATACATGCAGTCTCTTATCTCACATCAAGCCACATCGGAGGAGCGTCATATGACAAGATAGACTCGGCTCATCTGTGTTCGCATGAGCCCGGGCCAACGGAAGGGCTCGGTTCACAAGCATCTTGGTGTCTGCTTCTGAGCTTATCCGGTTCATGAAGCGTCCAGTGCCCTTTTCCGTGTTGAATGCCTTGTTCGCGCAACGCTTATTTCTTATCCCAATGTCCGAAGTTTGACATACCCAACATCTTCCTGGAAGCTTTACCCAACATGCGGAGATCCTCCGCCATTCCCACATCCAAAATCACCCAACCAACCGTGACTCGCCAATGCCGCTTTCTCCACAGCTGCCAATTGCTCTTGGCGCACTTCCCCTCTTTCTGAACAAAAGTAGAGTCTCAATCCTACCTCCAGCTTGTGAGACATTACTGCCGGCTGTTTCTCACTTTTTCCAGAATGGGCCTAGGAAGATCCCTGAGAACCCTGGTTGTTCTTGCCCATCAGCAACGCTTTTTTGCATTTCACGTACGGGGTTTTATAATGCCATCCAACTATAGGCCATGTTGTCAACCCCAGACTTTTGCAACTCCAGTCTGGGGTGGCGGGGTGACTCGACCATGTGGGGATGAAGAGCCAAGGTTTCTTGATATTGACACGCCTTGAGAAGCCATTTACCGTATATGTCAGCCAGAACAGATGTACCTCTCCAGATACCGAGACCTTCCAGTGTGATGTTTCGGATGCTACATCATGCCGGCTTTTTAAAGAAATCCTATACTTTTTGTCCGCCGTATCTTTATATGAGTTTTGCTATCCGGGCAGTACTGTTTGGCTATCCGGGCAGTAATCTACTTTTTTGACCAATCAGAGCCTACTATAAAAACTCTAAACTTTTTTACCCCGCTGCACCTACCCACGGGCTACCTAGCGTATATATACTATAATTATATAAAGTAGCCGTAGGTACGTACTATTATAATTACTTATAATTATAATTATTTATAAAAATAAATAATTAAATAAATAATTAAGTAAGTAACTAAGTAAGTAATTATAACTATAGGTAATTATAATTATAAGTAATTACGACCGTAGGTAATTACGACTATAGGTAATTATAACTATAAGTAATTATAACTATAAGTAATTACGACTATAAGTAATTATAACCATAAGTAATTATAACCGTAGGTAATTATAACCGAACGTACCTACGGCTACCTTATGTAATTTTGCTAGGTGGGTACGGGTATGGGGTCATAGCCCGAGCTCTGTAGCTATAAGCCCTCATTAGTCTAAAAAGTGGATTACTGCCCGGATAGCCAAACAGTACTGCCCGGATAGCAAAACTCCTTTATATAGATCAGTCAGTGACCCTCACGGATCCGGAACCGTCCGTCCCAAACGATCATCGTGCAACTCTTAGCATTATCTCTCATTTAATCCCTTGTATAGGTCTGGAAGAATTGCTCAGTCATAATGGCCTTAAAAGGCGAATCTGAGGTGCGCCATCTACGTAAGGCAGCTGAAAATGAAGTCGAGGAAAAGCTTGGTCAGTCGGCCATTCACGAAGCCAAGCAAGCTTCAGACGATGAACATGCGCAGACCCTTCGGCAGGCACTCAGCGAGAACCGCAAGGCGGTGTTTTGGTCTGTTATGATATCCATGTCCATTGTGATGGAAGGGTGAGTAATTTCTGTTTTGGGTCTTCGGAAAACCCGAGATACTTGCTCAACGTTGATTGCTTTCAGATACGACGTCATCCTAATCAACAACTTCTTTGCCTATCCAGAGTTCCAAAAGAAATATGGCAGTTGGTATGGCGAGGAAATTGGCTATCAGGTCTCTGGACCGTGGCAAACAGGTCTAACTATGGCTTCCACGGTCGGTGCCATCTTTGGTTCGTGCTTCCGATCTGTTGGCCAACCCCCCAACTGGAGACTGACACCGGCCAGCCGGGTTGATGAATGGATACTTCGCATCCAAATATGGCTATCGATGGGTCATGATCGGCGCCATGTTCTTCTTGAACTGCTTCATCTTTGTGGTATTCTTTGCGCACTCTGCCGCCATGCTTCTAGTCGGGCAAATTCTTTGCGGCCTTTCCTGGGGTGTTTTTGCAACGCTAAGTCCAGCTTATGGTAATCCTCATCACTCATATCTGAAACCTTCTAAACTACTGACTGGCCATGCCATAGCTTCCGAAGTCTGTCCCACGAACCTTCGCGGTTACATGACTACATATGTGCGTTGTATCTATGGGCTGCCATCAAGTGCCACGACTAAACCCGAGTTAGGTAAATCTTTGCTGGGCAACAGGTCAGCTTATTGCTGCTGGTGTTCTCCGCGGTTGTCTAAGCATTGAAGGCGAGATGGCTTACCGGATCCCTTTCGCTATTCAATGGGTGAGTTTGCCCTAAGAGTCTACCTGGTACTAGTTGTCAAGTCGCACCACCTAATAGAAACCTCGTCACAAGCTCTGGCCTGTCCCTCTGATGGTTGTTTCATATCTGGCAACTGAGAGTCCGTGGTATCTAGTCCGAAAAGATCGCCTCGAGGATGCTAGACGGTCCATCGAGCGGCTCAGTGGCGACAAGACTCAAGACCAAATCAATGCCCAGCTAGCAATGATGGTTCACACAACTAAGGTCGAATCTGGCGTGACAAGAGGTGTGAAATATCTTGATTGCTTCAAGGGCATTGATCGTCGACGCACTGAAATATGCTGTGTTGCGTTTGCAGGCCAAGTCATGTCTGGCAGCAGCTTCGCTTACACTCCGACGTACTTCTTCACTACCGCGGGAATGAAGACTGCGAATGCGTTCGAACTGAGTCTGGGAGCAAAGGGGATGGCTTTCCTTGGGACCGTTCTGTAAGAGTCCCGGTGTTAAAAAGTCCGACAATTGAGGTCGAGCTAACTCTGTATGTTTAGATCATGGTGGCTCATCACTCATTGGGGACGACGTGCGATTTATGTTACTGGGATTGGAGCCCTCACTGTTATCTTGTTCATTATAGGCATTCTTGACGTGTCCGCTGGTGAGAAGGGTCTTTGGCCATCTGGCGGTCTTTGTGTCTTCTGGCTTTTTATTTACGTGAGTGGGACTCCCTGTTACATCAGAAATACCAAAATCAAAAGGGCGAAGCTGACGACTACAGTCTCTCACCATTGGACCTATTACTGTACGTCACTGAGACCCAAGTCCCTTTAGTCTCCCTGTCAACCTGGCACGTAGGAAGAGGGATCCTAACAAAGGCAACAGTATAGCGTCATCAGCGAGACGTCTTCGGTTCGGCTTCGTCCACTTACAGTCGTACTATCGCGAAATGCCTACCAGCTTGTCAATATTGTCTCACAAGTCCTACAGACTTACATGATGTGAGTACCACCTCGCTGAAACGGATATTAATCGCGAAAACAGATGCTTATTGACGATGTGAAGGAACCCTACAGAGTGGAATCTGAGAGGCAAGGCCGGCTTCTTCTGGGCGGGAACCGCCGGGATCATCTTCATTTGGTCATATTTCCGGCTACCTGAGTGTAAAGGCCGTACGTACGAGGAGTTGGACATGCTCTTTGCAAGAGGGATCCCGGCTAGAGAATTTTCAAAGGCTCACGTGGATGCTTACGAGGAAGCTTCGGATCATGTCGAAGATGTTATGGAAGCAACACCACGGAAGCAGGACTCTTGAATTACGCGCTTTGCTATGATAATTCGAGATAGTCCACCCAGCGCTGCTAATGCCGCAAGAGAGGCCACCCAACTCACTCAAGATTGTTGATTCTGGCCTTAAAATTTATAAAGGCTTCTGGCCAGTGACGACAATGAAGTCGAAGATGGGGTGAACGTCTCTCTTTCTTACCGCCGCTCGAACCCCAGCATTGAGGACAGTGACCTCCTCTGGAGACCATCCCAAAACGTCCTTGAACAGCGCGGCGGTGAATGCCTCTACCCCTTCCAGGAAATTAACTCCCATAAGCGTGCCGACCTCCTTCAATCTGGCGTCTCTCGGCCAGCTGCCGATGGGCAGCTTGAATCTTTGCTCGCCCACCTTCTGGAAACCAGCCTCTTCAGTCCAGCGCTTAAAGGATGGTGCTGGGTCCATTGTTCTCCCAATCTTCTCACAGGCCTCCATGAGTCCGTCCATCATCTGGACCATGGCGTTGTCAGGCTTAAGTGAGCCATCTTCGGAGTACAGAGTGTTTGCAGATTCCTGGAATTCGACCCAGCCGCCAGGTTTCAGGTTCTCGTAGATTTGGTTCACCAGCCGAGGCCAGTCCTTGATGGAACCTGCCATGTAACGACAGTGGATGTAGTCGTATTGCTCGGGCTCCGCCCAGTCTAGCTCAACGTCGTCGATGATGAACTTGACATTCGGCGGCACCCATTGTGGCTGGATGGGGCTGAGGTCGTTCCCGACAATCACTTCGGCCTCGGGGTGCTCGTCACCAAACTGGATAGGCCAGATACCCGTGCCGGTGCCGATATCGAGAACCTTCAGTCCCTCTGTTTTGATGGGCGCAAGGTACAGGCGATCATGCATCAACCTGAAGAAGACATGATGAATCATATCAAGCCGGTCCTGTTCCTCCTCGTCGTTGGGAAAATTGTAAGAACCGGATTGATAGCCATGGTACCGGCGACCATGCTTCCATTCGTATATTGACGTGACTGACTTGAGAGAGGTGCTGGCGCGAGAAGCTTCATCATCGCCCCAAGACGAGTCATTTTCTTCCCGATCGACTTCTACCTCCACTTCGGGAGCGGGCCGCTCGGGTTCGGGCTCGGGCTCAGCCACGGCTTCAATTTGGGGGCTAGCCGGAGTCGAAGCGGCAGGAGTTGGAGTCGGTTCCGCCATTTTTGTTTCGTTGGAGGTGATGCGAGAGTCTCAAGGACTGAATTGATTGAGCAAGAGACTTTTAACGATCAGGGAATGTAAGGTGATCCGGGTACTCGGTAACGCCTCGTGGAGAAATGAAGGACGATCAGAAGAAAAAGAAGAAAGCGACGCTGTTCTTCAACGGTCAGTCTCAGTCTAGAACCCGCTGCGGGGCCCCATAGAACATGGTGTGGCACCCGACGGGGGCATCACGGACCTGTAAGGTGAAGACTCGCGACTTTGGTCGTAATCTTGATGGAGCGCATAAAGCGGATCGTCCGGTTTCCCGACTCTGAGAGGTCGATTGACCGCTAATTTGGTGTGCTAAGTTCAGACTAGAGTCGCTGACGACAAGGATACTCGTGGTGCAACGTCCCATCAACGGCTGGCCATTGATAGTATTCGGTAATTGATCTGCAAAGTTGGGATGCCACGGGAATTTCAATGTGTCTGTCAACCATCTTTTAGTGGTGATTTTCAGGAATGATTTCAGTCACCCCAACACAGCTTATTCTACTAGGCAATCAGGTGAGGCATACACCGGATATCCAGCTGCTCAATGTATTCCATCAACATCCCTTCTTTCTCCGACTGATATGTCCATTGGCACATTCATTGCTCTCCTGGGTTGATCTCGGCGCATTTTGGTTGCTATACACCCTGTATAAGAGTGAGGTGCTTCTCTACATGTTGATAATACAGAAAGAGATTTAGGGCAGGTTTTTGGTAACTTATCTGATAGTGAACTAAAAGTTCTTGTCTGATCTTTTGGATGGCTTTGATTTGGACGAGCCTACGGGAGACTATGAAGAGATAGAGGATCGCAGCTGTGATGCAGACTCGAGCGCCAATTAACGCAACTTCCAGATCAAATTTTTAAAGAAGTCGGAAGTTGCAACATGAGTTTGCGTCCAACAAACGAAAATTGATTGGCCATAATCAGAATACAGACGGTACAAGTTATGCATTAATGGGTGCGTAAAGACTTCAACATCTTGGTGCCTGCATCCCTTTCGGCACATCTGAATCTGAGCCTAAATTCTTCTGATTTGAGCGACTTTACTCAAGTTCAAATGCCATGGAAGTATTGGGAACACCACTTTCATGAGATCGGAACTACAATTAATTTAGGAGAAGCCCTACGCCTGGCCTCAAAAGACCATTCCATTAATTCACGGTGTATGAGGTTTGACTAATCGTTTAGCATGCAGACATTGATTCACCACAGAAAGAGGTGGTTCGGAATTAACTCGCTTGGTTTTTCAGGGACAAGAAGTGGTCTGAAGGTTCAACGGATGCATTCAATGCGTTGAATGTCACACACAATACACATTGGGCCGCAGACAACCACTGCGTGAGACAGCCGTGGACTAGCAAGATTGGCCTAATCATTCAGCCAGCCACGCAAGGGTTTTTCGAATGCAGCTAACGCGTGAATCGGCTGACACTATTGAGCGAGCACTAGCCACATGCACATATGTCTCAAAGACCGCAGTTTGCTGAAGGAAACAAGCTGTAAGAAAAGTGGGATACCGGCGTATCGCAAACTCTCCAATAAGGAGGCAAAGCCACAAGGTGATGGATCCGAAAACAGAAGCGCCGAAATGATGATTTAGACCTCTGGCGAGAATTGAAATTACCATCAAGATCCGGCGAAATGCATGGTAGAAGCCTAAGACCTTCAAGTAGTTCTGGAAAATTCCGAGTCTTGTTGCAGTTCGAGGTTCGGCTTTCACGCTGGCTATAAGATACACCGATTCCGTACACGATAACCATTGATGACTTCTCGCACTTGGCCCTCTTTCCTTACTTCATTTTAATCATCTTCTATTCTGATAGCTTAAGCTGAGCAACTATGCGTTTAACTGTACCACCGTCCATAGTCCCAGCATGGCATCAATCCGGATCCTTGCTGGTGCTAGCATACTTTGTATCTCCGGCCATTAGCCAACTTGTGGCCAGCACCAGCTTGGTGACTCCTTTGTTCCCACTGCTGCAGAATGAAAATACTACAGAACTCTTCCCCATGCCCGTTTGCGCTGGAACCTTCAAGTTAGAAGAAGCGACCATCGACCAGATGCAGAAGGCCATGGAAGATGGCATTTTGACGTCTCAACAGCTGGTCATGTGCTACATGCAACGCACTTTTCAGACTCAAGAGTACATCGGGTTAGCGTTCCTACGCTGTATATCCAGCTCATATTTGATAACTAATAATTCCATCAAAATAGTTCCGTAATGCAATTGAATCCGGACGTCATGACGATTGCCGCCAAAAGGGACGAACAACGAAAAGCAGGCCAAGTTCTCGGTCCCCTTCATGGAATCCCATTCACTGTCAAAGACAACATTGCGACACAAGACAGTATGGAAACAACTGCTGGGAGCTATGCACTATTGGGAAGCATTGTCCCTCGCGATGCCTTCGTCGTTGCTCGTTTGAGAGCAGCGGGAGCTGTACTATTTGGGAAATCCACAATGAGCGAATGGGCAGACATGCGGAGTACCGGATATTCAGAAGGGTACTCCCCACGGGGTGGACAGCCACGAAGCCCCTACAACTTGGTCTTCAATCCCATGGGAAGTAGCTCCGGCAGTGCAGTAGGAGTTGCTGCCAATGCGATCGCCTTTTCTCTCGGCACGGAAACGGACGGCAGTGGTAAGACTATGGCATTGTTTCATTGATCACGCGCATTTGTCACTAACTCGGCATCAGTAATCAGCCCTGCTCATAAGAATGGCGTAGTAGGCATCAAGCCGACTGTCGGACTGACCTCAAGAGACGGGTACGTTGATAAATCATCACTAGATAACTGATACCCCGCGCAGATAAGCCTTTATTGACCTGTTGAATGTAGAGTCATACCAGAGTGCGAGCACCAAGACACAGTTGGCACCTTCGGCCGAACTGTCCGCGATGCAGTGTACGCCCTCGATGCTATCTACGGGGTCGATCCAAGAGACAGCTACACCGAAGCCAAGAGAGGAAAGACACCTCCACCGGGAGGCTACGCTCAATATCTGACTAACAAAACTAGCCTGCATAACGCAACATTCGGCATTCCGTGGAACAGCTTTTGGGCTATTGCGAATGAAGAAACCAAAGCACAGCTTGGCAGCTTGATAACTCTCATCCAAAAGAATGGCGGTACCATTGTCAACTTCACTGAAATTACTGATCACGAAAATGTCGTGAATAAAGCAGGCTGGGATTGGAATTGGCAAGGCAAGATCGGCCACCCCGAAAAATCAGAGTACACCATCGTTCTGATAGACTTCTATAACAACATCAAGAAATACCTCTCTGAACTCCAGAACACGAAGATGCGATCGCTTGAGGATATAATCAAGTTCAATTACGAAAACGACGGAATCGAAGGAGGGTATCCTTTCGATGGGAGCTACACAATGTCCGGACGTTACAAAGTGTTTCACGGCCTACCAGCTTTTCGCTCCGGGCAAGATGGATTCCTGATGTCTAATGCCACTCAAGGCATTCGGAACGATACTTACTGGAAAGCTCTCAACTACATGCAGACCACCACGCGTGTCGGCATCGACGGTGCACTAAACCACACTGGAAACCCGCTTTCAGGCTTGCTCGTGCCTATCTCAGTAGCCCAAACATATCAGATAGCTGCGCAGGCTGGATACCCGATGATCACGATCCCAGCAGGAGTATATTCAGACACGGGCATGCCCTTTGGGTTGGGAATCATGCAGACTGAGTTTGGGGAAGAAGAACTCGTGCGATGGGCCAGTGCCATCGAAGACTTACAACTAACCTCAGAGACACCGCTCAAAAGAACGCGGCCGAAATGGCTGAGACACTTGGAAAAACCTATTCCCATCGGCCGTGAGCCGAAGGGTAATTGAAATAGCCGCGAGACCATCAACTCAAATTGCGCAAAATGTCAAGTAGCAGAAGCCTCCAAGCGACGAAAGAGATACAGAAAGTCACATTCAAGATAGAAATTGTTCCTAAATACACAAGCTTCAATCATACTTACCAAGCCTCGTTCGATCCTCAGACCAAGTCTCTGCATGTGCATGATGCCGAAGATATCCAGCTACACTACAGATCTATAATTGTCAAAGCCTCAGGTAGTTACTCCCATTGCTTCAAAAACTCCACAGTCTCGTCAAAACTTTGTCGGATGACCTCGACATGCTTCTCGCTTCTTGGGACAAACTTCACCTTGTATTTCTTAGGGGTGTGCAAAAGCCCCTCAATGTACCCTTCAGGGCTCGAATCTAGTTCGACCTCCTTCCCATCAGGCCCAATCGCTGGCTCTATCTTGAATGCCCAGAGGATTTGTGCTACCATACGCCATTGAGACCGCTCAGCGAGATGCAGCCCGACGCACATTCGTCGCCCTGCACCGTACGAGTAGTGATCACGCTCTTCGTACTTGGGTGAAGCGGCGAGTTCAGGCGCGAGTTTGTCGGCGACAGGGATGTAGCGGTCTGGGTTGTAAGTGAAAGGGTCCGGCGACAAGTCGCTATTGTGGTTGAGTGCGTATGCTGGAATGAAGATGGAGGAGCCAGCTGGGATGAACATGTCACCGTACCATCGGTCTTGCTTGGAGGCATGAGGTACGCCGGTAGGTACTCTAGGTGCATTGCCTACATCAGCATCATGCTCGAACTCGGAACGGGTTGATCACTGATCAGAATACTCACACTGGTTTCGCTCGTAACCCTTCTTTCACAATGCAATTAATGTACGGCAAGCTCTTGAAGTCAGACCAGTTGGGAAATCTTTCTGTGCCACAGACTCTGTCGAGTTCGACTCTTGCTTTCTCCTGAGCCTCAGGGTGCTTCGCCAGGAGCATAATATTCGTCAAGGTCGCTGTGGCTGTGGTATCGGCAGCTGCCATCTGTAGGCCTCCTAGGAAGTTATTGAACGCTGTGTAGCTAAGGGGCACATCACACTTGATTTCTTCGTCGAGAAGTTTGTCAATGAGAGATTCCCTCCTAATACCCTGGCTTCTTCGCAATTCCACGTCTTCGCGAGCTTTGGTCCAAATGTTTGTTATGGTGTGGTATAATTCCTTTCCTCGTTGTCTGGACTTGGCTAAACGATCCGGGATCCATTTCAGAATTGGAAATTAATCCACAGGCAGGTAAGAACCAGGCTCGAGAATAGTAGAAACCTTAACAAGATCAGCTGGGTTCTTTTGCAAGCTTTGAAAAAGACACATCGACAATAGAACTGCTTACTCCATCCATAGCAATATAAACCGCCTGGTTTATAGCGCACATACCTATTCAAATCAATTAAATAAATAAGTCAAACAAACAGTTAAATATAAGAATTTCAATAAGTTAAATAATTAAATATCGTAAGGCCCTATATTTAATATATTTAATTAAATATAAGATTACTTAAAAAAAGGAAAATCCGGGGCCGGGCTAATTAAAAATTAATATTCCTAACTATACCCTATAAAAGTTTATAATTAAAAATATAAATATTTATAATAGGATTCGAACTTATAACTCCTTATTTATGACTATAAGTTCGGTATTATATTACTTAACTAAATAGATTATTAATAATTATTATTAAAAAAAAAAAGCCTAAGTAGGACAGAGTGCTAGATTTAGTATTTTATTATATTTAAAAATTTAAAAAACCTATAATACCCCCTTTTTTTAATATTAATAAAACTAATAAAATTACGTACTACTATTTCTAACCCTTTATAACTACTATAATTATTATTAAAATTAATTAAATTATATATTAATTAATTCGCTATATTATAATTAATTAATTAATAATAAGTCGTATAATTTTTAGTACATAGTAATTACTTCGGATTACCTCGTAATTATAGACCCTAATTAACGCTAGTTTCGTATTATTAACTAACCTTAATAATCGTAATAACCTCCTCGCCTTTTTAAAAGTAATTTAAAAAAAGAGGACTTTTATTAATAATAATTTAATATTATAAAAAGGCGTAAAGCTAAGGAAGTTATAAATCCGCTTAGAGGGGGTCTTTATTTAAAAGATTTATAATAAAAATAATTAAAACAAAGTCTTTTAGTTTTATTATTATTATAATAAAATAGGTATTATTACTTATTTTAAAATAATAACTACGAGCTTAGTAATAACTTACTTAAGGTTAAAATACTAAATAATAAATCTAAGCTTTAGTAAGTCGCTATATTTATTAAAATCCTTAAAGTATAATTTTATATTAAAAAAATAAAAACTTACCTCTAGTATTATTATAAAAAGCTAGGTAACGAGAATTAAAGAATTAGTAATCGGGTATATTATTAATAATAATAGCCTATTTATAACTTTTTAAAATCCTTACCTCTAGGCCCTCCTTTATTAATTAAATTATAATACTACTAACGAACTCTTATTATTATATAGAAATATAAAAAAAGATCTAAGTAAGATTTTTACTAAGAAAAAAGATATAATTAGAGTAAAAATTTAGAAGTTAATAATAAAAGTCTACTTATTATTCGATTTATAAACCTCGCTAATATAAAATACTATTATCGCTATCTTTACTTACTTTTTAAACTATACTAAGTAATAAATATAATACCTTATTATTTTATAATAATAATATAATACTTATAATAAGGCTAATATTACTTAAATTATAAAATTAGTAATAAATAATTAAGAATTAAGTAACTAAGTTAGAGTAATTATTTATAATAATACTTTAAATAATAATACTTACCTCGGTTACTTATATCCTATATTATCTTATACTTATACCTAAGAAAATATTCTTAACTAGAGGATTAAGTACTACGGTTATATTCTTAACCTCGTTAGTAGGGCCTTTTTATTTAGTAATAATAAAGAGGTATTTAAATAAAAATTAAATATATTAATTAATACTAAGTAACTTTAAAAAAATCTTAATTTTTAGTACACAAGGGGCCTTATTAATAAGCTTCGGAACGTTATTAAATTTATTTATTTATTACTTTAATAATATAAAGCCTTTTTTAAAATTAGTAATAAAACTAATAAGAATAATATATTTACTCTTTTTAAAGAGTTATTATAAGAGCTTATATTAATACTTAATAATAATATAAAGTAAAATTCGATATACTTTATAATATAGCGCTCTTTATAAAAAAAAAAAAAATCTATACCTTTTTAATAACTAATCGAGCTTATAAAAATCTAAAATAATAAATCCCTATTAAGGACGTTTTTAATAATAATAATTAGTAGTTACTAACCGAGCTAAAGGTAGTACTTAAGTTACTTTACCTCTAAATAATAAAATACTAGGGCTAGGGTAAAAGAAATAGTTATAGCCGTTTATAAAAAATAATAATAAATCTCGAGTACTTTATTAACTATTTTAAGGAATAAAAAAAGTTATATAATAAACTTTTTAAAAAAGAAATAGATTTTATAACTTTTTAAATTATAGTATTATAATCGTAATTAACGTAAATAATACTACTTTATTAATAATTAGCTCGTTATTAATTTATATCCTAACCTCTTTTTTAACTTCTAACTTTAAGTAGTATTCCTCGTTATATTTAGTTTAAGTATATATTTAAAGAGCGAGTAAAGTTACTTCTTAGTAATAATTTTAATTTATAAGGATACTTCTAATTATTAATTATTAATACTTAATAAGTCCTTAATAAGTATTATACTAAGTTAAGTAACTCTCTATTCTATACTATAGTAATTATTTTTTACCCTAAGTAAGGATTAAAATAGTTAAAAAAGAGGTAAAATATACCTAAGTAAAGCTATTAGCTATTTAATATAAAAAAAGGACTCTACGATTATTAATAAAAATAATATATAAACGAGATAGTAAGTCCTCCTCCTCCTTATTATTTAAGTCCTCCTCTTTTATTATAATAATTATAAGCTACTTTTTATTACCCTTATAATTCTAAAGAGTATTATAAAAGACTTATAATATTAGTAATAGTTAATATTTTAAATAATAAAAGTAGTAATTAACTACGTACCTAAGCTTAATTAATATTACTTATAAATTATCCCTTAGCTAGTCCTTAACCTAATTTAATAATAAATTAACTATTAGCTAACTTATTTAATATTAAATAAGCTTATATTTAATATTTTTATAATCCTTATAATAGTAATAAATTATAAAAAGATATTTAGCCTTGTAAAATTAATTTTAACCTCATAATAATTATTAATAAGATTTTTTATACTAAAAGAGGTTTAATATCTTAAGAACTAACTTCATAGTAGTACTATAAAAATAAGAGGTTAATTTTATAATTAAAAGAGCTAATTAAAATAAAGTCTATAAGTTAGTACTATAAGGACTTTTATAATAGTTTTATTTAATTCCTAATTAGGAAATTAATCAAATTAATCAATTATTTATTAAATAAGTCAAATAATCAAATATAGCACGAGAAATCAGTTAAATAATTAAATATAAACCTTATATTTAATTTATTTGTTTGGGTATAAGCGCTGCTGGTTTAGATTAGCTTATGTAATATGGTTGACACACCTGAATCAAGGAAGATGAACTTACATATGCCCAGAAGCTTTCCCAACTGGGAGCACGCTGACCGAAAATTGTGATGGTTGCGATAGAAGCAGTTGTTCTTTTCACACTCTCCATGAATTCATCAGGCTTCTCTAGTAGGTCGTGCATTAGGACAGAAATCCTACTCACGTTAGATACAATGCTTCTGAGAGCCATATGAAACCATTTGAAGTTGTGCTTGAAACTTACTCAGACTCTTGTACTCCCCTTAGTGCGCCGTCGAGATTCTTGGGGGAGAAGTACGTGGCTGTAATCTTCCGTTCTGCCCTCCATACAGGACCATCATGCATCAAAGAAGTATTCTCTTGACGCATAGCGAGGTCATACTGCTGATCAATCGGTCTGTCATTGTAATACGCCCCTTTTGATGTCAAGAGTTCATGGACGGCATGTCTGTCATTGAGCACAACCATAGTGCTTTGTCCGACTTTGAGAGAGTAGATCGATCCATATTGATCGGCCCACTCTTTGAGTCTATTCTTGATTAGTGATGAGGATCACTGTCACGGGACCGGCTAGTACTTACTTGGCGTACACGCCTCTCGATGGAATCAGATGAGCATTCCCAAGGACGGGAAGTGTTGGTGGACCGGGCGGAAGATGTTTCTCTCTACTGCCGAAGGTGAGGATTTTGAATGCGAGGAACGCAGCGGGAATGATCCAAATGAGTGACGGGTAGCTACCCAGCACGGGAATCTCGATCGTTATCACTGTCATGGCGAGTGTTCTGGCATGAACTAGGTGATCAAACCTGAGGATGGAGGATTACGGAGGATCCAGTCTTAGTCTTAAGTATGTTCTTTAGAGAGGACACAGGCAAAAACGTGGATTTGGAAGACTCATCGAAAAGGCCCAATCATAATTGCTGGCAGTCCATTGCATTTTACACATCGGATCTGACTTCCTCGGTCTGGACAGCCTACTTGGCGCTTGTCTATCACGCAGTGGGGCGCGAATCGTTCCTATGCAATCGCGTCCCGTCCCGCCCGTCGTCTTAGCCCATCGGGTATCTTGCTAGAGCGGACAAAGATTGGCGTGCTTATGCAACCCCAACTGCATCTCCCGCTGAGTCAATCGGATGTTGCCAGGTTCGGCAACTGAATCGTAGAAAAGTGGTCTCTGAGTGGCCACTGCCGGGCACCGGGCCGAGCGATGTGTAAATGGGCCATCGGGTATCATCTTGCCGCTTGCTAATACTGAGTTGCCCACCGGGTTTCCCGTTATGGTAATGGATAGACGGAGTTCGGTGGGTAAGTTCGCCATAAAAGATCACTTGCACAAAGTGCTTCCTGCAAGTTGACGTGGTTTCGAGACAACTTGTTGAGAAAAAGCATGGAAAGTTGTGAGGGTTGCACTAGTCTTGCCGTTTAACTTCACAAAGCGAGAGGTGGTACGCGTAAAACGCGCTTTGAAGTGTGTGGCTCTTTAGGCGTTGTTACTACCGCCGAGAGCTTTGATGCGATGTCTTGGAAGACAAGACTATCCAATCAAAGTAGTGATCTACATATCTGACGAGAAGAGTATTTGATGGCCGTTGCCGAGTTGGGATACTAACGACTTTGAAGTGATGTGGTGTGGTTCGTTAATGGTCAAGCTGACTGCAGCCGCCGTAATTGCTTTTAACTCCATTGGCTCCGTTGGGATGAGGCCAACCCCGTATAAGCTGCATTGAAATCCCCTTTGGGCATCGTGAGCGATGGGATCTTCCCGGAGCAAAATCTCATGTGCATCCGGCACCTTGATTGATAGAGACGGCCCAGTAAATCGTGCAGGTGACGAGATGCAGCGATTTTTACGTGAGTGCCTGCCCATTGACATCAATCTGGCAGCCACAGTGGGGCAGCAACATCATTTCTCTCGTTTTGAGCTTCACGTGCAGCACCAAGGAGGACTCTGCTTGTGTATTCTACCTTGTGACTCAATGTCTTGCCTCGTGATTAAGTTGAGGGATGTCACTGAAAACCTTTGACTCGGCCTTTTTCATTTCACTCAAAAACAAGGTTAAGCAGCGGGCATTCCATGCTTACCTGTAAGCTAAGTCTCTGACAGGCAAGACATGAGTTGCGACAAGATATTTGCACGTATAAGGTGCCATCTATTCAGAGTGGCTCGCTCAAGCAAGTGTTTATTCAAAGAGACTCGACCGCGCAGGAAAGGCCTGAGAGTCTTGTTGACAAGAGAAGGAATAGAAGACCCGAGATCGGGCTGTGTCTGTCCGGCATTTCCGGCCAACCACGGCCCCACTGCGGCCGTCTGTGCTCCCAAGGTCGCAGTGTCAATGTCATGGCCGCTGTGAAACAGGGGATGAATGCTCAAAGATAAGATGAAACCGAGCTTGTATTATTGTATTCATTACTTGAGACGACAACCTGTCCAGAAACAAGACGCGGATCCTGCGCCGCGCGTTCTCGCCATGGAAAAGCCGGTCTCAGAAGAGTCAAGCTTCCGGCACTTGACAAGATGTGTCGTTGAGATGCTCGCGCCCTTGCTTAAGAGACGCTAGCAAACGCGCCCAGAAGACCAACTGCTACTGCAGTCAGGAGCGCATTGCTTGAGAAACTCATCGACTTGTGTCCTGAAGAGATGCCAGAGGGAACCTTGGATGGTGTTACGGCACCGGTGGGGGCGGTGGTGGTGGAGTTGCTCTTCTTCGCATTCGCTGCAGGTCCGGGGTTGGTGACAGTGAAGAAGTTTCCGGCTACCACCTTGTTGGCTAATCCAGCGGTGGTGAGCACAGCGTTGACGTCAACCCCTCCGCGGGTTGACAGTGTCTGCAGGGCAGCCGTCCCGTCCGCCGTGATGTCGCTCGTGTCGACAAGCAGCTCGATGTACCGGTGCGAAAGGGGAACTCTTGCTGGTGGTGCGGGGCCCTTGTAATCCGCAATCGCGTTTGAGGTGGTCGTCAAGGTGTGGATGACGCGCTCGCCGTCGTTCAGCTTGACAGTGGTAGTCTGCGCGGCTGGCGTCAGGTCCGCCTGAGCCCAGTGCAAGAAGGTGCCGGTAGTTGGAGGGCTCGCGGTAGGGATATCGATGTCGACCATGATGATTGCGTAGCTCTTTCCGGTCAGGGGCTCGGTCGTGCCAACTGTAGGCTCCGTTTGCGTGACTGAGATACAGAGTTAGCTGTTTGCCGTCTTTGCAGCAGAAAACTACTTACGGCTTTTGGCCAAATCCACGCCATTGAGACCCGACGTCTGACCGTATGCAACAATGAGGTCGACATTGGAAGCGGGCTCAAAGCCCTCGGGCGTCTTGGCCCATGCCACCAGGGCACTGCTCAACAAGACGACAAAGGTAGGGCGATGCATTGGAATAGCGATTATTCGGAAGAGTTGGGTTGACCAAAACTGAAAAAATTTGCAAGAAAGTTAAATGGACTGTCGTCTTATATCAAGCATGTGGAATCGTGAAACGCTTGTCCAGTCAGCAGGGATGCGGCTCGAACACGTTCCACGCGTCTGATCTCCAGACATGAAATTTTTCTTCTACGACCCAAACTGCATTGATGGATGAGCTCGTCCCTGAGATGACGCAGTGGGCACATTACGCAACCAAACTATTTCGACTTGAGAGAGCCCTGGCTACTTATTCCTTTTGATGAAGTATTATCCAGTTCCTCGCATGTTCATCGGATCTGAGCTCGTAGGTAGTGTACTTATGAAACCCACGGGGAGGATAGCAGGTAGTGACCGATGCCCCCAAACCCTCCATGCATAGGAAATTGATACTTACGTTATCGGCCGTTAGACGCCATCGGTTCCAATGGTCTCACAAAGAAATGTACATATGTCGTTCCGAGATGAAATTGAAGCAATTTGTAACGTGCATCTATTATCTGATTATCCGAGCTAGGAAGT
Source organism: Colletotrichum filicis (assembly GCA_023376865.1). Taxonomy (NCBI): domain Eukaryota; kingdom Fungi; phylum Ascomycota; class Sordariomycetes; order Glomerellales; family Glomerellaceae; genus Colletotrichum; species Colletotrichum filicis. Next base: position 33,948 of record MOOC01000053.1, on the reverse strand, counting down.
GTATATACTAGTGACATTGCTCTCATGCCAACAGATGTGGTGTTCCAAGCTGCTTGATGCTTTTGGTGCAAAATTCAAGCGGCTATGGTGATGGATGTACCTTTCGATACTCTTCTGCGTATGCAAACTGATATCAGTACTATCGTTACCATACATCTATCGTCATAAAGCCTTCGTACCTGTAGAAAAAAAAAACGCATACCAAAGCCTTGGTGATCTGAGAAACTTTGGGTCTGGCATGTGCTCGACGCAGCAAGTCAGCGACAGACCAGATGCATGATGCTAAGAAGTATCCGGAACGGGCCAAGTTTAAAGATATTAGGGTTCGCTAACAATAGACAATAATCACAATGTGAACTATGTGTCTAAGCAAGATTCGATGCAAAGAAAGTTAGCTGAGGGAATGAACAAGCGCATGTTGATGGTATGTTCGGCCAGCTTACTTCACCGCTTGGATCTGTGTAGAATACATGTAACTCTGTCAGAACCTCGCTGAATCTCTTTTCTCCAGGGGTTTCTTCAGTTCATGAAATGACGCATTTACTAGAGGAGGCTTGCGTCAGTCCTGTCGGCATCACGGCTTTCAACCTTGTGTATGGAGTTTACTGGTGCCAACGGAAAGTCGACATTTCGTGTCACATTTTGGTTATAGTCTTGCCTTAAACATCACGCCTATCTAAGTGCTCACAGCACCAAAAGTGGTTGGTACTTAACGCTCCACAGAGAGCAGCAGCAGCAGCAGCAGTGGTTGTTGAAGGATGCAGCCTTGCTTATTGTCTATGTAGCTGAAGTTGCCCAGCATGTGCTGCGGCCTTACCTGCCTCAACAGAATAGGCCCTGGATCCAAGTCATCCGCTATCGTGTGTCGTCAATTACTCGACTTTGAGTTTACTCACGAAAATACAAATGAATCGGTGGCATGAATCGACATAATTCGATGCATTGAATAGCTAAGTAGATATGAAAAAGGGCTCATGCCGACGCAAGTCATAGTGCAGTCGAATCAAATGTGAATGGCAGTGATAGCGTTGGATAAGCAACGTGGAATATTACAAAGTGGATCTGTAACTTCGAAGTTCGAAGGGTGGTATGATCTTTCATCCAACAAGGGCGGATATGAAGGTATGAAGACGCGCTGCCGGTAACTTTGTCATCAGCTGTTTCTTGTTGAGAAAGGCCGGAACTCAAGTGTGTGTATCGACCGCACCAGCGTACAAGACTTTGTCGAGTGCGCTAATGTGAGGTACTGAGACCAGGGCCTCGACGTTGTGTTGGTAGGAACGTACTATGAAACTAGAGTTCTCAGCCATTGATACTACCCACGAACGGCTTCCGCCGAAGTGATTAGAAGACAGAAATATATTTTTTCTCACGGATTGATAACTCGTTGCAATCGAAAGCATGTTATATGCTTTACTGGTCCGACACTTTCGGGCATACGGTGCTTCAATAGGCACCACTTACCTGTCCCCACTGAAAAAGACATTCGTCAATCTACAACTCAATCGCGGCATCGCCAGATCACATCACTGGGTCGGACCCTGCGCTTGGTTTCTCGGCGCGATCTCGACCGCCTCATCTTTCAAAGATCACTATAAGTAGTTGTTTAAATAAGCCTCCAAAAGCGAGTGCCATGCCTTTTAGACGTTTGGGGCTGATCGTATATAAAGTCGAAATTCGCCGCGGACCACCTACTGCTCCGAGCCTACGATAAGCGCTGACCTGCAATCTTGTCAGCTGACAGCCTCCAAGATTACAAGGGGCATCGGATCCGGGGAAGCTGCCGGCTCCCAGGATATTGGCGTATTCCTCGGGAAGAGCGCCCCTTGGCGATAGGGTGCGAATCCGATTATTGAGCATGGAATAGAGTTACACTAAAAGCATCGCTGTTCCCGGTTTTCCTTGCGGCTGGAATTGCGCCACGCGGGACGACTTAATTTATTTTGAGCGCTTTGACCGTGCTATTTGACAACGTCAGGCCACATCGAGAAATTTACGACTCGCTGAGCGGTTGGTCCTTTTGTATCCACAAACCGATGAAGCGCCAATGTTTGACCATTTTGGAAAGAATTATACTTGATCCTTGTTGTCATCGGCTTCTCCTCAACACTTATTAGCCGAGGTAGACGCAGCCTTCACTTTCAAGTTTCACTATGTGCCATATCGCCGTCTACACAGTCCAAAGAGGAACGAATACTACTGCCACGACTCAATAAGCGAGCTTCGTATCCATAGCAGCCCACCGGCTTACTATTCTCTCTCGTAGCGCGGAGCACTAGCTCAAACATGATTTATGCCGACACCTGCCCCAAGCGGATCATCCAAAGGGGAGTACGGAAAGTCGCTGAGGAGCGGAAAACATAGGTCTCCCATGCTCGTCTTCTCCACGCCGCTCGCGGTCCGGTCGCTATCCGCTGGGCAGAACTACCGGGGAATTTTTACCAATCACTCGATCGTAAGTTTGAGTTGAGAACAAGCGGAATGGTGGTATATGACGAATGCACGATGTAACAAGGTCTCGAATGTTAAACAGAGTGTAGTAAAGCTTGGTCCTGGAGACTGAAGAGGAGTGGGTGGAATATCCGTAAGGCCATTCAAGAATCCCACCATCCAGCGAGGTAGCACTGTAAGTTGAAGGATGTTTTGCACTCCGTAAGACACATCTCGCAGCCAGCCACTTTTTCTCTATCGGGTCAATCAAGTCCTCAAAGATCATACGGCTGAGACAAGCGCCTCGAACGACACCTGTCAGACAAGCAGGCCTGCAGATCTCGCTCAAGGCCACGTGTGTGGGGAGATAACGTCAGACATCCGCCGCGGAAGCCGACATTGACATGGTCTTTGACTCGAGTCCGAGTCTCGTTGAAGAATTGTTGTTGTTCCAACACCTGTTTTGCTAGCCCTTGGTAGGCGGACAGAGCACGATGCTTGAATCATAACCGTGGTCCCTCCACCTGCACCACTACTAATCAGGCCAAGCTAAACCAGGGACCGCAATTGCTGCGACCCTAACTTGGCGTCGTTTATCCTTGCGTTCATCCCATTTTGACCTTTTAATCTTGTTGATCAATCTAATTGAGTTTCTGTGCGCATCCTTCCCGAGGCATGGACCGAGTAAGTTGATGACTGCTGCGATGGACTTTGAGATGCGCGCGGTTCTGCGATTGAGGCACATGGTGGCCCTGATCCGTCCTTTGTCCGTCTGTCCGCTCCTCTCGCCAAGTCATATCTTCCCCATGTCAGCGACTTCGATTCTTTCATTATTCGTTGGATAGCTTCTCCCCGTCTGGATCTTCGTTTCTTCTTGCACCTCTTTGTGCGCTTCTTCGCGCAGTTGACTTCTTCTCAATGTCGTCGGATACTATGTCAGCTCGGGACGCCGAGAATAAGGGGCCAACTGCTCTGGCAATCGTCGTGTGTGTATCAGTTCTCAGCACAGTCTTTACCGCAGCAAGACTCTTCACAAGGGGAAAGGTTCTCGGGAAAATCAGTCTGGACGACTACTTCATTGTTGCGTCTGTGGTGAGTTCTACAACTTTTATCTGTACTCTCCTGTTTATGGCAAAACGACTATACCAATAATACCATTCCGCTCTGTTCTTTCTCCTTCCATTCTTCCGGTCTTTCTAAGACAAGTTGCCGCTATGGAAGTGGAGTTCAAAATGATCAGCTGTCAGATCGAGACATAGCATCGTTCAACTAACTGCTGTGACTTTAGGTTTGCGGTTGGATGAACGTTGCAACTGTAGCAGTTGCTGTTTCCTACGGATATGGACGCCATGCCGACACCCTTTCTGTCGATGAAAAGTCAGGTGCCATGCTTTGGAGCATTGCCGGTTACCCGCCCGGCCTTCTTTCATTCGGCATCCCGAAACTCGCCGTCGTCGCGTTGCTCACCCGAATTCTTAACCCAAGTAGATGGCACAAGAGGTTTCTTTGGGCCTTGTCCATAATTTGCGTCGTCAACTTAATTGGATTCATCACGATCATCTTTGCCCAATGTTCACCAGCACGCTCTCAATGGGATTCATCCGTATCTGGTAAATGTTGGAGCAAGTGGATCCTTGTATCGTTCGCGACGTACTCAGGAGGTAAGCTACTATGGTTACCACTCAAGGAACAGCTTTGGATCGGCTAACAAATCCAGCATTTTGTGCCTTTGCCGATGTCTACCTTTCCGTGTACCCCGCCGTCGTCTTGTCGAAATTACAAATGAACCGAAGGAAGAAGATTGTACTCAGCGTAGCTCTCGGTTTTGGTTCGCTGTAAGGCTTCAATGTATAAGTTATACCCCGACAACAGTTGACTGAGACTCTTTTAGTTCGGGAATTGTGGTCATCTACAAGTGTATCAAACTCCCGAGCCTCACAAGCTCGGATTACACATGTAAGTTCTGGATCTCGATCAAGCGATCTCACATTAGCAACTAACACTTTGTGACACAGATGACACCGTTGAGCTTGTAATTTGGACAGTGTAAGACGAGTAACCCCCTTAATCAAGACTCAGAATCACTAACCCGAGCTCTATAGTGTGGAAGGCAGTATCATCATCATAGCCGCATGCATCCCTGTCCTGCAACCCCTCGGCGAACTCCTATTCGGCAAACGCATCTTCTCCTCAGGCAACGGCAAATACTTGTCAGGAAACTCCAAATCGAGACTTAGTGGCAGATTGGGGACGAACAAGGGACTTTTTCGAACTCCTGTCAAGAAGGCTTCTCAAGAGGGATTCGACGCGGATAGTTTCAATAGCGTTGGCAAGACGACAGTTGTTGGAAGGGGTAGTCAAGTGTCACGTAATAAGGATAGTAACCGCATCTCACGAAGTGCCCGTCACGTACTAAATCACGTGTCTATTTTAGATATTATATATATAGACCTTTTTTTTTTATCTATTTTTATTTTAATATATTAAGCTACTTTTATTATACTCTATATACTTATTATTACGTATTATAACTTATAATAATTATAAACCTAGCTCTTAATTAAGACCTTATATTATAATAATATACTTATTAATATAATTTTTATAATCTTTTTAAAATAATAAATATACTTATACTAACTTTAGCTTAAGCTAAATTAACTAATTATAATAGTTAAATTAAATAGTTTAACGTACTCCGTATTATAAATAAGGGCGTCGGGGTTTAGAAATACGTTAACTTAAACGTTTTAAATTTTAATATACTCTTTAACCCTTTTATAATACTTATTTTACTTTTTAAATTTAAATAATTAGTTATAACCCGTAATAAAAAAGAATTACGAGCTTATTAAATATATTATAAAGCGTTCGAGAATGACTAAAAAAACTAAGAAATCCTATATTAATAACTTCTAAATATAACTCTTAATATAACCCCTTTAACTTTTTTAAGTATAAGTAACTTATAAGACTAAGCTAGGTTTTTTTTTTATAAAGCTAGCTAGGTTATTTATTTTACGTAAATAAATCTATCTTTATACCGTACTTATAAAAAAGATCTATATACTTAAGAATATTTAAAAATAATAAGAGATTAAAACTAAATATAAATAACTTAAAGCTTAAGAACGTAATATTATTAATATATATATTAAACTCCTCGCTTAGTAATTAATAAAATTAATTAATATTACTCTTTATAAATACGTATTTTAAAAAACTACTAAGGATAGTACTAAGTTTAGTATATAACGAATTATTAAATATTTAAAGTAGGAATTTATGCCTTTTAAAGTAGTAATTAAGAATACGGTTTAAAAAGAATATTAATAAGCCCTTAATAAAGTAAGGACCGGAATTAACTTTTAATATTAATATAAAGAGTAGTAGTTTACTTACCTCCGAACTAAAACGTATAATATTTTAAAAATTAGTAAAGAAATTACCGTACTTAATTTCTTAGTTATAGTTAAGTTTAGACTTAACTTTATATAAAAATAACGTATATATAAAACCTTTAGTAAATTAATAGCTTTTAAAATATATATTAAAACCCTCGAAGAGATTACGTATATATTTAGCTTAATAACCTAGGATGTATATACTAAATAGCCTTTAAGTTAAAGAGGGGCTTATTTTATTTTTATTAAACGCTTTAACTTAATTAATAATATAAATAATAAAAGTAACGTTATATACCCTTATAATTACGCATACCTATAGTACCTTTTAATATATTAAAAACTAAAATAAGTACTTATAAACTAAAAAGTTAATAAGTTATTAATATAAATATTAAAGAGCTATATAAAAGAAGTCTTTATTATTATTAAATTAAATAAATAGAAATTACTCTATAATAAGTTTAAAAAAGCTAATTAGCTAAGGAATAATAGAACCCCTAAGAAACCTAGGTTTTTAAAAAAATCCTCTAATTAACTTATAGCGAGCTTATTAATAAACTAAAATAAGGGCTACGTAGTTACTATACTTATAAAAAGTTAGGACTTAAAAATAAACGTAATTTTTAATACCCCTATAAGTAGTACTTACCCCTTTTTTTAAAATATAATAATAAATAGTTATAAAATAATATATTTAATTAATAATAAGAGCTTATTTAAACCTAAGAGTTGCGTATTATTAAGTAATAATAACTATATTAAATTAAGAATTATTATATTACTTATTATTATACGTAGTACTCGTATTATAAAGGGCGTTTTAAATAAACTTAAAGGAAAAGGAACTTATAATTTAAAGCTTTAAAACGTTGCTTATATTAAGGGATTTTATATTAATATAGTCTTAGAGACTTTACTAAATAAAAGCGCACTTTAATACTACGGTTTAGATTATACTTTATAATAAAAAACGTTTTATAAAAGTATTATTAAAAAGTAGCTTATTTAAAAAAATAATTTAGTCTTTTTTAAATATAAGCTCCTCTAATCCTATCCTTTTTTTATAAACCTTAAGCGTGTTTTATAGAGCCTAGTTAGTATTATATTACTAATTAGTTATAAAAAATTCTATTACTCGTATTAATATACTTATAAAAAGTCTAATAATACGCTCCTTTAGTACTTTAAAATAAGTTATTTCGGACCTAATACTCTTTATTAATTATTATATAAAACTCGAAGTATATATATTAAATTTTTATTATAAGTTAAGTATAAAGTATATATATTATTTAATATTAAAATAATAGTCTTAAGAGGACTACCCTTAAGAAGAGCTTTATAGCTATAGTATCGTATATACTAAGATCTCTTTTATTTCGAACTATTTCTTAATAAATAATAATATATATTTATAGTTTTTAATAAATATAATAAGTAGTTTAGGGGGTTCTTTTTAAAAATTAAAATAGAAAAAGAAGTACTTTTTATACTATAGAGCCTTGAGGTAGCGATTTGTTATTAAAAAGGGACTCTAATTTACTTTTTTAAAAATAATAATAAGACCGCCCTCTTAATTATAAACGTTAAATATATATATAAAATATAGTATAATAAGCTAAGAATCGGAATAGAACTTCTACTTTTATATATAAAAGAACCTATAAGTAACGTAAAAAGAGTAAGTTAATTCGTAATTACTAAAACTTATAAAATACGCCTTTTTATAAACCTCCTTACGAATTTATAAAATAAAATAGTATTAATAATAATTTTTATTTATAATATTATTTTATAAGAGGCTAATAAAAGAGATTCGCTTATTATAATAGAAATTAATTAATAAAAGTAGTATTAATATTAATAATAGACGGGTTACTAAGTACGGGATTTTAAATTAATAACCCCGTACCTTAATAATCTCTATATATATAGCTACTAAGTATACCCTTTTTATAAGGATTATAAAAGGGGTATATATTAAAAGGAGTTTAAAATACTTCTCTATAAGTATATAAAATACTTAGTTAAATATATACTAAAAACGCATAACTTATATAGGGTCTAAGTACCCGCACTTAAGTAAGTATTAAAAACGTATAGGGTATAGAGGACTCTCGCGGTGCGGTACTTTAGAAGAACTACTAATACTAATAAAAATAATATAAAATACTTCTTTTAATCGGGTTAATACGGCCTTAATTAACGGAGTTATAACTAAAAAAAAAAGGATAATATTAATTAGATTAAAAGGGTAAACTTCTTAATTATTTTATATTATTATATTTAAAAATAAATTATTAAAAAAGCTCTAATTCGATTTTTAAAAAATATATATATAATTAAAATAAAAATCTACGCTATTTAACTCCCTATTTTTAATTAGGGCCTTTTTTTTTATATTTTATTTTAATTAGCCTTCTTATAAATACTTATATTTAATTAGTTTTAAAAAAAAACTACTAGGACTAATCGCCCTACCCTATTTTAATTATTCCTTAATTTCTTTTTTCCCTAATCTTTTATAAAAAGAAATTATTTTAAATTAGTTTTAATTATTATATATAATTAATTATATTAAGCTTTTTACTTACCTTTCCTTTTTATAGTTATTTTCTTTACTTTTTTTACTTTTTTTATTAGCTTTATTTAGTTCTTATTCTATTCCTCCTTAGTAATTTCCTAATCCTAACTTTTACTACCCTAGTTCTTCTTAGCTTTTTTTATTAATAATAATATTTAAAAAGTATAAACTAGAGTTATATATATAGCTTTTATAATTAAGTTATTATACTAATTAACTTATTATTCCTTTATATTCTTATTAATATCGGCTTTATTTTTATATATATTATAATATTATAAGAGGTCTTAATAAAACTTAGCTAGTTCTTAATATTAGTATTCGCTATTTTCTTATATAGCCTAATTATACTTAGAGAGCGTATATTTAATAATCTCTTACTTTAACTAAACCCTTAGTACTTTAATTAGAGTCCTTATAAAAAAGCTATTCTTACCCCTAATTAAAATATTTAAAAATACCTTCCTAATTACTTAAACTAGCTTTACTAAGAATTAAATTAAAACGTAATAATAATTTAAATAGTAATATATTTAATAAGAACTACGTAACTTAAAGGGTTTTAAAAATATTAATTAAGTATATAAATTAATTATTAATAATAATATTTAAATATTAATTAGTAGCTTTTATTAATTTAATTACTTATAGAGTCTAAATAGGGTCGCTACTTATTAAAGATCCCCGAGTATTCTTTAGTATTTTTAAGGATTAAAATAATAAAAATAACTTTTTAAAAGTAATAAGCCCTTACTTAAGGCTTTTAATTATTCCCTTTATTTTTTTAAAATATATAAGATTAATTAGAGTATAATAACCGTAATTACGGGGGTTATAGATTTTTAAATCTTAGTTAATAAACCCTAAGCTAGGTAAATAAGAACTAGACTTTTAAGGAATTAATACTTTAGGGGCGTTAATTATAATATAATTAGAGTTATTTAAGTTAATATAAGGCCTATTTTAAAAGTCCTAATTATATATTACTTTTTTAAAAAACCTACTTAGAGAAGGTCTTATTATATTAAAAAAGTAATTATTATTATATTAAAACTTATAGCTAATTTATTAAATCTAAACTACGCAAAGCTTATTATTAAATAGTCTAAAGTATTGATAAGTTATTTAATATAGGTTATAAATTAAATTAAGTTAGTTATATCGGACCGTATTATAAAACTATTTAAGTATATATAAACTATATTCTTATTTACTTAGTTATTATACCATAGGGATTACGTAAGTGCTTATATTAATTAATTATTAAATATAAAGAGGCGTATTAATTTAATTATAAAAAGCTTTTAAAGCTTAGATATTATTAATAAATATCCTCTCTAAATACCTAAGAACTTACTTCGGGTCGTATTAATAAACTATACTATCTTACTAATTAATAATTATCCTTATAAAATAGCTTAAATTATTAACATAAAAAGGGAAGATTACTAAGTATATTAAAGTCCTAATTTTTTATATAGTTTTTTAAGTTTAAGGGTTTAGAGTAGGGGTCTTATTTAGTTTAAAAGTACTCTCTTATTCTTTTTTAATTATAACTATATTACGTACTAGGGTAAGGTCTCGTATTATAACCTCTATTATAAATTTAATTTTGTATTTTTAAATTTAGTTTTTATATAATAAGCATCCCTAAAAGTTATAATAATTAGTTAGGACTTTTATTATTTTATAATAGTCCTTATTTATTTAAGTCTTCTAGTCCTTTAGACTTTTAAAAACCTTAGGGTACTAATTAAAAAAAAGAAGCGCGTTTCTTATACTAAGCTATTTAAAATAGTTAAATTCGAGAGGGGTTAGGATTATTTAAAGGAAGTTAGTTTAATTAAGTATTAGGCTTAGGTAATAATTAATATACGCTTTATATTAATAATTTATATTAAAATTAACGAACTAAGAGTTCTTAATATTCGTAATAGTTCTAAAGTTAGTTTTATTAAAAGTAATATATCTATTTAGATCCTATTTTTTTAGTTAGTATTTAATATTATTTTTAAAGCCTTTTATTATAATTAGACCTTAAATTTATACTACGTCTTTTTTATTATTTAGTTTAAAAAGAGAGATAAGAGGTAAAAAGGCTATTATAAATAGCTAAGTTAGTATTTATATAATAAATTAAAAAATAAAAATTAAGGAAGGTTTAATTAGTAATAATTATAGGGAAGTAGTATTTTAAGTTTAAGAGTATAAGAAAAGGCTAAAGAATATTTAAATTAAAAATAGCTACTTAATAATAATAATAATAATTAAAGAGGGAAAAAAAAAAAGTTAAGTAGCTAAATAAAAAGCTACCCTTTTATATTAATTATAAAATAGCCTTTATTAATTAAAAAAGAAGGTACTAAATTATAAATAATAAAAAGGCCCTAATTCGTAATTTACTCTTTCCTCTTTTTATATAGTAGCTATAATTTAGTATTAATTAGCTAAGAAGCCTATAGTACTTTCTTTTTTAATACCCTAAGTCTAAGGGGGGTATATAGAGGCCCTCCCCCGATCCCTCTATTCCTTTTTATTTCTTTCCTTAAATAATAGCTTTTTAATTATAATTATCCCTTTTTACTTAGTTTTTTTTTTTTTTTAATAATATAATTTACTTATTTATTATATTTAATACTTCGGCTATTAATAATATATATTAAATTACTAAAACTACTCGTTATAATATTTAGTTTTAATAATATTCTTCCTTTATTTTTAAAAAGGCTTATTTTTAAAAAACTTAGGGCTATAAGTTCTAAGAAATTAATAAAAAATAAACTATAATAAGTACTACTTTATTTAATCTTTTTAATCCTAGTCCTAATTTAATATTCCTTTTTTTTAAATCCTTAAAATTATTAATTAGTTAACTCTTTTTAAATTAGCTAAAGAGCTTTATATTAAATTCTATATTATAAATCCTTAGTTTAGTAAATATACTAAAAAATAAATAGCTTAGAAGTTTAAATAATTAACTACGAATTAAAACGTTATTAAGAAGTACGTTAATAAACTAAGTATTATAAGTAGATCGTTTTTATAAAGCTATTAGGTTTTTATTAGTTATAATTACGCTAGCTACTTTAGCCCTCTATTTTAGTAATTAAGTAAACGAACCCTTATTATTAATTCTTTACTTATTTAGGCTTATAATATTTAGAATGCTATATTTTATAACTATTATACGTAGTTTTTTTTAAAAATATATTAGTTCTAATACTAAGGAGCTAATTAAAAGGATAGTCCCTTATTTTAAGTACATTTCTTTACTAAATTACTTTAATAATTAATATAATAATTATATATATTTTAAAAATAAAAAATATTATTTTAAAAAGAGCTAGGGTTAGTAAAATATTAAAAAGTCCGGGGCCGATCCTAAGTAAAGCTATTATTATCGTTATATAATAAGTAGTAATAGGGTAGTATTTCTAATTTTAACTAATATTAAAAGAGTTAAAACTTTAGTTTATATAATTTCTAACTAAATTAAAGCTACTAAGGCTAAGGAAAATAAGTACGATTTCGTTTTTAAAAACGCCCCTTTAATATACTTTATTAAGAACTATATGTTTATAATTTATAAAGGTTATTAATATTTAAAAATAAAGTAAATAGAGTAAGAGGCTACGTAAGCTAAGCTAAATTCTAAGTAGGCTTAATTAAATAAGGAACTAGGCTTAGATATTTAAAGAGAGGAGTAAGGTTTTTTAATATAATTATATAGTTAATAAGTAAGGTCGTTAGGTTTTTAATTATAATAATTAAAAAATAATTCTTTTTTTTTATTATCCTCTTATATTTTTATTTTAAATTTAAATAAAAAAATAACTAAAGAATTAGTAAGATTTAGTAATATTTTTATAAAATAAATATTTAATAAATAAAAAATTCGTAATTTATATTAGGGATCGGTAGTAATAAGGGGTAATTTACCCTTTTTAAGAGGCTTTTACTTATAATCGGGTTTATTTAATAAGTAGCTAAGTATCCTTATTTTTAAAATTTATTATATTATTATTATAATTAAGAAGTAGGATCGTAGTATTAATTATATTATCCTATAAAAATAAAAAGTTAGCTAAGTTAAAAATAAAGTTATTATAAAGATTAGCCTTATTAAATAATAAGTAGAGGCTTTTTAAAAACTTTAAAAACTTCTTAAGTTAATTATTAATATAAATAGCCCTTATAATTAAGTTATTAATAAGTATCTTTAGTTAATATAATAATCTATTTAAAGTAGTTAAGTAAATATAAATAAGTCCTTACTAATAGTAGTTAAGTTTTTTAAAAATTAATATATTAATTTTTTATTAAATATTAAAAACAAGAACTAAATTATTAAGCTATAACTTTATTAATTAAAAAAAATATAAAGAATTAAATTAGTTATAGGTTTAGGCTTAGTATTAAGTAACGTTATTAGCTATAGCTTCTTAGTTATTTACTAAAAAAATAAAAGCTTATAATTAGGTTTAAACTTTTTAATTTATTATATATATATTTTCTTAATTAAGTACTTTCTAAGTTACCGTTCTTTTTTTAATTAGGGTCGTTATATAATAATTATAAATAAAATAGAACGATATATAACCTAACGACGCTCTAATACTTATTTTATTTATAAAAAGGGCTATAATAAGTATAGGCTTAATATTTTTCTTTTTTTAATTTAACTAAATACGAAGTATATACGTAATAAATTAATAACCCTTTTTAAAAAGCCCGTTAATATAAGGGTTATAAGTTAATATAACCTTTTACTAAGTATTATATTATTAATTAAGCTAAGTAATAATACTTATATTTTTTTATTCTTTATTAATAATTAAAGTATTATAAATCCTATAGTAATAAATAATATCTTCTTAAATAAACTTTATAATATTCTTTAATATAGCGTTCGTTATAATCCGTACTTTTAAGTACTTTATAAACTTATAACGCACTTTAATAACTTTTTATTTACTTATATACTAAATATTTAAATAAATCTAAGAAAAAGGCTCGTAAATTAGGACCGTAAATATATAAGGATTATTAAAGCGTCGTAATTTAGCTTTTTAATAAGCTTTATAAGTTATAATTAGCTCCCGGGCCTAAGTATATATCCCTAGTTAATAATATTATTTTATAAAATAAAAATAAATAGCCTCTTGTCCCCTATACCTAGACTTATTATATATTTCGTTAATTAAGTTTACTTAGTAGCGCTTATTATTAATTACTTAAGTAAATTAAAGATAAGTCTTTGTCTCTTATTAAAATAAAAATTTATTTTATATAATAAATCGTATTACTATTTATTTAAAATATCTAAACTAATTAAAAAGTATACTAACTAGCCTTTTTAAAATAAAGAGGAAATAGGCAATTTATTTTAAAAAATCCGATTATTATTTATTTAGTACTAATAAATTAGCTAGAATATTTATTTCTTATATCTAATTAACGGTAGCGTTACTACGGCTATGCGCTATAATAAGAAAGTTTTTTATAACTCGTATTTATAAGACTCGTATGTTAATAAAGTTTTTAATATCCTTATTAAGCTCTACTTTAGTTAGATTAAATTAGCTAAGGGTTTTTTTTAAAAAACTATCCGCTATAGTATTCTTCTTTTTATTAATATACTTAATTTTAAAGTTAAAGAGTTTAATTTAAGAGAGCTAGTGCGTTATTATTATTAATAATATATTATTTATAATACTATTAATCTAAATAACTAAGACCTAGGCATTAGTTTTTAATAAAAAGTTAATTCTAAATAAATAATTATAAAAACGCTTTAAGCTTATTAAAACGCCTTATATTTTAAGCTTATTAAAGGTATAATTAAGCTTTAGTCCGTACTATATCCTACTCTTATATTAAGTAATAGTACGCTTATTATTAATAATCTAACTAAATATATTACCCTATTTTTTAATATTAATATTTATTATAAAAATAATCCGTCTAGCTTTAGTATTATAATTTAATAAAACTAAAATAGGGGTTATAATAATCGCCTTTTTAAGCGTTTTTATAGCCTTAATTTATAATACTCCCTATTTAAAAAATTAGTTCTTACTAAATAAGGAGTATAACGGGGCTATTATAAAAAAAATATTTAATTTAATAGTAATAAAAAGTAATAATATTAAGAAATGATCTAATTTCTAAGACGTTTAAATATTTTATTTATTTAAGGATTTTAAAGACTTTAGTTTAATTAGGCCGTTTCTTTTCTATTTCGTAAAAATAGCTTATAATAACTATAAATAGCTAGTATTATTATAACTTCGCTCTAAAAATAATATAACTAATTAGCTTAATATTAACTAAGACTTAATTAATATTCTAAAAATACTTATAAATAAATCGCTAGATCCTAAGATAATTAATTAAGTACTCGTCGTTATAATAGGATTACGGGCCTTTAATTATAATATTATTAATAAAAGCGTTATAATATTTTAAAATTAAGTTATAAAGAATACGGGTTATAATTTAATAGAACTAGGCTACTAAATTTATTATTTTTTATAAGAGAGTATAGTATTTATATAGCCCGAGTAGAGTTAAAAAAGTTATTAAATCGTAGCTCTTTTTATTTAAAAAGATTTAATCGTAGTTAAAAAAGAAATTTAAGCGGGAAATAAGCTAATTTATAATAAATTCTTTTAAGAACTTATTAATATTAAGTAGTTACTAAGCGTTCTAAAGGGTAATAGTATTAATTTTTATTATTAAATTAATTAGTTAAAAACCGCCGTCCTTTTTTATTATTAAAAACTAAGGGTTCCGATATATAATATAGCTTTTTTTAATAATACTTTAAATAATACGTTCTTAGATTATTTTAAAAGCTTTTAATAATAAAGCTTTTAGGATAGGAATACCCTTTACTTACTAAGCTTTATAAAATATAGTTTTAATTAATTATAATAGTACGATTATAGGGTTAAGACGGCCGTATTTAAAAAAGTCCTATACTAATACTTTTTCTTAATTAAAGAGTATTTACTCAAAGAGATTTTATTTATAAAATAAAAAATAGTTATAATTTTTAAAAATAACTTAGAATTAATTATTTATTAATTTAGAGCCTAGTTTTATATTAAAAAACTTAGGTATAATAATATCCCTATAGGGGCCCGATTAGTCTTATAACTTATTTTTAATTTCCTTAAGCTTCTTAAGCTTTTAATAAGGATCGCTATTAAGTATTAATTTATTAAAGAGCGCGTCGTTAACTAACTAAACTTTTTAATCCTTTTTTTTATATATTATATTAACTTTAGTAATATAAGGAATTTTATAAAAAGCTTTCTTAGCTATTTTATATAATTTTAATACTTTTTATTTTAATTTCTTAATCCGTGATTTAATATATAATTCCTCTTATTAAAAAATAAGTATTTTTATTAAAAAACGTAAATTATCTAAGTTAACTAATCCGTTTAATATACCTCTAGCCTTACCCTAAGTAGTTATTATTACTCTCCTAATTTATATAATTTAAAGCTAAATTATATAGAGCGTAATTATAATTATAATTTAGTTAGCTTAGTCTTAGTTTAAAACTACTATAATATACTCGTCTTTTTCTAATTTAAATTCTAAGTAGAGGTTATTAAAATTAGTAATATTCCTAGTTATATTATTAGTATTTAGTTTTCTAATTTAAAAACTTTTTTTACGTACTACTTAAGCTAGGGCAAGATATCCTTTATATCCTAAAAACTATTTATTTTAATTATTTTTATTAAGATCCTTAGCCTTACGTCCTTAGTATAAATTAGAGTAATAATTATTAACTTATTATATTTAAAAAATAGCTTAGTATTTTATATAAATAAGAAACTTAATAGTAATAGATCGGAGGTCTCTCGCTCGTCTTTAATAAAAAAAATAAATAGTTATTTTAAACTTATTAATTTATATATTTATAAAGTAAAAACTGTTAAAAATTATCTAACTAGTTAGATCGTATTTAAACGTTTATATTTAAAGCTTTGTTATTATATAAAAAATACTAGCTTTTTTAATATATTATTTCGAAAGAATATTAACTTACGCCCCGGTATCTAAGATTATAACGATTATTAAACCCTTATTATCCTAATTTATACTAAATATTTAAACTTCTAACTATAAGTAAGTATTTAAAATTATAGAAATTAGAATTTTAGAAATTAAATTAATACCTCTAACTCTACTAATCTTAGCTATATAACTTAGTTTTAAAAAAAAATTCTTATTATATTTATTAAAAAAATCCTTAATATTTTTTTATTATTATCCGTTCTTTATTAAATTAGCTAAGGACTTCGGAGCTTTTAATAAAATTCCGTTAGTATTAAAATACCCTTAATTATATATTAAAGTTATTATTATTATAGTATATTTTAGTATAATTTTTTATAAAAAGTTTATAAAAAGCGAGATTAGAGCTTCGAGCCTCTTTTTTATTAGCTTTTTAACCTTAGCCTTAAAATTAAAATTATAAAGCTAATTTATAATTATTATTTTCTAAGTTTTATAAAAAAAAGGCTCTTAAGTTCTCTAAGTATTAGTATTAAAAATACTAATTAGAACTTTAATAAACTAAGGCCTAGAGGTAAATCTAGGAGTTATGTTCTCTATTATTTTAAAAACCTCGTCGTTATTATTAATTTCTATAATTTCTCTTTTTTAATTAAAAAAAGAAACCGTCTTTTTCCTAAGTTATAAAAACTAAATTAGGCTATTAATCCTATATATCTTCTTAAAATAAAATTTAGTTACTAAAGTACGGTTCTTAAGAAGTCTTCTCTTATAAATAGTATAAATATCCGCTTAGTTATAATAGCCTAGATTAAGTTATATTATATAAACGTATTTAATTATATTTATAAAATTAGCTAAAGGAAGTATAAGTATAGTTTATTAAAATAGTCCAATTTAATAATTTAAAATCTACTTAGCTAAGAGCTTAATATCTTCCTTAGTTAATATATTTACTATATAAAAAAAGAGGGTAACGTAATTAATAATTATATACCTTCTTCTATTTTTAATTATAATAAAAGGGATATTATTTATAAACTTATAATTATTACGCTTTTTATAATACTAAGCTCCCTAAGCTAAAATAATAAAATAAGCGTCCTTATTAAAAGTATATTAATTATAATCCTTAATAATTCGGTAGTATTAACTTTAGTAATACTAATAACAATCCCTAAGTCTTATAATCGGGGGCTAATTAAGACGCGTAGTACTTATATTAAATATATAAGTAGGGCCTCGAGAGTAAATACTATTTTAATAAATTTTTAGCTTATTTATTCTATTAACTAGGTTAGAATTAGTAATATTATTAATAGCTACTTAAGCAACCTAGACTTTTATTATTAATTAGTAATATTATTAATAGTTTAGATACTAATACTAAGTATTTTTACGTATTTAAAAAGTAGGGGGCCGTAATAAGGACTCGGGTTAACTTTAGTTATTTATAAAAAGTAGGCTATATTTTTTTTTATATATAATTATATTAAAAAGTCCTATTTTAAACCTTACGTATTTTATTAATTTAATAAAGTTATTTAAAATAACCCTAACTTCCTTTACTATTTCCTTTATAATATTAATATAAAACAACTTATATATAGCCTTAATTAGGCTCTTGTTAGTTATAATATAGAGGTTTTATTATTTAATAAGAGTAATTATATTATTAATTTTAATAAATAATACCTAAGTAGAGTTTAAATTAAAAAACAAAATAAATAGCCCTTTAATAACTTTTTTAATCTACTCTTTTTTATTTAAAAAGTAATTAGTATTTTATTTCCTATACTCTTTTAAAAAGAAATCCTTAGCTTAGGCCTAGGGTAGTTCTCTAATTACGTCCTTAATTAAAGTTTAATAATCTCTTTTTATAATATATATAATAAATTTATCCCTAAATTAGTCTAGGACCTTATTAATCTCATATTAATCCTTAAACTTTTTTAAAAAATTTATAATATTATTATTTTTAAAGACTATAGTCCCTTTTTAATTAGGGAATAGTATTTTATAAAAACCTATATTTTTTATTAAATTAAGCTAAGGAATCGTAAGGCCCTTAGTCTAAAGTATAGTTATTTAAATTTAAATAGTAATAGTACTTAGGAAAGTATTAATTGAAGTATTTATCTTAACTTAAGCTATAACTAGTTTTTTTTAATTAAATTAGTAAGTAAATCCGTTAAAAAGAGTAGCCTTTTTATTATTAAATAATTCCGTAGCTTATAAGTCTTAATAAATTATAAAAGCTAGTTTAATAAACGGTTTATTTAAAGTAAAAGGGTTAGGTTTATATAATTAAACGTCCTAAGGGGTACTAATAATAATAAAAATAACGTATTAGTTATCTATATTTATAATCTAAGGTTATTAAAAATATAGTTTATTAATTTTATCTATAGTTTTAATAATCTTATATTAGTCTATTTACTTTAAATAGAGTTTAAAAAAGAAAAAAAAGAGCTGTTTTAATAGTTAGAGTATAGCTATTATTTTAATTAACGTAATTTAAACCGTTCTTCTTAGTCCTTACTAAGCGTATAACTAAAGTTTTAATTAAATATTATATTAGGCTTATAATAATACTAATTAAAATTATTAATAAGTCTAGTTAAAAGCTAGTTTTATAAGCGCCCTTAGTCTAACATATCCGTACTTCTAAATAAGTCTATTATTAAGTCTCTAGGTTATATTAATTAATAAGGAATAGTTTAGTTAAATAATTAATTATACTTATTAAAGCGTTTTATTAGTTCTAATTTTAACTTATTACTTATCTTTTTATATTATTATAATATTTTATACTTAGGCCCGATCTAGTCCTAAGTATCTACGTTCTCCTTTACTTTTTATCTTATTTACTTCTTAGGGTTTATTATATCCCCTATTTTATTAAATAAAAAGTCCTTTTTTATATATTTTTATTATTATATTTTAATTATTAAATTTTTTTTTTAAAATTAAAGTCTTATTACTCGTATTTGTTTTAATTATTATGCCGTTTTTTTTAATTAATTATTTAAAATATCTCTAATTAAATCGGGTTTTTTTTTACTTATTTTTTTATTTAATAAAAAAGGGATTTTTAAAAAGGGAGATTATTAAAAACGTATAAAGTATAGAGGACTCTCGTAGTATAGTACTTTAAAAGAACTATTAATACTTATAAAAGTAATATAAAATACTTCTTTTAATTAAGTTAATACGGCCTTAATTAATAAAGTTATAACTAAAAGAAGAGGATAGTATTAACTAGATTAAAAAAATAAACTTCTTAATTATTTTATATTATTATATTTAAAAATAAATTATTAAAAAGGCTCTAGTTTAATTTTAAAAAGGTATATATATTATTAAAATAAAAATCCGCGCTATTTAACTCCCTATTTTTAATTAGGGCCTTTTTCTTTATATTTTACTCCGATTAGCCCTCCCGTAAATACCTATACTTAATTAGCTTTAAAAAAGAACTACTAGGACTAATCGCCCCACCCCATTCTAGTATTTATTATAAAAAATATTAAGTTTAATAAAAAAGTTTTTTATAATCCTATATACGAGAAGTAAGTTATTATAAGTAAGTAAGTAAATTTAGTAATCTAAGAAATATAAAAACTCTTTAATACTAATAATAAGTTAGTTTAAGTACTTAGGGAAGTAAATCTAGACTTTAGAAATACTAATACTTAAGATAACCCTATAATTAAAAATAGTATTATTATTAGATTTTTAACTATTTAGGATACTAAGTAACTAATAAACGTACTCTAGGGTATAGTTAATAAGGCTAATAAGGCTAATATAGTTTTATTATTATTATTAACCCCTAAGATAACCCCCTTATATAAGCTCGGGGGTAGGAGTAAAAAAGGGGATATAATAACTAGGTTATAAATAGCTTTATATAATCTATAGTCCTCCTTATGAGCGCTTATATATATTATAAAAGTTCTTAAGCTTTTAATTCTTAATAGCTCTTAATAAAATATTAAAATATATAATAAATAAAGTACTAATTATAAAAAAATAATTCTTAATACTAAAGTTAACGTTAATAAAGAACCCTTATAATAAACTTTTATTATTATATAAGAATAGAGCTTATAAAAACTGCTTTATTAAGTACTAAATAAAACTTTATTAGGTCCTAAATATTTAAACCGGGCCTATAAACTTCTATAATGCTTTAATAGTAGTATTTTTATAACGCTCTTATATTTAAATATAAAAAATAGTAATTATTATAACTATTACTAAGACTACTTTCTTTTTATTTTTATACTTAATTAGTAAAAAGTTATAGAAAAAAGTAATATAGGATATATAATACTTTATTAAATAATAAAAAGAGTAGTTTATAAGACCTATTTAGAGCGCTCTAAAGGAGTTTAAAAACTACGACTTATTAAAATTAATTTCTAAAGCTTATTAAAGAAGTTTAGTAATATTAAATATTTTTTATAATAACTATAGAAGCTACTTAAGGATACTATAAATATAGAAATAAAAAAGCTAAGGGATATTAGTATATAAGAGGAAGTTAACCGTAATTTTAAATAAGGGATCTTATTTTTATTAAAATAGGTATATACTTATAAATACGACGTTAATAACGAGGTTTATAAGGTAAAAGTACGTATATATATAAGGGGGGATATATAACTACTTAACTCCTTATAAAATATATATATTTCGACGCTTATTATAAAGGCTTTTAGGCTTATAATAATAATAGCTACTTAATTTAACCTTAAGGCTAATTAATATAATATTATTAATATATTCCTTAACGTACCTCTTAAAAATAAAAAATTAGTAATTATTAAACTCTTAGAGGGATATAAGGTTATTAATAAAATAAATAAACTCTAACGCGCTCTATATAGTTTTTAAAACTTACTAATTCTCTAGTTCTAAACTTTTATTTTTATATTTCGTAATATAAATATAATATATAGTTATAAAGAGATTTATATTTATTAAATTATAAATAAGAAGGTAATATTAATATTTTATATTAATAACTTTATTATTTTATATTATTAAAATAATTAAGAGGCGGCTTAGGGGATCGTTAATAATATAAAAAAATATATTAATTTTAAAAAGAATAGACTAATTAATTACTTTTTTAAAATACGGATTTTATAAAACCGTATTACTTATAAGATTTATTTTATTTATAATATATATATTAAGCGAGTTATTAAGCGCTTCGACTTTATAAATTTACTATATCTAGCTACCCCTCTTTTTTAAAATAAGTTTAAACTAAACGAGGGGTAGGTAATAAAAGAGGAAATAAAGAGTTATTAAAAGAAAGTTAGAAATATACTTTATATAGCTATAATAATTAGGCCGGATGTTACTTTTACTTATTTATAATTATTACGGTTCTTAATTAACTTAAGCGTAATTTATATTAAAATAATTAATTATTATATTCGATATTTTTATATAATAAAATATTTTATACTCTATTATAATAGTATATTAAGTATATAATTATTATTTTTAACTAAAGATATTAGCTTTATAAATAATAAGGTAATATAACGATTATTTTAGGGATATATAATATTCTTTTTTAACGGCCTAATTTAATAAAAATTAGTATACTAAGTAATAATTACGACGTTAATTACTAAAGCTAAGCTTTTTTATTTTAAAGAAATTATAAAAAAGACTATAGCTCTAAAGCGCCTTTTTAAAAATATTATCCTTAACTTAAGAGAAGTATAATTAGTTAATTATAATAATTAGTAAATAATTTAACTCGTTATAGGGGAAGGGGAAAAAATAGCTACTTAACTTCGCTATATTAATATATAAAATATATAGCTAAGATAAGAGTATATTAGAAATAGCTTCAAAGTTACTTATATATTAATAAAAAATATATTAGTAAATAGACTTATTAAAAACCTTTTATAAGCTAAGTTCGAACATTATTATATACTTCTTAACCTCTATAATACATAAAAAGTTATTATAAATAGTTAAAATAATTAAAAATAATTAATTTAGGCTACGCTTAGAAAAACTTAATATTTAAAAATAAATAATAAACGGAACCTAAAGTGCGGCCCGGAGGCTTAAAATAAATAAAATAAAACTTTTTTTAACCTAAAGGCCTAAACTCTTAAAATAACTTTATTTTATAGGGTATATATATATAAAAATAAAACCCGGGCTTATATTTACTATTTAAACTCCTAGTTTATAAAGTACGTAATTATTAAAATTATAATATTATTAATAAAAAGAGCGGGTATATATATATTAAAAACCGCGCTTTATATACTTTAAAATTTATAAAACTAAGAGTAATAAGGGGTAAAATAATTATTAAGTTAATAACTTAGGGTATAGGAGCGGGTAATATAATAAGAGGCTAGTTATAAATAATTATAATAAGTATAATTAATAATATAAGTATATTTAAAAGAGGGGGTAAGGGGCGTATAAAAAAAAAGTCCTCTATATAAAACTTAATATAGTTCTTATATATCTTTTTATTATTTTCTATATAATAAATAATAGCGCGGAGCTTACTAATTTCTTATTAAAACTATAATTAAGAATACGCTTTTTAATAATAAAAAAAGATAATATACTTATAATAAAAGGAGCGCTATTTATAATAGCCTTAATAAGAGCCTAGGTTATTAGCTATATAATAACTAGTATATTAATATACCCCTTAGTTAAATAGTTATTAAAATAATATATATATCGGCTATTACTTCTTATAAAATAATAACTATTATTCTTAAGATCGGTATATTAAAAAGCTATTTAAAAATAGGGTATATATTATACCTCCCGTTCCTTAAGAGCTACTCTTTTAAGCTTCTTAGGGATTAAATATATATTAATTAGGCTTAGAATAGTAAAAAGAACTATATTTATTACGGGAGGTACCTTAGCTTTTTAATATTCTCTTTTACTTTTTACTACTTTTTTAAAAAAAGCTAACCTTACGTTTTTTAAATTTTAAAATATTATTAAAAACGAATTTTTAAAATAATAGTATATAATATACTTTTTTTAAAGGGCTTAATATTTAAAACATTTTTATTTTTATTTTTAAACTCCGAGAGGGGGATAAATAAAAGCTCTTTAAAGCTCTTATTATTACTATTTACTTTATTATTACCCTTATTATAATTATTAATAAGAGCTTCGAACTTAATAAAGTTCTTAATATTTTTATTAATAACCTTAATATCTTCTTAGTTAAAAAAAGAGAGCTTAGTAACTAGACCTTAGTAAGTAAATAAGAGGTTATAAAGGGGAATAATAACTTAAAGGGGCTTATTAATATTATTACTTATTTAAACTCTTAATAAACTATATAATATATATATAAAAAGTATTATAAAAATTACATAAAACTTATTATTATTTTTAAATATATTAAATATTTATATTTAAAATAAAATTAATAAACGATTTAATAATATAAGTGCGCGCGCGTAGTAAATAGGGGTATTTATAATAATTATAAAAAGGTTAAAAAAAGGAAAAAAAATAATAACTAAGTAATACTACGAGAATTTAAATATATATAAGGTAGCTAAGTAGCCTTACTTTTAGTAATTTATATATTAAAAATAATAAAATACGCACTATTCTAAGTTAGGATTTTATTTATTTTAAATAAAGGGATATATTTATAATAAACGCGGTTTAAAAAACGTATATCCCTTATATTTATTTTTTCTTTTATTTATATTTAACTAAATCGGGCCTTTATAAGGGTATTTAAAAGTTCTATCTTAAGTATAATAGCTCTTTAGTAATAGTAATTAGGGAGTATATTACGTAATAAGGATAGTAATTATATCTTATAAAGTATTTATTACGTACTAAATTACGTATTTATTTTAAATATCGTATATATAGACCTTTTCTTTTTATCTATTTCTATTTTAATATATTAAGCTACTTTTACTATACTCCGTATGCCTATTACTACGTGCCATAACTCGTGATATTAAGAGAGCATCCTTGAGCAGCATGACTCTGATGGGAAGATTGTACGGACAGATGCTTTCACCGTCACCATCGAGATGAGCAAGACGGACAGGCATTGATTGTTTTCCCATTGATTTTAGTTACTTTGTTAAATTTCCACTGGAGACAACACTCGTTGTTTTATTAAAGCACAAGAACAAGTCTGCTATGTCGTAACCTCACGCAAATTTCATCTAAACTTTTTGCATGTTGTTTATTAAATATTAATCCAATCGTCTAATGTTGGTGTATCTTGCATGTCTCATGAGGGAATTACACATTGCTAACACAACCTTCGTCATCAATTGAGCTCAAGACCCCGGATTCATAGCGTGAGCATCGACTCTATGTGGATTCGCACCCAGGGTGCATACTTAACAACATGCTCTACATTATTGGTAGCAACTACTTACTTGAAAACTTCTGCGACGATTATCGGCCAAATTTCTTAGCGGTTTTGCTTCTCATCACATTGTACACGTATATATATATATTCCAGTCCCTACCAAGTTTGCATTGCTTATCATGACACCAAAGAATGTTTTCCGCCCTGTTATCGACTACCTTATTGGCGCCATATGTATGGGGATGCGCGAGCTTGATGCCATTATTAGCCGCTTCGATTTGATACCAATGCGAGCTTTTGTGTTTTGCAATGGTCAAACCGAAAGAAGGAGAGTATCTTTGCAAATAGACAACTTCCCGGTGTCTCAGCCAGCTATACTTGGTATAACAGATGGCACAACGCATCCAATGGCAGTTCAATGGCACAAAGGTGTATCCTGCATCCTCCGAGTCTGCCATAACTCGTAAGTTTTGACTCAAGCATCCATGGAGAATTTCTTGGTCATCGGTGCCGAAATGTCCCCTTGGGCGGCTGGATCCGGGTATGCAGTGGCAGATGCTCGGGTCGAATGGCCGCAGTAGATCTTTTCTTGTGATTTGAGGACAGAGCACATTACCGAAGTTTAATTCGAACGCTTCTAGCATGTTTGATAACAAAGAATCCGTGACATTGGTCTTTTGAGGTTGAAATCATGACAGGCAGGACCCACTCGACTTCGAACCAATTGTGCAGCCGAGGGTGACTTGGGTTGCGATTGTGTTTCCAAATTGTGTGTATCTTATTTGAACTCATTGCCGAACACATAATCGAAGGTGGCTTCACCATGAGATTGTGATATTTTCCCGTAATTCGACTGTTCGTCTCTTTACCTACGGAACAGCATTCATGTTTGATGCTGTGAAGTCAATGAATACCAGAGGGATTCATTTTCGCCCATTCATTTCCAGCTTGAGATGAGCCTCGACGGATTTCCATAAGAGATACTATGTTGTGGCGACAGACCGCGATTGATGCCTCTGATATGATGCACTGAGGACCATTTCTAATATAGGTCTGACGATGTTTTGAGGAGAACTGGAGTCGCCCGTGTGTGATGTATTGCAGCAACGGCAATGCAACGGCACACCAAAATGAGACACCCAGTGCAAAAACATTGTTCTGAGCCGAAGACATTTGCTGCAAAAAGCATCCCATTTTGCGCGTGTTATGCTGGCACTGTCGTGTGGGAATGCGCCTCGAGAAGGATCTTTGAGAAAGTCTCGACCTTGGTAGATGCGCCAGAAGGTGTATGACACCTGACGCAACGTGTACAAGTCGGCCTTGTCTATAGAGAGCATGATTTTCAACAGAAGCTCGTCAGGCAAGCCGACAAGTCCACTTTTGTTCACGTTCCAGGCCAGGTTAATCTCCCACGTTGGCAGCATGTTAGGGCCGTCAAAGGTCTTCTATGGAGGTTCCTGAAGTTGAGGCAAGTTCCAAATGGTCTCCATGATACTGTTCGAATTGAAGGGTGGATAATGGAGTCTCAGAGGGATAGATATTTTTTGAATGAGGGCGAAGAATTCTGGATGTGTCAATGGCTAGTGTGGTAGTGGCTCTCGGCGAGATCTTTTATTTTCAATGTTGTCTACTCACAATGGTCACAATGTGACTGTATCTGTACGCTCCACAGCCATTGAAGCCGCAACAAGGTTTGCCTTCACTGCGAAAACGCTCTTTGCAGAGAGACCTGTGCGAGCCAGAAGACTCATCCAATGGGGCATTGAATGGAGTCGAACTTGGTACCTTTCTCCAATCGGTAACAAATTTGCCGTAGCTCAAAAGGCTCAATGAGTCAGTATCATGGGAAACCCAAAGTTTGAGCTCCCCGTGTGCTGTTCTGTCATGTGCGATCTGAGTGGCGTTCCCACGGAAACGGAGATGAGGTATGAATAAAAATGGCGGAGTTCACAAACATATAGAATCTTGATTGCTAGGTCCAAACTTCGGTCTATGGATTTTATAACTAATCATCTTGGACTCTATTAGAAGCATTCTATATGATTTGCGACGGCCAATTACACTCCTACTTAGACATCTCGAACAGGGGAGTCTTCATCTACAGATACATGTACTTAGGAGGTGACATCTACCGCTATACAACATGGCAGCAATGGGAACGGAGATAACAATAAATTTGAGCGTTGGATGTAGATAATTGGATGTGGATGATGGAGGCGAATGTGAGTATTTGTATAATAGCCATAAGTATAGGCGCAAAATATTTACGGCACAGATAGGAACAATATTATGCCCATAGATATTGAGCACATATCTCACTCTAAGATAGATATTCTTCAAAGCGACGATGCTACATGTAGGCTTATCCAAATCTTGATTCTTAATTGACCATATGTCCAATATTATTAGCATCGATGTTGCTGATGCTAGCTAGATACTCAGGTAGGTCTTTTTGGTAATGGTATTGTATGCAAGTCAGATTTCCTCAATGTATTGCAGCATATGTAACTCGACACCTAAATGAAATAACAGTATTATAAACTTCGGAATTGGGATAAATACCTGCAGAGAATCATTACGGAAATCTTCGGCCAGAGGAAGTGCGGCTGCCATAGGCACAACTAGGTGTGTGAAAGAGATTCTGCCCTCGGCATCCACTACTAACAGAGCCAGTCGAGGGGCTGGTCAAAGACGCTCGATATGGAAAACGGCCAAGCATCAAGACGTGGCCATGGGTGAAGCCGTCCCCTCACATTCTCACCCAGCTGCTGTCAACAGGAGCAAATCATTCCCGTTTCAAAATCATGTCTCACAATCATGAGGTTTTCGCAACCTCGCGTGGCTGAGAGCGAATTTTGCGGCTGAATTGCGCAAGTAGCAAATGTCTCAAACCCTGATATTCCGCGTGCGGCGTTCATTCTGGACCATGCCAGCGGGCTGCTGCGGGAGCACCCTTCCCCATTCCTCAACCAGCGCACATGGCCACAGGTTATGATACAGACTACGCCAAGTTCAGGAGTCTTCGAAATGTTCTCGACTGAACGGTGGCACTCGTGGCTTTGGAACTTACACACTAGGGGCGGCAGCTGAAGGCGGGCCGCCCTAGTAACCCGACCCTTGGCGCGGGGGAGAAGATGGCCGATGGCGACAGTTGGAGGAATGTCGTGCCATAGAAGAGACGCCTCGTCATTCGATTCGTGGGTTGCGGTTGTTTTCGAAGCGCCACCGCCCGCCGCCCGGGGATAAGTTCTCGGGCCGCAGGTTTCTGTCAGCTGTCGTTGATAGTCCGTGGTGGAATGCTCTGGCAGTCCTTCTCATTGCTTGAACTTCATGCTTGCAGCTCAGCCACGTCTCCTGGCTATTGGTTGCCGAACGATATATGACTTCCCTTTGCAATCTTTGAGCCAGCCACATGATTCCAGGTTTGTGTATGATGAAAGCAAGAAGTGGTGATCGGCAAGGGTTGATATTCATGCCACGTCAATTTGATGCCAGACTACAGGGCGTACGTACTATAGTGTTTATCTGTAGCCTTTGAGCTTTCTGATTCAGGGTAGAGAATAGGGGGTCAAATTGCAAAAGATTCTAAGGCAGAAGATATTACTAGCAATGGATTAAAAATCGATCGCTAGTCCGCAGTATCAATCGGATGGAGTCCAAGGTGAGATGAAGAAAGTAAGATATTGCGCTTCGAAGTGATTCTTCTGGTAGGCGGAACCAAAGACTTGCTACGAGACGAAGCCGAGATCTAGACCATCCTTCTTGACGCGAGTCTGCCATTTCTGGCTAGATGATCTCCCAGTCCGAATGCCAACCGATAGGTTCATCCTCAGCCGCAGCAGTGGTGATGGGCTGCATTGGCATGTTGATGGTTCTTCCGTGATGTTCCAATCCGAGTTGGGAAGCGGCTGAATGGTAATGGGTGACAAAATAAGAAGCACGACCATATTTATGCTTCGAGATTTGTGGTATAAAAGGTAGAGATATTCTTGCCAAATCGACCGTCGTGTCCTCATCATCAGCATCTACATCTTCAATCGTCTCTTCCATCTTCAGAAACAGGTCTCGACTTCTCACTTCGATTTTCTTCTCCATCTTTCAACTCCAAATCTCTACAATGGCTAGTCTCCTCTCAGCTACCGATATCGGCGCTGTCTACGAGAGCAAGACCCATCAGCTCGTCCTCACGGCTCAGGCCAATGGTCTTATCATCAACGCCAAGTTCGCACGCCTCGAATTCTTCGGTGGCCTCAAGTTCGCTCTGGAGGGTTTCTACGGAGGCCCGGGCCTTGTTGGACCGGAGGATATCACGCCTGTCACTACCCCTTTCCCCATCAACCTCCCTCTTCCTCACTTCAACAATAAGACCGTCTTGGTTGAAACCGCCGATGGCCCCAAGACCATCGAAATCAAGTACACTGGGCTCAAGGGTCCTGCCCCGGCCGATTTGACCGAGAACCTCAATATTCAGAATACCAATATCGGCAGTGTCCTGACCCCCGTCACCCTCTCGCTCCCCGCCGAAGGCGAGGTCTCGTTCACCGCTGTTATCCCCAAGCCCGAGGGCGACTACCAGATCTCCGTTGTCCCCTCTTTCAACGAGGAGCTTCTGAGACTCGTCAACGCCACCGTTCGCAACGGCGTTGTCACCTACACCTTCCGCTGGGCCAAGATTCCCACTGGCGACCAGAACCCTCAGCTCATCAACCTCACTACTACCTACTACAACGGTATCACTGGTCCTGCCGCCCACACCACCAGCATCATCCAGGGCTACCTTGTTCAGCTCGTTGTGTTCCAGAAATAGGAGGATGACTGGTGCCGGGGTACTACGCCTCTCATTAGCGACCAAAGCCATCCGAAAATTCAACCTTTTGTTATGTCTGACCGAAGCTGGTGAGGCTCTTCAAGAGCGATTGTTGTAAAGGGGACGATTTTGGTTCTTTCGCCTTCTATCAGGCATTTTCTTTTTGTTTTAGCTGACTCCGTATTCAACAACAAACTTTTATTGTGTCTCCTACTACTTCTTCATTACGCTAATTGCCACTTTCTTCGTGGGAGCGTTCGTGTGCGTCGCTTTCCCACCGAATGAGTCTCTGAACTTCCCCTGAGTGACACTGTCAACGCCTTTAGCATGTTCCAAAGCGATGTAAACATCCGTCCTCCAATGTGAGAGAACCCCAAGTGCCTTCTATACAGACTCGCAAACAATCTACTGAGGAGTAGAGAACAAGTCCCCATTCAAGTACTTCAGACCCGAGTCGCACGCGATGGTAATCACCTTCTTCCCAGCCCCTATCTCCGCCGCCAACCGAATCGCAGCAACCACATTCAACCCCGTGGACACGCCCGCGAAAATACCTTCGTCTCTAGCTAGACGCCGACACATGGCACGACCTTCATCCTCCGAGACGGCCCGCGCCTCGTCATACAGCTTCTTATCCAAGAGAGGAGGGAGAAAGCCGATACCGATTCCCTCGACACCATGAGAACCAGCTTGACCTCCTGTGATGACGGGCGTTGACGCGGGCTCCAGGACAACCACGCGCGTCTCTGGCCTAGCTGCCTTCAAGACTGCCGAGACACCCATCGCCAATCCAGCGGTACCAACAGCAGCGCAAAAGACATCGACGCCCTCTGGAACTTGCTCAATGATCTCATGGCCCAGAGCCGCGTATCCGACCAACGCGTCCCGGTTATTGAACTGGTCGGTAGAATACACATTCCCCTCCCTCTCGACCTCCTTCGCCCGCCGAATCAAGGAAGGAATCAAATCAGCAGTAATCCGTCCCGTCGGACTGTGAACAATATCAACCTTGGCCCCAAACGCCGCCATAGTCTTGAGCTTCTCCACTGCATAAGCGTTGGAGCTAACTGGTTGGAACTTGTAGCCCTTGACCGCGCAGACGAAGGCGAGCGAAGACCCCGTGCTGCCGCCTGTGGCCTCGACGACTTTCATGCCCGGCTTGAGGGCGCCTCTCCTCTCGGCCTCCTGGATTATGGCGGCGGCCATACGGTCTTTGTGGGAGCCTGTTGGGTTGGTGTATTCGAGTTTGAGGTAGACATCTGCGTGGTTTGCGGGGATGACGCGGCGGAGACGGACGAGGGGTGTTTTACCGATGGCGGCGAGAGCCATTTCTGATGGTTTTAACATCTTGTGCGTTTCTTGGGGAGTTTGTTTATTTTACTGTGTTTGATGTTGGACGAAGATGAGAATGTCGGCGAGGGGTTCTTGAGACTCAGCTGGGTGGGTCGGTACGGTGCTCCTTGCGCCCTTTGGAACACATCTATGGTAAACATCGAAGAGATCCAAGAATGAGATTTGCCTGAGCCTCATTACGACCATATATATGTGAGTTATTCCCTGATCGATCCGGCAACTCTGAAGGACTCATGATACCACATAGACAAGTCTCCAAAAAGCAGTTGTGGTCTGCGATTACCTTTGGTGGTAATTGAAACAAGGTCGTGATCCTACCAACATGTCTTAGTCGTTGTGCCTTCTGACCTGGGCAAAATGTAGTTCATAAATCACAAGCAGTGCGTCAACACTTATGCAATCCAATGACTAGCTGGATGATCTCGATCGACCCAACTTAGATTTAACTATGGATACCTTGTTGAAGTGGGTTGCTGAGGGGATTTCGCAACTCCCATGTCCGTTCAGGCCTAAGCGATGAAAATGAAAATGAAAATGTGACCGGTCACCGCGGGACGTTTGTCGAGGTGGCGATTACGTGATCAATCAGAGGTCCATGCGTCCGTTCAACGGTTTGGGTCCCACCTGCTGCACAGTCTCGAACGGTAAACCCACCACAGCTGCGCGTCTCCGGGATGAGCTTGCTCCATCGACTGCACGCATCACAAGCTACACGACCTTCACTTATAGGAGTCTACACATAAACTAATAATAACCCCCCCTAGTTGAGGTAAGAGTCCCGTACATAATAGTAGGTGCTTAGATATTAGTAGACCCCGGCTAAATTTAATTAATCGGACTTCGTTTTTTTTTTTTTAAAATATTCGGGCTAGAAATATTTTAAAAATAAATTATAACTAATTAGGGTACTATTACCTAATTAATAAGAAATAATTCCGACTTATACTTTTTTTTTACCCTAACTAAATTACGTCCCTTTTTCTAAACTTCTACTTTTTATTATAACTTTTATTAAAAAGTTTTATTATAAAACTTATTATTATACTCGAAATTTATTAATAATTAATTAGAAATATTTTTAAATTAATTTTATAATACTTTTTTATTATTATAATAATAATAGCTTTAAATTTTATATTAATAATAAGAGGGGCTGGCCTAAAAATCTCCTTATATTTAAAACTAATAATATAAATTTCGTCCCTATTATTATAATTAAATATATAATTTATTTACTTATTTTTATAATAATAAGGTTAAGTAATCTTATTATTAAGAGAACTCTATTACTATTACTTAGAAGCTAATAGCCTTTACTCTAATAACTATTATTAATTATCTCTTAGTATATTTAAAAAGTACCTTAAAGAGGGTTATTATATTAACTCCGTAATTTCTTATAAAAGATCCCTTTTTATTATTATTAACCTCGAGATTACTTATAAATTACTTCTTATTTTACGTTAATATTTTTAGGCTTATTAATAGTTTTTTATAGGATATTATATTAGAATAATATTACTTATAAAGGGCTAGAATACGCCCCTAAATACCCCTTAAAAGCCCAAAGTTATTATAAATAATAAGGCGTTATTTATTATCCTTCTTAAGGAGGACGGTACTATAAGTAAAAATATTTTTAAAATATTTTTAATTTATAAAACTAACTATTTTTAATAAGACGTTATTTAAAAAAAAATAAACGTTAAGCTTAGCCCCGAGGAGAGCTACTAAGTTTATAAATTATAAAACGCTATTAGTTATAATAAGTATAATTTATTCTTTAATTAACGCTCTTTTTAACTAGATTTTATAACCTATCCTCTCCCCAATATATATAAGCTAACTTATTTAGTATTTCGTAAATATTATTACCCTAACCTCGTACTAAATAAGGATATCTCTAGTAAGTTATTTTATTAATACTTATATATTATTATACTTAATATTAATTATTTTTAAAAGTTTTTAAGATCCCTAAGTAAATAGGCTAAAATAATAAGGTTATTAAGGGTAAGCCGATCTAGCCTAATTTTATTAATAATTCTAATAATAATAAGACGGATTTTTAAATAAACCCTACTACTTCTACCTAGATCTTTATTAAAAATATAAATAAGTAAAAAATATAATTAAGAATTAAGGAATAATAAGGAATAATTAATCTAGGGAAGTTTATAGGTAAAGAGTTTATTAAAATAGAAGTATTTTACTTATTTTTTTAAAATAATACTATATAAATTAAGAATACCGTAATATTATAAATAAATATTCGTAATAAATATATAAATAGAAGTTAAGGCTATAAATACTAAGTAAATAATATATTAATTATAAAAATTTCTTAAAAATTTCCTAAAATTTCCTAAAAGTTTTTTAAAAATTTCCTTAAAATTTTCTTAAGATTTCCTTAAAATTTCCTTAAGATTTCCTAAAATTTTCCTAAAAATTTCCTAAAAATTTCCTATATTTTTAAAAATAAGTATATTATATAAAAATATTAGAGAATTAGGTATTAATTATTAAACTTTTTATAAAGCTTAGTCTAGGCTTTTTTAAAAATATCCTTAGTTTTAATAAAAATAATAAGTTTTTATATTATAAGGACCTTATAATATATATAAAAAGGGGGCTTATTAATAAATATATTAATATAAACCTTATCCTTATAACTTAGTATAATTATTATATATATTAATAACTAATACTTTTTATTATTAAACTTACTATTATTATTATTATAATTACGGTCCTCAATTTATTTTTATTTAGCCCTAAGTATAATATTAAAATTAATATAATAAATATAAAATTATTACTAAACGTCTGAGAACTAAGCGTTTAGTATAGCTTTTATTTACTTATTATAATTTATAATAATAATAATAAAATAACGGATTAAATATTAGTTTATAAATTAGTAAATACTTAGTAAAAAAATTAAAAACCTTTTAAT